>JANHMN010000005.1:62068870-62079453 GCA_030674055.1 Rhabdomys pumilio | reverse complement strand
TCTCTCTCTCTCTCTCTCTCTCTCTCTCTCTCTCTCTCTCTCTCTCTTTTGTTCTTTCTTTCTTTCCCTCTTTTAATTTTGCTTCAAGTTAAACCCACAAAACAAAATTTAAAAAAAAACAAAACCTTTGAAGCTAGGACTAATAGGAGATATCATATATGACATTTGATTTTCTGGACCCAAGTTATCCTTTTCAGGATCCTACAGATTCTAATTACTGATGCACTTATTTGCATGTGTTTGGGGCTAAGCATTTAGTATTATGTATTCATCCTGAAGAACAAACAAACCAAACCAAACCAAACCAATCCAAAACAAACCAAAACAAAACAAAAACCAAACTGGCTCTCATTCCATCAGCAACTATTGACTGAGCACTGGAAGCTGTTCTTTTGGAAGGGTCTTGTGAAATTAAACCTCCTTCACATTGACATGTCAACTGGTATGGTTTTTATTGGTATTTTCATACATCCATGTTGTTGGGATTTATGGGAGCAACATTCCTGTCCTGTCTAGAAAAAAATATCATGCTCTTACAACCTTTCTGTGCCCTCTTTTGTGATGTTCCTTCACATGTAGGGATTGTGTTATAGATATTCAGTTTTGGGCTCGACACCCTACAGATACTGTATCATTGGATTGTGGCTAGTTGCATATGTCTTCAACAGTCTTCCTCTGGTTAAGAAAACTTTTTGGATGAGATTGAGAGCTGTATTTATCTATGGATATAAAGATATGTAGTTAAAGGACATTTGAAAACTGTATTATTCTAGCAATCTGGCTTAGTAGGTTTTCCTGTAGTTGGCTACATTTACAGTACCAGGCATGGGTTACCTCTAATTGAAAGAAATTTGGATCCAATTAGACAGTACTTGTCTGTCTGAGAGATAAAGTTTTCACTGTTCCCCTACTGGCGATACTGGCTGTCTTGTCATTGTTGTGGTTCTCAGGCTTTATACCTCACTGGGGATTTATCTACTTTTCTTCCTTGGAAGATTACAGAACAACTTGTGACTAAGAGCTAGTCCTTATTAAAGAGAATCTTAGTTAGTATCAGCTTGATTTATCTGTTCTCTGATCAAAGTGTGTTGTATTTTCAACAATAGGATCATACTGTCTGTGTTAGTTATTTTTCTATTGAAGTGATAAAATATTATGACCAAGCTAATTCGAAGAAGCAATGGTTGATTAGGGCTATTTTTCAACATTCATAGAGTCTATGATGGTGGATTGAAGATATGTTAACAGGAACAGAAAACTGGAGGCTCACATCTTAAACTACAGCATAATGCAGATTTAACTAGAAATAAAGTATATTAACTCACAAATCTTGCCTCTAGTGATATACTTATTCCATAAAAGGTCAGACTTCTTAAGCCTCCTTAAACAGGACCACTAACACTTGGACCAAGTATTCAAATGTCTAAGATAATTGGATACTTTTCTCACTCAAACTATCACATTTTTTTTTTTTTTTTTTTGTATTCTTGCAGGCAGCGACGAGCAATGGCAATAAATTAGAATGTTTTGAGAGTCCTTTGTCACAGTGGGAGATAACTGCATTAAAACTAAACCCACCGCACATTGTGTGTGCATGCACAAAATATGTGCATTTAAGTAAACTTGGAAAATACTGGGTTTCCTCATTGTTTTCCCAAGCATCCTCATCCTTCATGATTTTTAACACTTCTCTTTACTTCTGCAACTTTGTTTTCCTCCCTCCCAAGATAAGTTTTCCCTTCATTTTTTCTTACTTTTCCTCTCATAGTAACTTTCTAATTCCTTTGTAAAGCTCCCGTTCTTCCCACTCTCCAGGCTTCTAACACTACAGGTTATGCCTCAAAACCAAAGATTCAGATTTAGGATCCACAAAAAGGAGGACAAGCATCATTTCTCTTTCTAGGTCTGAGTTATTTCAGTTAGTCTAATATTTTCCCACTTCCATCTATTTGCCTACAAATTTCAAGATTTCACCTTTCTTTAGCACTAAAAATAATTATGTTGTGTGTATTTACCACATTTTCATTATCGATTGATCAGTTGATGGACATATAGGCTGTATCTTCTTCCTAGACAGTGTGAATAGTGTGAATGACAATGAAGACCCTAGCATACTGTTTATTTGTTCTTCTCATAGTGTGTTTAAATTAGTGCTTATTTTCATTTAAAAAGAATTATTATATTCTTTAATTGATTAGTTCAATTTTATTGTATTTTATCTTCAAATTTTAATACTGTGTCTCATACTTAACCCATTCTACTGTTAAAGGTTTCCTTTGTGCTTTCTAGCTGTGTCTTCGATATTTTTTTTTTTTTGGTTTTATCTTCATTTCAGTTTATGTCTTCATCAGAATTTCTATCTCTTTACTAAATTCAGTTTTCAAAGCCTGAGATGTTTTCTAATTTTATTCAGCTATTGGCTAGTGTTTCTTTGAACTTTAATTAGGAATTTATTTTTGTAAGCTTTTAGGTTTTTCTTGGAAATTCTTTGATCATGTTTATAGTTGTTCTTAAATTTTGCATCCTGAAGTTCATCTAGATAGTCTGCATTGGGGAATATTTCTCCAATGGTGTCTTAGTTTTCATATTGTTTCTGCTTTTGTGATAATGCCTTAATGTGCTGGTTTATGTAATTTTTTTGTGTTGGATTTGAGAACCTAGCATGCTTAAGTTGAGGGGAAGTTTGATTTTTTTGTTGTTGTTGGCCAATCTTGGTTGATTTCAGGTTAAATAGGAGGAGCAAGAAAGTCAGTCCTTCAGATACCTGATTCTGTTAATTATATCCTTCAGATACAATAATCGATTACTGATTGAAGAGACGGCAATTCTAACTCACAGGTAACAAGTTTGATTTGGGGTCCATTTTTTCCTTTTATTTAAAGTAGACATCTTTCATATACCTGTTTATGGTTTGTTTTTCCTCTATTGCTCCTAGTTCCTACTCACCCTCCCTTTCTGGTGGATCTAGCTTCAGTCTCTCACTAGAAAACAAACATGATTCAAAAGGTTAATAATAAAACAATAAAAGAAAAGAAAATAAAACAATCAGAATATGACAAAACAATCAGAAGGAAAAGAGTAAAAAATGTCACAAGAAACATATATAGACTGAAAGCTCACTGTTCATACACTAGGGAATATTATAAAAACATAAGGTCAATCGGAGGCCATAATATGTATGTAAATTACCTGTAGGGTGAAAAAAGGAGAGAGTAATAAAAACAAAAAGATAAATTAAAGAATAATAAAGAGGACTGGTGAGATGGCTCAGCAGTTGAAAGCATTAACTGCTCTTCTAGAGGTCCTGACTTCAATTCCCAGCAACCACATGGTGGCTCACAACCATCTGTAATGGGATCTGATGTCCCCTTCTGGTGTGTCTGAAGACATCTGCAGTATACTCATATAAATAAAAAAAAAAGAAATAAAAATAAATTCAGTTTAAAAAATAAAGAAAAATTTCTGACATTATGAATAACATTATGACATTATGAAATATTGAATCTCCAGAAGCAAGGAACCTTCCGAGATGCCATTGAGTTTATTTTCTGTTGACCATCTCTTGGTGGGCATGCAGCCTACTCTTTAAGTGTAGTTTGTTTCCCCAGTCAGACTTCCTTGAAGAAAACTAAATTTTTATTTGCAAGTGATTATCAATTGGCGTAATTTCTGGGTTAAGCGTGGGAGCATGTGACCACTTCTCCTTTCAGATTTAAGACCCTATCTGCTATAGACCATCACAGGCTTTGTACATGCTGCTTCAGTTTTTGTGAATTTATATGAGTAATGGTATTGTTTTGTTTAAAAGGTCTTGGTTTTTTGGTGTCCTCCATCTCCTTAGCCTGTTATACTCTTTCTGCCTTCTCATCTCCAGGATTTCTTGAGCCCTGAAGTTAGAGATTTGATTGAGATATCCCCTTTAAGAATGAGTGTTCCAAGGTCTCTCACTTGGTCCATTGCCTAATTGCAAAGTATTTTCTGGACTATGAACTAATATAATCATGTAGGGGTGAAGGCTCTAGGTAGGTATTGCCTTTAGACTTTGTGGAGCAAAGTCCACAAAATAGCAATAGTTTGTATAGAGCAACCTGTACTCTTGGCAATAGTTTGAGTTATTTGGGCATTTCCACAAGAGTCCTTTGACCAACAACTCAATTAAATGTAACCCATTCCCAGTACTGCAAATTTTATTCCTTAAAAACAAATGTCTAGTTGGGATTCTTTATTCCCCATTATTTGGTGATTTCATTTAGCTTGCCTTAATATAAATACATATTTCCAGAAGCTTCTACTGTATTAGGCTTCCATACTGTATCTCAGATGGCTTTTAATGATTTAGAAGTGTATGCTCTTCTCTAGCATATTCAACGATTCTGGCTTACATTATCATCTACGAAACATTTGAGTTGATTTTGTGCAGGGTGACATACAGATCTAACTTCATTCTTATGAATATTCTGCTTTTACACAACATTCATTGAAGATGCTGTCTTTTATTCTTGTAGTATGCACTTGATACTTTGTAAAAACTTCATAAATAAATAGCTATTGTTGTGAACATTACTTTCATTGTGCTCTTTTTTATTTCTTTAGTATCTATGTGTGCTTTTATAACTATGTAGTATAATAAAATTATAATTTTATACTTTCTCTTTAAGATTGTTCTGTTTATTAAGGATTTTTGTTACTTCCAAATACATTTTAGCATTCCTTATTCAACTACTGTTAAGAATATTGAATTTTCCTTTCCTATTTGTATCCCTTTGACTTCCTTTTGTTGTCTAATTGCTCTGGCTAGGACTTCCAGTACTATATTGAATAGGTAGGGAGAGAGTAGGCAGCCCTGTTTAGTCCCTATTTTAGTGAGATTGCTTCAGCTTTCTCTCCATTTAGTTTGATGTGGGCTACTGGTTTGCTTTATATAGCTTTTACTATGTTTAGGTATGGGCCTTGAATCCCTGGTCTTTTGAAAACTTTTAACATGAAGAGGTGTTGAATTTTGTCAAATGCTTTCTTAGCATCTAGTGAGATGATCATGTGTTTTTTTTTCCTTGAGTTTGTTTATATAGTGGATTTCATTGATGGATTTCTGAATATTGAAGCATCTTTGTATTCCTGGGATAAAGCCTACGTGATCATGATGGATGATTTTTTTTTTTTTTGATGTGTTCTTGGATTCGGTTTGTGAGAATTTTATTGAGTATTTTTGCAATGATATTCATAAGGGAGATTAGTCTTAATTGTATCTTTCTCGCTCTTTTTTGTTGTTTTTTTGTCTTATTGTTCTAGTAAAGCTTGGAGTACTATAAAAAGCTTTGAGGTACAACATTGTGATTTTTTTTGAAAATCTCTCAGTTTCTTTCTTTCTTTCTTTCTTTTTCTTTCTTTCTTTCTTTTGTTTTAACAATAACACTCATACCTATGAATTTTATTCTTAGTGTCTCATTTATGTATCTTTTTTATGAAAAATTTTTTGATTTGATATTGTATTTATATTTCAGATTTTATCCCATTACCCCATTCCCCTCACCACCCAGGAACCTCCTATCCCATCCCCCCTCCTCCTGCTTCTATGAGGATATGCCCCCATTTACCTCCCACTCCCACCTCCCCACCCTCGAATTCCTCCCACATGGTGTTCAGCCTTCATGGAACCAAGAATCCCACCTATGCCCTACAAGACCATCCTCCCCTACATATACAGATGGATTCATGGGTCCCTCCCTATGTGTTCCCAGGCTGTTTGTTTAGACCCTGGGGAGCTCTGGTTGGTTGGTACTGTTGCTCTCCTCATGGGGCCACAAACCATTTCAGCTCCTTCAGTCTTCTCTCTAACTTCTCCATTGGGAAACCCTTGATCAGATCAATGGTTAGCTGTGAGCATCCACCTCTGAATATGTCAGACTCTGGCAGACCTCTAAGGAGACAGCTATATCAGGCTTTTGTCAGCATGCACTTCCTGACATCCACATCAGCATCTACCTTTGGTGACTGCACATGGGATGGATACCCAGGTGAAATGGTCTCCAGACAGCCCCTCCTTCAGTTTCTGTCCTACTCTTTGTCTCCATATTTACTCCCTTGAGTATTTTGTTACTCCTTCTAAGTAAGACCAAGGTATCCACACTTGGTCGTCCTTCTTTATGAGCTTCATGTGGTCTGTGAGTTGAATCTTGGCTATTACAAGTTTTTGGGCTAATATCTGCTTATCAGTGAGTAAATACCATGTGTGTTCTTTTGTGATTGGACATAGGGCTTTGTTTGGGTCTTCTTACCTAACACCCTGGGTTCAGTGGGCCCTCTAGGATGCCTTGGGAGGAGTCCAGTGTCCAGGACAGAGCGGACCAGGTGCAGGTCTGCACCAGGCCTCAGATCCGTGAGAGGGTCGGAAGTGGAGCACCACTCCTCGGGGTGGGGTTTGGGTTTCTGCTAAAATCTGAGTGCTCCCCGCACCCAGCTATGGGCATAGGGCGCTATGTGGGTCTTCTTACCTACAGCTCTGGGTTCTATGATGTCTTGGGAGGAGTCCAGTGTCCAAAAAGGAGCAGACTGGCCGTGGGTCTGCACCAGGCCTCAGATCCGGGAGAGGGGCCGAGTACAGACTTTTGAAGTAAGAACTAGTGAGTCTTTGAATTTCTTTATTTTCTGTTGTTATATTTCACTTTTCATGTCTGATTTTGTTTATTTGGAGACTTTCTCTGTCTTTTGTTTAGTTTGACTAAGGGTTTGTTAATTTTTTAAAAGAACCAGGTTTTGTTTTGTTGATTCTCTGTATTGTTTTCTTTGTTTCTAACTGATTGGTTCAAACCCTGATTTTGCTTATTTGCTGCCTTCTTTTGTGTTTGCTACTTTTTTTCTAGAGCTTTCAGTTGTACTTCTAAATTGCTGCTATGAGAACTTTCTAATCTCTTTATGAATTGCTTAGTGCTATGAACTTTCCTCTTTGAAGTGCTTTTATAGTGTCCCATAAATTTGGGTATGTTGTGTCTTCATTTTTACTGAATGAAAGTCTTTAATTTCTTTTTTTCCCTTCCTTTCTTCCTTCCTTCCTTCCTTCCTTCCTTCCTTCCTTCCTTCCTTCCTTCCTTTTTTCCACTTCATTCTTTCTTTTTCCACTTCTTTCTTTCTTTTCTTTCTTCCCTAGCCCATTGATCATTAAGTAGGGAGTTGTTCAGTTTCTAAGAGTTACATAAGATTTTTGATGTTTCTGTTGCTTTTGATTTCCACCTTTAAACTATGGTTATCTGATAAGATATAAGTTTTATTTCAGTTTTCTTATATCTGTTGAGACTTCCTTTGTGACTTACACTATGGTCAATTTTGGAGAAGGATTCATGAGGTGCTGAGAAGAAGGTACATTTTTTTTGTGTGTGTGTTTGGGTGAAACATTCCATACCTGTCTGTTAGGTCCATTTGATTCATATTGTTGGTTAATTTCATTATTTCTCTGTTCAGTTTCTGTCTACATGGCTTGTTGATTGGTGAGAGTAAGGTGTTGAAGTTTCGCAATATTAATGTGTAGGATTTGATCGCAATGTTACTTTTACAAATGTGAGTGCCATTGTGTTTGGGGCATAGATGTTCAGAACTGACATATCATCTTGGTAGATTTTTCCTTTGTTGAGTATGAAGTGTCTTTTCCTATTTCTTTTGATTAATTTTGGTTGAAAGTCTATTCTATTAGATATTAGAATGGCTACTCAAGCTTGATTCATTGGTCCATTTACTAGGAAAACTTTTATTCCAGCCCTTTACTTTGAGATAATGTCTTTCTTTATTGCTGAGATATGTTTCTCATATATAGCAGAATGATAGATCCTGTTTTTGCATTTCATTCTGTTAGCCTATGTCTATTTATCGGAGAATTTAGTTCATTGATGTTGGGAGATATTAATGACAGTGATTGTTACTTCCTGTTATTTTGATGTTGTTGTTGGTTGTGTTTGTGAGTGTGTATGTGTGTGTGTGTTCCCCCCACCCCCTTTTTTTGCTAGTATGGAATTACTTCTTTCCTGTGTTTTCTTGGATGTAGTTATCCTCCTTAGGTTGGAGCTTTCCTACTAGTATTTTTTTGGGGAGGGGATTTGTGAGTGGATATTGTTTAAATTTAAATTTGTCTTGAAATATCTTATTTTCTCCATCTATGATGACTGAGTTTTGCTAGGTTTAGTAGTCTAGGTTGGCATCTATAGTTGTTTTAGAAGTTCCAAGATATCTGTCTAAGCTGTTCTAGCTTTTAGAGTTTCTGTTAAGAAGTAAGGTGTGATTCTGATAGGTCTACCTTTGTATGTTACCTAGCCTTTTTCCCTCACTGATTTTAGTATTCTTTCTTTGTTCTGTGGATTTTTTATTTTGATTATTATATGCTAAGAGAATTTTCTTTTCTGGTCCAGTATAATTGGTGTTCTATAAGCTTCTTGTATGTTTATGAGCATCTATTATTTTGAGTTGGAAAAGTTTTCTCCTATGACATTATTAAAAATATTTTCTGGGTCTTGGTGCTAGGAGTTTTCACCTTCTTGTATACCTATTATTTTTAGGTTAGGTCTTCCTGGGTGATTTTTGTTAGGAATTGTTTAGATTTAACATTTTCTTTGACTGATATATCAATTTTCTTCTATTGTATCTTTTACACCTGGGCTGTTTGTGATGCTTCTTGCATCTGTTATTTCTGTTCTCTTCCCTAGGTTTTCCATCTCCAGGATTCCTTCAGTTTGTGTTTTCTTTATTGCTTCTATTTCCATTTTCAGGTCATGAACAGTTTATTTTTTTTCATTACCAGTTCAATTATATTTTCTTGTATTTGTTTAAGTGGTTTGTTTGCTCTTTAATATCCTCTACCTGTTTTTATTATAGTTTCCTCTATTTCTGTAAGAGATTTATTCATTTCCTTTTTTATAAGACTGTGTCTTATAAGTTTGGATTTAAAGTCATTTTCTTATGTACAGGTTGTGTTAAGATATCCAGAGTTTGCTGTAGAAGGGTAGGTGTGCTCCAATGGTGTCATATTGCCCTAGTTTTGATGGTTGTCTTATTTTGATGACCTCTAGCCATCTGGACAGCTTTAGTCCCTGGATGTTCCTGTAATAGTAGGTATTGGGGAGGAGCATAACCTCAACAATTCTGGTCTGGAACGTCTCTGATATGTATCTTTGTGCTGTATGGGTTTAGATCAGCAGGTCAAATGAAGATAGGCTCAGAGGTGGTGAAAGAAAGAGGGTCCAGCATGAATAGCAGGCTGGTCAAGGTAGCTGATGTTGCTCCAGAGGACTCAGTAGGCAGGGAAGATCAATGTGGGAAGAGACTCTAACCTGTGTGCTTCCAGATCAGCAGTTCTGATCAAGGTGGGTGGTGAGGTGGTGGGATAATGGAAGTTTGCAAGGGGGGATAGCAAGTAGCTCACAGCAGCTAGAGGTGTCCCAGTTGACCCAATATGCTCTTATTTCTTTATAATAGAGCCTATAGTTTAACAAACTTACATTTATTTATTTATTTATTTATGGGGATATGTGCCAAAACACATATGTAGATGTTAGAAGACAAATTGTAGAAGTCTGTTCTACCTTCTCAATGTATGTTCCAGAAGTTAAGCTCATGTCATTGGGCTTGGTAATGGCCATGATTGTTTCATATACTGATTCTTTTTAATTGTATTAAAGAATTCTTCTAAAATCATGTCTTGCCCACAATTCTTTTAATGAGAGTGATTATTATAAGTCATCATATACCATTCCTATTGCCTGATGTACTGTACTCTTTTACTCTGATAGAGTACTCATACACACACACACACACACACACACACACACAAACACCACAATAGCTTCAAGATGCATATCTATCTATCTATCTATCTATCTATCTATCTATCTATCTATCTATCATCTATCATCATTTATCATCTATCTATTATCATTTATCATTTATCTATCTATCATCTATTGATCTATCTATCTATCTATCATTTATCTATCATCTATCATTATCTATCATCTATCTGTCTGTCTATCTATCTATCTATCATCTATCTATCTATCTATCTATCTACCATCATTTATCATCTATCATCATTTATCATCTATCTATCCATATATCTATGTATCTATCATCTATTTATCTATCATTTATCTATCATCTATCATTATCTATCATCTGTCTATTATTTATCTATCTATCTATCACTTATCATCTATCCCTCTATCTATCTATCTATCTATCTATCTATCTATCTATCTATCTATCATTTATCTCTCATCTATCATTATCTATCATCTGTCTATCTATTATCTATCTATCTATCTATCTATCTATCTATCTATCTATCTATCTATCTGTTATCTATCATCAATCACTCTATCCATCTACTATCTGTCTATCTATCTATCTATCTATCTATCTATCTATCTATCATTTATCTGTCTATCATCTGTCTATTGTTATCTATCATCTATCATCTATCTATCTATCTATCTATCTATCTATCTATCTATCTATCTATCATCATCATCATGTATCATCTCTCTATCATCATTTATCATCTATCTATCTATCTATCTATCTATCTATCTATCTATCTATCTATC
>JANHMN010000005.1:61965830-62063916 GCA_030674055.1 Rhabdomys pumilio | reverse complement strand
ATATATATATATATATATATATATATATATATATATATATATATATCTCCTATGTATATGGGACCTAGGTTCAGCCTGTGAATGTTCTTTAATAGGTAGTTCAGTCTCTGGGAGTCCCTAAAGGTCCATATTAGTTGATTCTGTTGATCTTGTGGAGTTCCTATCACCTCCATTTTCTTTGATCCTTCCTGCAGTTCTTTCACATGACTTCTCAAGCTTCATCTAATGGTTGACTGTGGATCTCTACATCTATTTCAGTCAGCTACTGGATAGAGCCTCTCAGAGGACAGTCATATTAGGATCCTGTTTGCAAGCATAACAGAGTATGATTAATACTGTTAGAAATTGGATCTTGCCCATGAGATGGGTCTCATGTTGAGCTGGTTATTGTTTGGCCGTTCCTTCAGTCTCTGCTCCATCTTTGTCCCTGTACTTCTTGTAGTCAGAAAAAAAATTTGGGTCAAAGTTTTCTGGGTGGGTTGGTGTTCTTATCTCTCCATTGAAAGTCCTGTCTGACACAGGAGGTGGCCACTTCAGACTCAGTATCTCCCACTGTTAGAAGTCTGAACTAGAGTTATCCTCATAGACTCCCTGGAGCCTCCCCAACCCCAGGTTTCTTGATCCACCCCACCAATTTCCATTTACTTTCCTGGCCCTCTCTCCCCTGCTCTTTTCACGTAATCCCCACCTCTCATTCCCCTTTTTATCTTCTCTCTACCACCCATTTCCCTCCCTCTGTCCATCTCCAGTGACTATTTATTTGCACTCTGAGTGATATTCAAGCATTCTCCCTTCGGCACTCCTTGTTATTTAGTTTGTTTTGTTCTGTGTCCAAATATAAGTCACTGTATATCACACGTGATTTTCTGGCTCAGAGTTACCTCAATAAAGATGATATTCTCTAGTTCTCTCCATATGCCTGTGGATTTCATGGTGTCTTTTTTTTTAAATAGCTGAACAGCATTCCATTGTGTAGATGTCCCACATTTTTTTATCCATTCTTCAGTTGAGGGACACCTGGGTTGTTTGCAGTTTCTGGCTACTATGAACAAAGGTGTTATAAACATACAAGTTTGTACTCCCACCAACAATGGAGACATATTTGAGCTGGGAACTTTTTAAGGTCTTCCTATAACCCCAATGATTATATGCAGACATTATCTTTATTCTATGGATTATATTCTCAAGGTATTATTGCTTATATAGAAAAAAATAAAAGTTTAACTTTTCTTTCTGGTAGGATTGTTTAAATATTTTTGATAAATATGTAGAGGTGTTATTAAGATCTAATTCAATAGTTACCTTACAGTATTCTTGAAATTTATAATTTTACTTCTATAGTCCTAAGTTTACCACATATGTTACTTTATTTTAAGTCAACAGAGAAGCTGTTTTCTGGTATAAGAATTATTTATTATTTTTATTCCTGTTTCACAACCTCAAAAAAGGACAATGGCTATATATTTTCAAGTAGACACTGTTTATCTTGACTTAAATTCCTAATGTGATATTGTATGGAGTTATGGCCATTGGTTAAATATGACATTATTTATTCAAGCTGGAGGTTTGTGTGTAATCTTTCTATAAAAATCAGCTGATAAGATTCAAATTCATAGCTTAGATAAGTTCCTGGAATTTTCTACCATTTTGAGTTTAGATATTTTGCTTTTGAGAAACAGGCTGTTTTGAATAACTAGACCCCTTTCTCCTTTTCATAGATTCTTCATAATTCTAGGCCACCAGCTCATTTTGAGTTTTCCTTTGAAATGATTTTGGCATATAAGTCAACAATTCTAACATAAATTAGACAACCAATACATCAGGTAAGTCAGAAGTAATCATGTCTTCAGTTTGATTAATATGTTGAAAATCTTACTTAAGCCACAAAGGCAGACATACAGATAGATTAAAGATTTATAGATAGAAAAAGAGTAGTTTAGTGCATAAAATTCAGATAAAAATAAAATCTGGGAAGTTAGACTCCTAAAAATCAAATAAGCCTATACAAAATGAGGTGCAGAGCTAAACAAAAAATTCTTTTTTTTATTATTTATTTATTTTTTATTTTTTAATTTATTTTTTATTGGATATTTTATTTACATTTCAGATGCTACCCCCTTTCCCCATTTCCCCTCCCTAGAAAACCCCTATTCCATGCCCCCTTCTCCTTTTTGCTTTTACACAATTTCTTTAATGTTAACCAAAGGCTTTATAAGTTTGGTAATGCTCAATATAAATCAGAAGTGTAACCCAATATCCAACCTAGATATATCAACTATCTTTGACTGGTGGGGAAACATGTGAACATCCACCTCCATGTCCGTTCCCCCTCTCTCTTTCTATCTCTCATCACCTACCACCTCCTCTCCTTCTCCTCCTCCTCTCCTTACTCCTTCTCTTCCTCTTCGTATTCCTCTCACCTTAGCTTCTCCTGCATATCACCCTTTCTGTTAAAATAAAACTTTTCTCTCAAAATACGGTTAGAGCATAACTACACCAATTTATGTCAGTAAGGTGCAAGACAGACCTAATACACAGTCCATCATTTTGTTGACTAAGCAGAACCTCTGTCATCTCTTCTAACTAAAGGACTGAGTTCTGAATCTGGCTTTTTTTCTTGGCTTTAGAATAAATGTCAACTGAAAACCATCCTCTCAAATCTTTTCTCTCAAAATAAATAGCCAGAATTGGCTATAAGACTATAAGTTTTCAACCCCATCAGAAATCCAGAATGACTGAGTTAACTGAAAGAATGGGAAACACAAAGCATAGCTTCTAAAACTTAGCCAAATTGTAGAGATTGCTGAACACCTGGACAGTCCCTATACTACAGAATGTTGGAGCATCCGATCTTCAGCCTTCTGGCCCAGGATCAACTGACAGACCTAGTGATGTAGAATTATTAAGGGCTGATTACTCTGTCTTGGCAGATATAATCAGTTGACTATTCTGCAAGTAAACAAAGAATTCTTAACAGAGGAATCTCAAATGGCCAAGAAGCGCTTACAGAAACGTTCAATATCCTTAGTCATGAGATAAATGTAAATCAAAATGACTCTGACCTTACACCAATTAGAATGGCTGTGATCAAAAACTCAAATGACAACACAAGCTGTTGGAGATGTGGAAAAAAGGGAAGAGGTGGCATTTGTCTTTCTGTGTCTTTTTATAGCATTTGGTGTAATTTATTCCCAGTTACATTTATTTGCCTGATAATTTCACTTTTTCTTTAAAGCTGAACAAAATTCTATGTACCATATGTTTATTATATATTCACCCATTGATAGTTATCTACACTGATTCCTTTATTTGTTATTGTAAATATGGTATCAGTTAAAATGGATAAACAAGTATCTCTGTTGTAGGATACAGATGTCCTTTGGATATAAGTTCAAGAATAATGTAGCTACTTCATATGATAGTTCTATTTCTATCCTTTCGAGGAAAATTTATACTGATTCCCATAGTGACTGTACCAGTTCACACTCTCATCAGCTATGAACAAAATTTTCTCTTCCCTATGTCTGTACTAGCATTTGATGTCATTTGATTTTTTGAGAATAGTCATTCTGACTGGGGAAGGAATGAATCTCAGGGCAGTTTTAATCTCAATTTCTCTGATGGCTAAATCATATCAAACATACTTTAAAATATTTATTAGAAAACTATGTTTCTTTTAAAAAAAACTCTTCCATTAAATGTTATTTCATTCTATGGTGTGCTTTTTTATTTGATTGACTGTCTTCTTTTCAGTACAAACAGTCTTTTTGGTTGTTGTGATTGTTTGTTTGTTTCCTGAGTGAAGGGAGTTTTACATAGAAACTTCTTACCTATATCTTTATCATGTTTTGAATGATTTACCTTATACTCTAGAAGTTTAATGGTCTTTTGAATAATAGTTTTAATTTATGATTTTAATGTTTCATACATTCATAAAATATATTTTGATTAGTTTTAGGTTTTATATTGAGGTCAGTGATACACTTGGAGCTGATTTTATGTACTGTAAGATATAATAATTTTTATTCACTCTTATCACTAAATGCAGATGATCTGATACACACTGTCAGCAATGTTGCAGGATATAAATTTAATATACAAAAGCCAGTTGCCTTGTTTTACAACAAATAATAAACACACAAAGAGAAATTAGAGAAACAAAAACTTCATAAAATCCTTAAAAATACCTTGGACCAGCAAGGTGATAGTGGCACACTGCTTTAATTTTGTCATTCTGGATTTAGAGGCAGGCTGATCTCTGTGACTTCAAAGCAAACCTGGTCTATAAAACGGGTTATAGGACAGCTGATCTACACAGAGAAACCATGTCTTGAACCCACACATGCACTACAAAAATATCTTGTAATAAGCTTAATTTAAGAGTTAAAAGACTTCTGTCATGAATACTTTAAGATGTCAAAGGAAAGAATTGAGGAAGAAACTAAAAGATGGAAAGACTTCACATTCGTATGTGCTAGAAGCATTAATGCTTTGAAAATGAGCATTCTACAAAAAGCAGTTTACAAACTCAATGCAATCCTAATAAAATTACCCATGTCTTTCATTTTAGAGATACAAAAAACCCTTCAAATTAAAATGGAGTATATAAAAGACTACGAAGCAAAAAATAAAAATATAAAAATTCTGAAGGAAAAGAATAGTACTGAGGATATTACTGTACCCAGTCTCAAGTTATACTATAATACATACAGGTGGTGTTAGAGGCCAGTGAGTATTGAGTATCATGGAACTGAAATTGCAGGTCTTTGTGAGCTTTCTCAAGTGGGTGTTGATTACTGAACTCTGGTCCTCTGTATGAACAGTATCAACAAGGCCATTTCTAAGTCTCTTTACTGGTAATTATTGTCTTTGCTATTTTTACTAATTCTGTAATAGGTAGATTATTTTATTTTAGACCACTCTTTTTAAGTGTAGGCATAAGTTGAAAGTATAAAAATAATATTTCCAACTTAATACCAGCCTTGTCATATATAAATTTTTGCACATTTTGTATTTGTCTTTATTTTCTTAATTCTTATCTAAAATTTTCAACATTATATTTATTTTTAAATGTGATTTAATTTCTCTATATTTGTAAGTGTTCTGTTTTCTCTTCCGTTGTTCTCTTTCTACTTTGATCAGGAAAAAATATTGGTATTATAACTAAATGTGATGGGTTCATATTGAATTAATATACAGAAAAATTAGGTATACCACAGACAAGAAGAGCAAAAACACTGTAAACATAACTTTTATTTGTCTGATGTAATTGTTTCCTCAGAGGCTCACTTTTGAGTAAGTTCACCTTTTCCACTTCTTTCTGAACTCTGGCTGATTCGTTCAAGTGTGCCATTCTGGCTTAAACATCTCTTCAAGCTGACTGAATCAATATAGCTTCTCTCAGATTCTCACTGAATTGCTCTGCTTGGCCTTAAACTAACTCTGACAATCTGTTCTAATCTTCTGGCTCCTTCTCATTATCTGGCTTATTCTGTTTTCACCTGTAAAACTGTTCCAGTAAAAGTGCCATCATCTCTGTTTCCTCCTCCTCCTCCTCCTCCTCCTCCTCCTCCTCCTCCTCCACCACCGCCATCATCTCCGCTTCCTCCTCCTCCTCCTCCTCCTCCTCCTCCTCCTCCTCCTCCTCCTCCATCTCCTCCTCCTCCTCCTCCCCCTCCCCCTCCTCCTCCTCCTCCTCCCCCTCTTCCTCCTCCTCCTCCTCCTCCTCCTCCTTCTCTCTCTCTCTCTCTCTCTCTCTCTCTCTCTTTTTTTTTCTTTTTTTTTTTTTCAATTTTTTTTATTGGATATTTTATTTACATTTCAGATGCCAATTCCTTTCCCCATTTCCCCTCCCTAGAAAACCCCTATCCCGTGCCCCCCCTTTTCCATTTGGCTTTTATACAATTTTTTTTTGATACAGGTACTTTATTAAACACAGTTTCCAAAACTAAGAACACTGCTAGTCCAGCTAATACAGGGTTTCTACCAAAACCAAAACCACGTCTTAACTCAAACTTCACAAGTAAGGTATATTTTAGGGCTAACTAGTTTCTAAGACTCACTTTGTCACAGGAAGTTCACAGACATTTCAGCTTGTGTGTTCATACAGAGGGGCACTGCAGTACATTCTGTCTTGCCTTTTAGCTTTGATACAGGTACTTTATTGAACACAGTTTCCAAAACTAAGAACACTGCTAGTCCACCTAATACAGGGTTTCTACCAAAACCAAAAACACGTCTAAACTCAAACTTCACAAATAAGGTGTATTTTAGGGCTAACTCGTTTCTAAGACTCATTTTACCACAGAAAGTTCACAGACATTTCAGGTTGTGTGTTCAAACAGAGGGGCACCGCAGTGCGTTCTATCTTTTGTTTTAGCTTTGATACAGGTAGTTTATTGAACACAGAATCCAAAACTAAGAACATTGCTAGTCTGCCTAATACACGGTTTCTACTATAAGCTAAAAACCCGTCTTAACTCGAACTTCATAAGTAAGGTGTATTTTAGGGCTAACTAGTTTCTAAGACTCATTTTACCACAGAAAGTTCACAGACATATCAGCTTGTGTGTTCATACAGAGGGGCACTGCAGTACATTCTGTCTTGCATTTTAGCTTTGATACAGGTACTTTATTGAACACAGAAACCAAAACTAAGAACACTGCTAGTCCGGCTAATACACGGTTTCTACCAAAACCAAAAAAACCGTCTTAACTCACACTTCACAAGTAAGGTGTATTTTAGGGCTAACTAGTTTCTTTTTTTTTTTTTATGATCTATTTTCTTTTTTTTTTTCCTTCCAGAGACAGTTTACTCAGGTCTTTTGTTACATCTGGAAACAAGGGTGTGCCCCCTACTACCCCTCAAGCGCTGCTTAAATGCTCTTCGTGGGACTGCCCATATGCCCATACCATGCTTCACACTATCATAGGCTAAGAGGTCGTGAAGACTGATCAGGCTACCAGCAAGCACAGTCTCCATACCATACAAGGACTTGTTTACTCCAAAGGACAAGCCTGGCAGGCGCCATTTTAGGGTTGCAGCAGCGGCGCTCCATAGTTCCCCCCTGTTTATTTTATTAGCAAAGTAAGCAGTTACTGCTCGATCAAGCGAGTTCCATTACGTAGGATCTCACGATCAAGGGCAGACAGGCTTAAAATAGCGGTACTCACTCTCCTGGGTGCAATGGGCAAAGCCCGCCAGGTGCAAGAGCTGAGCTCCACAAGATTGACCAGACACCCATCCCTCGTGCAATGAGACGTTAAGGTCTCTGGGGGTGCAAGGGCTGTCTGGATCGAAGAATATCTTATGGGGTAACTTATGGCTACCGCTTCAATGCCGTCAACCATGCTTGAGGAGATACACCAACCTCAATGGCTTGGAAGGCATGTACTACTAGTGCCCTTTCGTGTCTTTGATCTCTTGCCATCCGACAGATGCAAAGAAGGAAGAGCACACAGGCACCCACTAGAACCAAAGCTAGCACTCCTAACCCCGCCCACTCCTTCGGGCGATGAGCTGTTTGTAGAATCCAGGATGACAAGCCCTCAGCTGTAGACAGATCCACTCGGGTAGAGTTGACAGTTATAATCGCCACTCGAAGTTCTTGCATCAGTGTATCAAAACCATGGGACCAATTTCCTATAAGATACTCAAATAATGTGTTAGACAAATTAGCAGCCTTGGACATATTGTGATAAGGTACTGAAGTGATGCACAGTCCCGGTGTTTTCCATTCACATCCTGATTGAGCTAATTGCCATAAAGTAACCACTTGCTCCTGCACCAAATCAATCCTTTGCTTTAGGATCATAAGTCCACCCTTTCAACCAGGTGCCCTTTAAATAATAGGTACCTGTCAATGGGCCTTCAGGTAAGTCAAATCAGGCAGCTGTTTGATTGTACATCTTAATATAATCACTCTTATCACTAATATTCCTTACCCTAACAAAACACAAATTACCCAATAAACTAAAATTCTTTTCATATCCTATACTAGTTAATTCTATCTTCCTAAGCAAAAAGGTAAATCCATGCTCTTATTACTAACAAAAAAGCAGGGAAAAACTTGGGCATCATGTCTCACGGGCATAGGAATTGGGAAGGCTGACAGAACCCCCCATCTCTGCTCTATTACTACTGGGGGTGTCCTCAAGATCACCAGGAACGGGAATAGCCACAGGATCTTCATTGTTGACCTTTCTCACCAACCGCTCCGGCACCCACACGGGATCCTGTCGATTCTGCGGAAACACACAAACAGACCCTCTCGCCCACGTTAATACAGGATTCGGGCCATGCCAAATGCCCGTCAAAACATCTTTCCATTTTACAAACCCTTGAGAACTTCCAGAGGCATTGTAATGTCTATCCATTGCTGAACAGCCTGAAGCATCCAAATTTAAAAAATTTAAGGTAAATAAGGCAAGGGATATTCTTTCTTTTGGGGTGCGGCCATATCCAATTCCCTCTTTTTGTTTTTGTAAAACCTCTTTAAGAGTGTGATGTGCACGTTCCACGATTCCTTGGCCTTGAGGATTGTAGGGTAATCCATGATTAATTTGAACATCCATTTGAGCACAAAAGGACTTAAATTGTTGTGCTGTATAGGCAGGTCCATTATCAGTCTTTAGCTGTTGGGGTTTACCCCAGGCAGCCCAGGCTTCTAAGCAATGACCTATGACATTGCGTGCTTTTTCACCACTCAAAGGCGTAGCATGAGTAATGCCTGAGCAGGTATCTACCGAAACATGTACATATCGGAGAGTACCAAACTCAGCAATATGAGTCATATCCATTTGCCATATTTTCAATGGAAGTAGTCCTCTGGGATTAACCCCAAGACTAGGTGGGTGATGAAATACCACACATTGAGGGCAATTCAACACTATTTGTCGCGCATCTGCACGGGACAAGTTGAACTTTTGTTGTAAAGTCTTAGCATTAATATGAAAGTGCTGATGAAATTGAGCTGCTTGCTCTAAAGCAGAGCTCAAGAAGGCATATTCCATCCTTGTCCATTGATCAACCAGAGCGTTGCCCTCACTTAATGGTCCTGGCAAGCCTGTATGGGCACGAACATGCTGAATATGAAAGCGCTCTTGTCTATGCCAAATAATATTCTGCAACCTTTTTAATAATGCACACACCGTACTGGTGTTCTTTATAGGACCTGCCAATTCCAAAATTCTTACTGCGTTAACTACATAATGAGAGTCTGAAATCAAATTAAACGCAAAATTACATTTTTCAAACACTTCAATCACTATTTTCAATTCTATCACTTGAGGAGAACTAAAAAAAAAAAGTCAATTATTTTATGTATTTTGGCGACGTATTCACAACCTTCTGGTGTTTTGTGGCAGGATGGCCCATTGTTGTGGATTTATCCAAGGGTATCCCCAGGTAAATCCCTAGAGTATTATCCTACTGCAGTAGCCACACTAGCCATGCAAGGAATACAACAATGTTTACAATATTTTGGCTTGCCACCGATGAGTATTATAATACCTTATTTGGCTCAGCAAGTGAAGGTGTTATGTGGAACAGTGGATGACTGGGCTATATTATAATGTAGTTTTGAAGGCGTCCTTGATAATCATTATCCCAAACATCCTTTATTATCATTTTTTAGGGAGCATCCGGTAGTCTTTCAAAAAATTACTGCTAATGAGCCTGTTAAAGGAGCTCTTAATATTTTTACTGATGAGTCCAAGACCGGATGTAGTGCCTATATGGTGGAGGGACAGAAGCCAGTTCTATGCCAATTTAATATTAGTTCTCCTCAAGTGATAGAATTGAAAATAGTGATTGAAGTGTCTCTCTCTCTCTTTCTCTCTGTCTTGCTTTATTTCTCTCTCCCCCTCTGTATTGCTCTCTTAAGTCATCTTTTTTTCCCTTAACTGTTATTGTGTGAATTGGGCATATACTGTCTCTGATTCATTCTGTCAAATCTTTCTGTCTCATTACTTTGTCTATTCCTCAATTAGAAGTCACTTCCAAACACAGCTGCTTCCTTCTACAAACTAACCTAACCTACATTGTTTGAAATTAAAGTTGTGTGCTGCAGGTTTGTCTTCATTCCATATTACACATATAGACCTTTGGATATGATCCCTTGCCAGAACAGCCATGTTGCTGGATTAAATTTCCTCTACATAAAACATTTTTCAAAGCAAATTTATTCTAGAAGAAAAGCATTGGAACTTTATGCAGGTGTCCTACACATATTCACATAGGAATGATACCACTCCTAAGAAAGATCAATCAATAAGAAATACATTACTAAAATATAACTATGGAGCTTTGGTATATATGTTTCAAGTGTATTATGTATTATATGAAATACCCCTATAACTCAGTGTCTTATACAATGAATAAATGCCAATTTAAGTTATCATTATAAACATACATTGTAACAACAAAGTGTATTCTTATGCAATAATAATGCATTGCTAAGTAGAGAATTAGAGGCTCCTTTCCTCTTCTCTGAGTGGATACAACCCTCTCCTCCACGTCATCCTGGCATGTCACATCTCTGCAAGGCTAGGTGCATTCTTTACCACTGAGGCCAGACAAGGTAGCCCAGTTAGGGAACAGATTCTACAACCAGGCAAAAGCTTCAGGGATAGTCCCCACTCTAGTTATTGGGGACCCACATAAACACCAAGCTGCACATGATCTAGCACATGGATGCTGCTGGTTGGTGGTTCAGTCTGGGAGGTCCCCCATGGTTCCAGGTTAGTTGACTGTTGGTCTTTCTAAACAGTTCCTATCACCTCCTGGGCCCTCAGTCCTTTCCAAATCTCTTCCTTAAGAGTAGGTGTCTCCACCAGTCAAAGATAAATTATATATCCAGGTTGGGTATTGGGTTACACTTCTGATTGAGCATTATCAAACTTATATAGCCTTTGATTAGCAGTTAAAAATTGTATAAAAGCAAAAAGGAAAGGGGGCATGGGATAGGGGTTTTTTAGGGAGGGGGAATGGGTAAAGGGGATGGCATCTGGAATGTAAGTAAAATATCCAATAAAAAGAAAAAATTCTAAAAAAAAATGTAGGTGAGTTCCTTTCAATTGGGTGGAGTCTCTCAGAAGACAGTTATGCTAGGTTCCTGTTTGCAAGCATAACCAAGTAACATTAATAGTGACATGGATTGGTGCTTGCCCATGGGATGGGTCTCAAGTTTGTCCAGTTATTGGTTGGCCATTCCCTTGATCTCTGCTCCATTTTTGTTCCTGTTTCTTTCGTTCCTGTTCCATTAATTGTAGACAAGAAAAATCCAAGAGTTGAAAGTTTTGGTGGGTGTTTTGGTATCATTATCCCTCCTCTTGGATATCCCTCCTCCTTACAGGAGGTGGCCTGTTCAGGTTTCCTATGCACATTGCTGTGAGGCTCAACTAAAGTTCCAACTAAACTCCTGGGATCCTCCCCCATCGCAGGTCTTTGGCACATCCTAATAATGCCCACCCCCTCCCTCATGCACACCAGCTGTAGCTTTTTCTTCATTCTCCTAGCCCTCTTGTTTTCTTCAGCCTCTCTCCACACCTGTTCTGAATGCCCCATTCCCGCCTCTATCCCTTCTTCCACCCAGCTCTCTTACTCCATCTGCCTCCTATGACTTCTTTTAAATGATATTCATACATCCTTACTTGGGTCTTCCTTCTTGTTTAGCTTCTTTGGGTCTGTAGAGTATAGCATGGCTATCTTGTACTTTATGGCTAATATCCACTTATACGTGAGTATTTACCATGCATTTTCTCTTGAGTCTGGGTTACCACACTCAGGATGATATTTTTAGTTCCATTCATTTTCCTGACAAACTCATGATGTCCTCATTTTTAATAGCTTAATATTCCATTGTGTACATGAACTACATTTTCTTTATCTATTCTTTGGTTGAGGGGCATCTGGGTTGTTTCAAGTTTTTGGCTATTACCAATAAAGCTGCTATGAATATAGTTGAGCAAGTGTCCTTGTGGGATAGTAGAGCATCTTTTGGGTATAAGACCCAGGAGCTGTATAGCTGTATAGCTGGGTGTTCAAATAGAACTATTTCCAATTAAAAAAAAACTGCCAGATTGATATCTAGAGAGGTTGTACAAGTTTTTACACCCACCAGCAATGGAGAAGTGTTCCCCTGGTTCTACATCAACACAAACCTGAGCTATCACTAGTGTTTTTGATCTTAGCCATTCTGATGGGTATAAAATGGATACTCAGGCTCGTTTTCATTTATACTTTCTTGATGACCAAGGACTTTGAACATTCCTTTTGATTGCTTCTCTGCCATTTGAGATTTTTCTGTTGAGAATTCTGTTTTTGTACCCCATTTTTTGATTGAGGGTATTTGGTTTGTTGGTATCTAACTTCTTGAGTTCTTTATATATTTGGATATTAGCCATGTATAATGTAGGGTTAGGGAAGCTCTTTTCCTAATCTGTAGGCTGCTGGATTTTTTTTTCCTGTTGAGAGTATCCTTTACCTTACAGAAGCTTTTCAGTTTCATGAGGTCCCAGTTATCAATTGCTAATCTTAAAGCATGAGCCACTGGTGTTCTGTTGAGGAGACTGTCTCCTGTAAAAGGGTGTTCAAAGCTATTTTCCACTTTCTCTTCTTTGAGATTTTGTATATCAGAATTTATTTTGAGGTCTTTGATCCACTTGGAGTGAGTTTTGTTCAGGGTGATAAATATGGGTCTAATTGCATGTGTCGTGCCTACAAGATTTGCAGGGACAAATTTAGAGCAGAGACAGGAGGAATGGCCAACCGATGACTTGCCCATATTGACACCATGGCAAGAACCAATACCTGATACTATTAATGATACCGTATTATGCTTGCAGAAGGAGTCTAGCATAACTATCTTCAGAGACTCTTCACTCAGCACCTAATGGAGAGAGATGTGGCAATCCACAGCCAAACATTAGATGGAATTCAGGGAGTTTTATGGAAGAGTTGGAGGTGTGGGGAAGATTACAGGACCTGAAAAGGACAGAGACTTGACTGGAAGATCAACAAAGTCAACTAACTTAACTAACACTTGGGGCCTCCTGAATGACCAACCAAAGAGTGAGCATGTACTGAACCTAGGCCACATATGTATATGTAGGAGATGTGCACCTTGATCTTCATGCAGATTACCCAGCCACTGGAGCAGGGCTGTTCTTAAATCTGTTTCCTGCCTGTGGATCCTGTTTCCATAACTGGCCTGTCTTGTCTGGCCTCAGGGGAAGAGGATGCACCTAGTTGTACAGTAACTTGATACACTATGGGGCAGCAGTGATACCCAGATTGAGGCCACCCCTTCTCAGAGGAGAAATAAAAATGTTAAAAAAAGAAAATAAAAATAAGTGAGAGGTTATTTTTCAAATAAAATTAAATAAATGTACCATAGTTAAATGAGAAGATGATTAACATCATCAATATTTAGGGCCCTTATGTGAAAATCAAAATGAATTTTTATCTTATACCAGCAAGAATGGCTATTATCAAAAAGCAAAATGATCACAAGATGTGACTAAAAGTGGAACACTTGTGCTCCTTGAGAAAAAATGTAAGGTAGTACAAGCATTTCAGAAACCAATATGGAGACTTCTCAGAAATGTAAAAATGTAACAACCAAATAGACAATAGTTCCATTACTGGAGTTTGATGGTCCATCATTTTACATTGATGAGACTAAGAAACACTTAAGCAGTTATTAAAGTACAGTTGTAGATGTGTCTGTTAGAACATTTTCAGAGAGAATTAATTGAAAGAGCAAGGTTTGCCTTGAGTATGGGCAGCCCCATGATGTGAGCTGGAGTTTCAAATGTATAAAGGGTGGAGAGGAGGTAAAAAAATCTCTGCTTCCAGATTTACTTCAATTTTTATTTATTGGATATTTTCATTATTTACATTTCAAATGTTATCCCCTTTCCCGGTTCTTTCTCTCAAACCCCTTATCCCACCCCTCCCCCTGCTTCTATGAAGGTGTTCCCTCACCCACCCACACCCACCTCCCTGTCCTCGAATTCCTACACTGGGGCTTTGAGCCTTCACAGGACCAAGAGTCTCTTCTCCCATTGATGACCGACAAGGCCATCCTCTGTTACATATATGTCTGGATCCCTGGGTTCCTCTGTATGTACTCTGGTTGGTGGTTAAGTCCCTGGGAGCTGTGTGGGGTCTGGTTGGTTGATATTGTTGTTCTTCCTATGGGGTTGGAAACCCCTTCAGTTTTTCAGTCCTTTCTCCAATTCCTCCACTGGGGACCCCTTGCTCAGTTCAATGGTTGGCTGTGAGCATCACCTCTATTTGTCAGGCTCTGTCTGGCAGAGCCTCTCAGGAGACAGCTATATAAGGCTCCTGTCAGCACGCACTTCTTGGCATCCACAATAGTGTCTACATTTGGTGACTGTATATGAGATGGATCCCCAGGTGGGGCAGTCTCTTGATGGCTTTTCCTCCAGTCTCTGCTACATACTTTGACTCCATATTTGCTACCATAAGTATTTTGTTCCCCTTTCTAAGAAGGACCAAAGCACCCACACTTTGGTCTTTCTCCTTCTTGAACTTCATGTGGTCTGTGAATTGTATCTTGGGTATTCTGAGCTTTTGGGCTAATATCAACTTATCAGTGAGGGTATACCATGTGTGTTCTTTTGAGATTGGGTTACATAACTCAGAATGATATTTTCTAGTTCCATCCATTTGCCTACAATTTCATGAATTCATCGTTTTTAATAGCTGAGTAATATTCATTGTACTACATTTTTTTTGTATTCATTCCTCTGTTGAAGGACATCTGGGTTCTTTCTAGCTTCTGACTATTATAAACACGGCTTCTATGAACATAGTGGAGCATATGTCCTTGTTATATCTTGGAGCATCTTTAGTGTTTATGCCAAGGAGTGGTATAGCTGAGTCCTCAGGTAATACTATGTCCAATTCTCTGAGGAACTGCCAGTCTGATATCTAGAGTCGTTGTACCAGCTTGCAATCCCACCAACAATGGAGGAGTGTTCTTCTTTCTAAACATCCTTGCCAGCAAATGTTGTCACCCAAGTTTTAGGTCTTAGCCATTCTGACTGGTATGAGGTGGAATCTCAGGGTTGTTTGATTTGCATGGCCCTGATGACTATGGATCCTGACCATTTCTTTAGGTACTTCTGGGCCATTCAATATTCCTCAGTTGAAAATTCTTTGTTTAGCTCTGTACACCATTTTTTAATAGGCTTATTTGGTTGTCTGGAGTCTAAAATCTTGAGTTCTTTGCATATATTGGATATTAGCCCTCTATCAGATGTAGAGTTGGTAAAGATCTTTTCCCAAATTGTTGGTTGGCATTTTGTCCTATTGATAGTGTTCTTTGCCTTACAGAAGTTTTGCAATTATGCGAGGTCCCATTTATCAATTTTTGATCTTAGAGCATAAGCCATTGGTGTTCTCTTCAGGAAAATTTCCCCTATGACTATGTTTTCGAGATTCTTCCCCACTTTCTCTTCTATTAGTTTCAGTGTATCTGTTTTTATGTGGAGATCCTTGATCCACTTGGACTTGAGCTTTGTACAAGGTGATAGATCAATTTGCCTTCTTTTACATGCTGACTACAAGTTGGACCAGCACCATTTGTTGAAAATGCTGGCTTTTTTCCCCCACTGGATGGTTTTTAGCTCCTTTGTCAAATATCAAGTGACCATAGGTGTGTGGGTTCATTTCTGGGTCTTCAATTCTATTCCATTGTGTGGTACTCTGTTCTGGAGGTCATCCTATGACAATCTCCAGCCTGGCCTGGTGTGGGGTTCCAGGCCAAAGGAATAGAGTGCAAGTGGGGGTGGGGGGACAGATATCGCCTTTGCTGCTTCCTCTGCTTGCATCTTTGCTGTTGCTGCCCAGTCACTCTCAGGTACTGCACCTGTGTCTCTGTGCTGAACCAGCCTGGGCTGGGCTGGTAAGAAGCTAGCTAGCTAGCAAGGAGGGGAGGGTCCTGAAGGCACTTTGGGAGAGCAGATCTCTTCCCAAGTGTTACAGCTCTTGTGACAGAAACTCTCAGATAATGAGATGATTCTTACACACCTTTACTTCTCCCACATAGAACTATTATACAGTTTTGGTGTGGGTCAGGGTCTGGCAGCAGATAACGCCTATTGGCTTGGTCTGAGAGCATGGAGATTCCTCATCTACATGTAGGAGATCCTGAGGCACTGTTCCTCATGAATGATGGCCATAGACAACTCTGTGGGAGGGGCTGTTGAGAGCTGAAGCTAAATGAAAAGAATCAGGGCTCAGAAGCAGAGCAGAACACCTGCCATCCAATTAGGGTCTGGGGTTTGAGGCCTATGCTAGATCAGGTGCCCAGCAGCATCTCACAGATTTTCTTCTATTTCTTTCTTCAGATTCTTGAAGTACTTGTCATACAGATCTTTCTCTTGCTTGGTTAGAATCACACTAAGGTATTTTATATTATTTGTGACTATTATGAAAGATGTCATTTCCCTAATTTCTTTCTCAGTGTGCTTATCCTTTGAGTAGAGGAAGGTTACTGCTTTGTTTGACTTAATATTATTTCCAGCCACTTTGCTGAAGTTGTTTACCAGGTTTAGGAGTTCTCTGGTGGAATTTTTGGGGTCACTTAAGTATACTGTCATATCAGTTTCAAATAGTGATATTTTGACTTCTTCCTTTCTAATTTGTGTTCCTTTGACCTCCTTTTGTTGTCTAATTTTTATTGCTAGGACTTCAAGTACTATATTAAATGTGCAGGGAGATAGTGGGCAGCATTGTCTGGTCCATTGTGGGTCTGTTGCTTGTGCATGGGTGTGAATTCTGTGGTGCTGAGCTGTGGATCCTGTGTGTCTGCCATGGCTTGGGGGCTGGGTGGGGGGAGAAGCGTTGGGAATGTGACTGAGTTTTTGACTCCACGTGGCTCCATATTAACTATTGTTCTCTAATATAGGAAAAAGATGTTAGTTCTAGGAGGTGACCATTTTATTGAGTATTGCTATCCATATTTAGGGTAATTTGCTTTAAAATTACTCTACATACCTCATTGGTAAGTTCCAAGATTTTTATACAATTTTAAGTTCTTTGCCAGATTTTAAGAATATAAAACATTTCTATATTTTGGCACTTTCTGAAACAGAGATGGTAGAGAACACTTGTCAATCAGGAACTTCTGGAATTCTTGTCCCAAGAGAACCTGTATACTTACCTACTTGCATAGACATTTATTTCCTGTCACCTATTCTCAAGTTTGAATAGCAATGTTTATATTTCAAAGTAATGAGGTAAGGAAATTCTTACAATGTCTTGCTTCTGAGCTGATTGTTAGTAAACGGACAAAAATTATCCCAGCTCTGTTCATGTAGTGTGTAGCTGAAGATTGCCCAGGACACTTTATACACTAGCCATGTATTTTTCTCTTTTCTCCAACTATGCTAAGCAAGAACACAATTAAAATGTAAAAGAGAAAGAAAATGTTCTTTAATTCACTATTGAATTCCAGCCATGAATACATTTTGTACCAGATTTATGAATAGCAGTCTTGTTTTTTTTGTATATACTTGCAAAATATTGGTTATAAATTACATTTTAGATAAATGCATAAATATTATTCAAGTAAGTAGAGAAATATTTTTGATAAATGTATAGATTCTGTTGTTTCAAAATCAGGTTAAAATATCTGTCTTCTCAGATAGGGTACAGGTTTGGATAGGAAGCTTGGAGGATCTTGGAGGAGTTGAGGGAGGAGATAACATAATAGAATACAGTATATTAAAAATCGATCTTTAATAGAAAATTGAAAATTTAAATAAGACACTTTTCTCAATACTGCATGATTAAAACATGTTACAATATTGTAACAATCAAAATACTATGCTACTGATATAAATATAGACACAAAGTAAGAAAAAGTGAGTCTAAAAGTAACCTTACATAACCAACCAATTATTTTTATTGTGATTTGTTTGTTTGTTTGTTTTCAAGACAGTCTTACTCTGTAGCTCCAACTGTTCCAGAAATCACTATGTAGATCAGGCTGGCCTTGAACTCATAAATATCTGATTGCCTCTGCCTCCCAAATGCTGAAGTTAAAGGCATATGCCACTCTTCCCAGCTATCTAACCAGTTTTTAAACAAAGTTGATTGTCATATATTAGAGAAAAAGACATTTTTTCCCAACAGAATAGGAGAAACTGGATATCAATGTATATATGAATGAAACTATACTATTCGCTATCAGAAGTCACAAAATTCAACTCAAAATGGATTAAATATTTCCACACATTGTCTAAAACTACTTGAAGAATGCATAACAAAACTGTTTCTAGAGGATAGAATCAACAACAATGTTTTGGAAAAGATCAGGAGACAAAGCAAAAGTAGACAAATGTAGTTAACAGAGTGGGGAGCTAATCTACAGAATAAAATAAAACACTTGCAAACTATGAATCTGAATAGTTGATATCTTGAATATATAATGACTTCCAAAACATTACTTTCAAAAGAAGACAACATGGTCTGTAAAAATCACCGCCTGCAGCAACACATTGGGAATGTGCTGGAGAGCCCTCTCCAGTCATTCCACATTTTGTATCATTTCCATGGTTCATAATAGGGAATGTAAATATGTTATGGATACATAAGCACCTTTGATATTTCTCTTCTATCTCATATCCCCTGTGGAGGGTGAACCTCTCCAGAATTCACTATCTAAACTACCCCCAAAACTTTTATCTGCCAAGGACCAGTCTCAGCTTGGAGAGGAATTTTGAAGAAAAGGGGTATCTGGGAGCAACAAAAACAAATGACTAAAATCCAAGCTGGCAGCCTATATGCTCTGCCTGAGACAGCTTTCCAACCTGCTTTCTCACTGTTCTGCTTTCTTTCTCACAGATCTGTGTTCTCTGGAGATCTGCAAGACAGCCCTTTATTTGTGTTCTACTTGAAACGGTTCTCTAAGCAGTTCTCTCTTGCTATTCTAAAAAAGTTCTCTAGACAGTTCATCTCTTGCATATTATAAGACCAATCTTATTTTACATCAAGTCTGCCTCAATCCGATAGTCATTTAATGCGTATTTCCTTTTGATTATCCTAAGAATCATCATCAGGAGACCTCAGCCCCTTCACTCTTAGGAGATGGCAAACACACATTTCCTTTCAACATTGCAAAAGAACTCAGAGATCTGCCTGCCTCTGTTTAGCACAGATGCTAAACTAGCTGGGTGAGACCCTGTCCTGAAATTACCATTTTACCACACTGGGGCCTACTCTTGCTGTGCCCTAGACTTGCCTCTAACTCATGAATCTGCCTGCATTTGTATCTGCCTTTCTTTGTATCTTTCTGACAAGCTGGCTCATAGTATAGCTGCCTCTGTTTCTTTACATTCATGAAATCCCACCCTTAATTTTTTTGCATAGCTGAGAAATTATATATTTTTGAACTAATATTTTTAGAGTTCTTTTCTACAGCCTTGAGGGTTGTCCTGAAGGTTCCAACATTTATGATTTTTCTCAGACATAGACACACCCTTACCTCCAGAATTCATGCTGCTTCTAATTATCATGGAATCATTAACATTAACAGAGAGGTCATACCTCAAGAAATATGAAAATATGTACATTATTATACAAATAAGCTTCAGGCCCATGACAGCCATCTATACTAGTGGAAGGTCATATCTGCTGGCCCTGTACCAGGGGCAGGAACTGAGTCAAGTCATTCTGTCCTCACTATGGCCATGCCAAATGCATGTTTGTCTTATAGTTGTTTCTGATGCATTGCTTTTATTTTCTTTTTATTTAATACCAGTATCCTTAGATTGATGTTTAATGAAAGCCTATTTTTATAGCCACTGTCAGTTAACCTTTTTTGTTGAATCATTTATCTGTATATATTTTTCAGGACCAACATTTGTTAAATACCTTCCATGTTGGGTCTTAGTGTCTTAGACTTTAACCTAAACAAAATCTGTCAGCCCATCTTCTACTCAGTATTAGGTATTGGAATATCTCTACTTCATGAAACTCATACTCAGATACTTGTCTTTGCTTATAGCACTTTATCTGTGTATGAGGTAGAACGTTTAAACACTATTTGATTGTCAACTTTGCTGTGTTGGGAGGAATTCTAAGCCACCCACTGGACAAAATACAGAAATTACCTGTATTTATCATATTTCAGGTGACAGTTTTCCTCATTCTTTCATTAACACAACTTACTGAGTGACTACTGTATTCATGAGGTTCCCTTGTTCTCAAGTACATATGGTGTTTTTACACATGCCATGGAAACTGACACAGCATTATCAAGTCACAAAGTGGAGATGAAGCAAAAACTAGGCATCAGCATATGACAATTGTTTAGGAACATGCATGTATTAATAAAAAATATGAGACTCACTTGAAGATTGTCAGAAACATGAGTGGTATTGGTCAGACATAAAGTTGTATATGAGTATACCTGCTTGCATATGGGCAAATCTCATAACCTAAAGTTGAGATAAAAGAGAATATTGCAGATTATCAAAAGCATCTATGTTTTATTTTATAAAAAAATAAAAGTAATAAGTGAGAGTAACTATAGCTCATGACAATAGAAAATAGAACAATGAGGGAGGAGAAAGGAGGCACTCAGGAAAGAGAGATAATAGAACAATATACCCATACATAAAATTGGCTAAAATGAAACTTATTATTGTGTATGCTACTCAAAATAAATTTAAAAACAATTTGAATTGAAGAAGGTTTGAATAAATATGTTCACAAATACTTTTGAAAGTCTTTGTACTTTGAAAGAATACATTTGAGGGTTTTAGCTATTTAAGCAAAAACTAAGAAAAAATAACTTAGAATTGCAAACCAAATAGGTGAGACTTTAAATATTTTCTTACTCAGGCTAAGAATGGCATTGATATGGATTGACATCCATGGGAGTAGACAGTAATCAACTTGAAATTGAAGGGTCAAAGAGGGCAAAGATACAGGGGAGAAAATGAGGGGTGATATTTTAAAAAGGTATATTTAAGGATGTCATACCAAGAGATTAAAGAGATGGTTCAGTTATTATGAGCACTAGCTACTTTTGCAGATGATTTGGGTTCAATTCTCAGCATGCATGTGTCACTCATAACCAGCTAGTTCTACTCTAGTTTCAGGCTGTATTTAGGTCATCTTTAGCTTATGTGGGCACCAGACATGAAAATGGTATATTAACCTGAATGCAGGCAATATACCCATACACAAAATTGGCTAAAATGAATGAAACTTATTATTGTGTATGCTAATCAAAATAAATTAAAAAAAACAATTTGAATTGAAGGAGGTTTGAATAAATATGTTCACAAATACTTTTGAAAGTATTTGTACTTTGGAAGAATACATTTGAGGGTTTTAGCTAGAAAAAATAACTTAGAATTGCAAGCCAAATAGGTGAGACTTTAAATATTTCTTACTCAGGCTAAGAATGCCATTGATATGGATTGACAATATGGCAGTGAAGAGGTCAGCTCAGGAACCTTGAAACACTTGTCCTTCTGGAAGGGAGAAACTAATTAACATTTGTAGAAAGCCACAGTGAGCGGTGACAGCATTCGCCATTACAACATGGCACTGGCACCCGGCACTGCCGTGGGTAAACAAGTAAATTGCGCATGTGCAAGTGGTGAAAGCGCACCAAGTCACCGCCCTGCCCGGGGTGTCATACGGGGTTTTGAGCAAGCAGCCAATCAGATATGTCCACGCCACCCTAGGGTGTATATAAAGCAGCGCCATCTTGGGTCTCGCTCTCTTCCTCCGTTTGTAGCAATAAACGCTTGCTGCAGAAGGATCCTGGTGCCCACGTGCGTTCTTGCCTGCGAGACGATTGCACAGGCCACAAACATTCCTCAGACAACAGGGGTTAACTGACATTTGGGTCAGGACACATTACACAGGCTGGACCATTGGCCACTCACAGACAAGGGAAGTCCTTGCCACCACATTCCCTAAGGACCAATCACTTTAAAAGTCACACTGTTCTGCCAATCATATTGTGCCTAGTTGCTGTTTCTCTAGTCTACCCCTAAAAACTATATAAAACTGACCATATGGGCTGCCTGGGGTAGTCACTCCACCTTCCATGTAGGATGACCCCAATGCATAGGAATGTTAAATTTCTTTTGCTTTTTACATTGATTCTCAGCTTCACATGGTTCACTCAGGGGGTCCCCAGTAAGCTAAGGCTTGCCAGAGTCTTACAGCAGTAATAAAAACAAACTATATTTAATACATTATATACAAAATTGTTGTAGAAGATAAAGACATTGACTAAATGCAGCATTGACTAAATCCATATTTAAATATTGTTTTTCTGCATAAAAACAGAATGTTAAAAAATGTTGAGAAAGTTACTAACTCTCTCTATGCTTCATTTTCTATGTCTCTAAAATGAAATAATTTTTTTCTATGCAACAGTGTCAATATGAGTATAAAAGGCTTGATGGGCACAGATATCCTAGGATGCTGACTGATAAATCCATTAAGTATTGAGAGGACTGAGACACGTGGACTCTATGACAGACTTAAATCTTGCAGTTCAGAGAACTAGACCTAAATGTCTGTTTCCCAGAACTGGGCAATTCTAGGCAAGTCAATCAGTGGGAAAACCACAGGCAGTAGGCAGCCAATCAGAAACTGCCCTGCTGTCAGAAGCTGCCCGGCCACCTGGTGTGAGGAAAGGACATGAGTCAGTAACTGTTTCCAGGCTTGCTCTGCAAGTTTCCAGCTTCCAAACTTCAAACAATGGTTCTGAAATGTCCCCAGAGCACTAGTCAATCCAAAAGACACCCATACCCTTAGTTACTAAGTCAACAAATCAAGATAAAGATTATCTTTCCCTCCCTGGAATTTCTCTAATGCACTTTAAATTGGGCTTGTAAGCTCACAAGGGTTTCTCTATCTTGGTAAATGCTAGAACTCCAGCATGCTGGACTTCTGCAGAATAAAATGCCCTTTGCTTCTGCATACGATTGGAATTTATGGTATCATTCATCTGCAAATCACAGACCCTTATAGTATATTATACTATATTATAGTATATTAGTTAGTTTTTGTTGCTGTGCTAAAATACTATGACCAAAGTAATTTAATAAAATGTTTATTTTGGCTTATGGTATCAGAAGTATAAGAGTCCACAATTGAGAAGAAAGCATATGAGTAGGCAGCTGGGGCAGAAAGCTGATGAGAAGACATTGTTGATTACAGGCAGCAGGCAGAGAGAGTAAACTTCAAGTGGATTTAAGGCTATATTCTTTAAAAATCCATCTCCAATGAAGTACTTCCTCTGGTAAAGCTAAACCACCTCAAAGTTCTACCACAATACCACTGACTGGGGACTCAAAGTTCAAATACATGAGCCTATGAAGAATATTTCTTATTCAAATCACCACAGTTAGCAAATATTAGAACATAGTTTCTCAGGAATGGAGGAAAAGCAGGTTCTTAGGTTTCAGATATGAGTTATTGAATGGTAGAGACCCATGGGAACACAAATATGTTTATATTATGATTAAGTACACATTCTTACCATATAGCTGGAAATGTGGATTGGAGTTCAGAGAAAAGTTGAGAGATCATATGTGTGTATGTTCATATATATATATATATATATATATATATATATATATATATATGAATCTTTGATTGTGGAATATAAATGAACAGATATGATTTTTCAAGAAACGTGAACATGTGAGCAAAACATTACATTAACACATTCATTTCAGTAGAGATGGTTGAAGTTTGACAGGAAAAGTGCTAGTAAATTATCATATAGTCTAGATAGAACCTATTAGAGGAAAATGATTTATTATTCAAAATTTATCATACATATAATCACAGGTGCTTACTACAATCTCAGTCTGCTCACATTTCTGGGTTCCTGCATTTTGTGGGTTGACAAACTTATATAAATTCCTGAAATATTGGTGTTTTTATTTTAAATCACCTATGTTTAAGGTATACAACATGATTCATTGACATACAGACTGAGAGTGAAATGATTACTAAATTCAAATAATTTAACATCTCCATCACCCTACTGAAGCATTAATAGCCTCTTGGGGTTTACATTCCTGAAGAAAACTGAATGTACACTGGCCAACAGTCTTTAATGATCAGTAGCTCCTCACTTAGAAATGTAACTATGAGCCCCTTTCCCATCCATACTGGGATTATGACTGGCTTGATTTTCTTCAGGCAGATACAGATACTGTGGCTTCATGTGTTTAGAGTCCCTGCTGCTTCAAGCACAAAATATTTTTCTGCATATGTCCACTATTTCTGGCTCTTACAATATTTCTGCTTACTCTTCCTCAATGATCTCTAAGTCTTGGTGGGGTGGAGGTACATGATATAGATGTCCCATTAAGAGCTGAGTGCCCCACAGTCTTATATTATCTGACTATTGACTAGCTCTTGTTCTCTGCATTAATCACCATCTCCTGAACAAATAAAGCTTCTCTGATAAGGGTTGAGAAGTGCCCTAGTATATGGGTATAAAGATCAGAATTTAGGGGCAAATTATTACTATGTCCATTTAGTGGAACAATAGATAGAATTATGTTCTCCCCTAGGTCTTCTCCTAAACCTGGGAAATGAAAGCTTTGTACAATAAAGTTTACAACACTGAAAAAAGAAATTGAAGAAGATACCAGAAGAGGAAAGATTTCTAATGCTCAAAGATTGGTAGAATTAGTACTGTGAAAATGGCCATCCAATCAAAATCATTCTATAGGTTTAATATGAGGCACATCAAAATTCCAAAGTAATTCTTTACAGAAATTGAAAAGTAATATCAAAATTCACAAAGAAAGACAAAAGATCCAGGACAGTGAAAACATTCTTTAAAAATATAAATACCTTTGGACTTGATAGTGGAGAGGGTACATATAAAGATTTGGAATGAAGGAAGATACCCTGGAAGTACTGGAGAGAGAAATCAGAGGAGAAAAAGTGATATGATTTTATTTTAGTGAAAACATATTTAAGAAAATAAAGAAAGTACTGTTGAAGGCATCTCTGTCCTTGATTTTAAGTTATACCACCAAGCTATAGTAATAAAAACAGCATGGTATGGGCATAAGCACTTTGTTTATTCACTTTAGGGTATATTCTAAGGTAGCTTCTATTCTAGCTGTTGTGAAAAGGGTCTAATGGAAGTGCTCGTATCTCCAAGAGATATTGGCTGCATTACCTTTTTAAATATACTCACAGTAGGGATTCCTGGACTGTAGTTTTATTTTAGTATTTTACAGATTTCATAGTTTTCTAAATAATGGCCTCATTAGATTTTATTCCAAATAACTGTATATAAATGCTTCCTTTTCTGCATCCATTTTGCCATTTTAATGTGCTCTTTTTTAGATAGTTGTACTCAACTTTTTTTAATTTGCACAATTGTTGATGCTAACCTTAATAGCAGTGACACAGAACCTATTAATCATTCAGGTTTTTCTGACAACTTGAAAATTTTCAGATATTATGGCCTTTGGAAAAACTGATTTATTTATATTTTATATCAAATGGATCATTCAATTACATGAAAAATCAACCTATACACTGGGTAAAATATTTGAGATATATATATATATATATATATATATATATATATATGAAATAAACTTATAAAAATGAACTTCACCGAGATTTGTTTTGTTTTCAGAGAAATTGCTATTAATATATAAATACTATTAAGTACATAGTGATCAATATTTTTGTTATCTTTCTTGTCGACTTCCTTTTCTTGTTCCTTATAACCATCATATTATTCTTGAATTCTATGCAATCAATTTGATCACCTCACAATTTAGTTTTCTGTATTTTCAATGCGACTAGAGTCCTGTGCACTATGTCTCATAGGTCTGGAAACTATGGGCAAATAAAAGCTGCCATATTATTTAAATTTCAGGGCTTTCTTCCATGTTTTTCACAATTAATATTCTTTTTGTTGTGTGACATTTCTGTTTTATTTCTGGATCTTGACTACAGATCACACTCAGCTACATCAACTACTATTGGGTCTTTGCCAAGTGGTATCTCTCCATTGGCATGTCAATATATGGCTGAATCAGTAGATGAACCTCTGATGCTGCTGCAAGTCTATTGTAAGCACTTATGTGTCTAGGTTAGTCCTCTGGAAAAAATTTAGTACACTGATTGCATATCTTAATTACATTAAAAAAATCACCTTATCTAGTAGCCTGTAATGTACTTTGCTCTGTGCTTTAGTTTTGCAGTTTTAAAAGTAGCGTAATGAATTAACATGAATGTAACGAATAAAGTGCACATTACATTTTATTTTTTATTTTCTTTTAATTTTTTATTTGTTATTTTACTTTTTTACATTTCAAATGTTATCTCCTTTCTTGGATTCGCTTCCACAAATCCCCTATCCCATTCTCTCTCCCCCTGCTTCTATGAGGGTGTTCCCCCACTCTCCCATGTACTCCCACCTCCCCACCCTGGCATTCCCCTACACTGATGGATCCAGCCTTCACAGGACCAATGGCCTCTCCTCCAATTGATGCATGACAAAGCCATACTTTTCTACATATGTAGCTGGAGCCATAAGTCTCTCCATGTGTACTCTTTGGTTGGTGGTTTAGTCCCTGGGAACATGGAGATTCTGGTTGGTTGATATTGTTGTTCTTCCCATGGGGTTGCAAACCACTTCAGTTCCTTCAGTCTTTTCTCTAACTACTACATTGGGGGACCTCTTGCTCAGTCCCATGCTTGGCTGTGAGCATCCACCTCTGTATTTGTCAGGCTCTGGCAGAGACTCTCAGGGGACAGCTATATCTGGCTTCTGTCAGCAAGCACTTCTTGGCGTCAGCAATGGCGTCTAGGGTTGGTGTCTGCATATGGGATGTATTCCTAGGTGGGGTAGTCTTTGCCTCAACCCTTTGTCTCCACATATCCTTTAGACAGGAGCAATTCTGGGTTAAGATTTTTGAGAAGGGTGGGTGTCTCCATCCCTAAACTGGGGGCCATGCTTAACCATATGATCTCTACATTTTAATGGGTAAAGAATCAGTATAGTTTAGCTGGGTATTGTGCAAAGGGGCAGAATGTATGTGTTTCTTCAAGGAGCAGAAGGAACAACAATTCTACACACTATGCTGCTAGCTGGGGGTGATAAAGATTTTTTTTACTCTTTGGTGTGCTTGTTTGGGAGTCTTTTTTCTTTGAAAGGGCAAATAAATCTCATTGCCCTACCCCTAGCAGTCACTAACTTTTACTAGAAATACATCTTCTCAGCAATATATACATACATACCCCTCCCATTAACAATCTGAACCATTTGGAGAAAACACTAAACAACTGATGATGATGATGATGATGATGATGATGATGATGGTATCATGGACAAGGAATTTCTGATGTCTGTAAAATATTCATTCTTCTCACATTTGATAAGTAATTATAATCTCATGAAAAATGGAGGAAATATTTTGATTTCTTACCATACTTTTAGATTTGCCCAAGAACAGTCAACTTCCATTAAATATAAATGAATGCACAATTCAATAATGGAATTTTTACTTAAAATACTGTCTAAGCACTGGAGAAATAGTTTCTTCTTAAGTGTCCAAAACATTTTATTATTGTGTATTTGTCATGTGCCCCAAAAGACTACTATTTCATTTAGGTATATTCAGGTTAGTATAGTATGTTAATAAAACATAAATTAATAGCATGAAGGATGTTTAATGAGGTTCAATTGCCATCCAATTAATTTAATTTAAAGTTACATGAGCAATAAAGGTTTAATTACATTTTTATGGATGTATTATATTTCCTAAAGAATATGTGGCTAATAATTTATTAACACAGCAATTTGTTTAAGTCTGATTAATTGGTACTTCAAGGACAAAACTGTGTATTAAATGTAAATTGCTTATTTGTTACATTTAATTTAAACTAACAACCCATGCTATAATTAACACATATTTTTAAAAATATTTATTTATTTATTTAATGTATATGAGTACACTGTTGTTGTCTTCAGACACACCAGAAGAGGGTATCAGATCAAATTACAGATGTTTGTGAGCCACCATGTGGTTGCTGGGAAATGAACTCAGGACCTCTGGAAGAGCAGTCAGTGCTCTTAACCACTGAACCATCTCTCCAGCCCTAACATATATGTTTTTAAAAAGATAGCATTTAACACTTTAGTTTCCGGAGTTTAATATGTTTATACTTTCTTTAGACTATAGATTAAAAAATAAAACAATAGTATTTTTTATTAGAGTATTTTCGTTAAATGCACAATGCTTATGATGGAAACGAATAAGAAGTTTCCTGCTTTGTACAAATTTAGTGTTTACATATATATCTTATTAAAATTGTGTGTTTGTTATACAGGATCATTAAATTAAGCTAACCAAACCAATGGCTTATCAGAAATATTGCTTTTTGTCATAAACACCTACAAATTACCCTTTATAATTTTGAAATCAGTAATGATGACATCTTGATCAACCTAATGATAGAGATATAATAGAAACTCAAGATATACAAAATGGAAAAACAAAATGGAAGCTGACTTTTCCATCTATATTGGGTATATGATGTGTGTATGTATGTGTATATGCTTTTGTGTTTGTGTGTGTGTTTATGTGTCTGCAGATGCACATTTACCATAGTACCACAGTGTATGTATAGAGGTCAGAGAGCAAACTTGGGGCTGGTTCTCATCTTCCACCTTATTTGTACATTTTCTTTTTTTGTTGCATTTTTAAATGACAAGCCACATACCTCACATCAATCTGTTTCTGGTATCCATCTCTTATCTTGCTATAGAATCAATGGGATTACAGTTGCATGCTCTTGTACCCTGTTTTACTTGAGTTTATAAAGGCAACTAACTGCTGGTCTGTGTTCAGAGATCTGCAGGAGCTTTGGCCCAGTGTGATTGTCCAAGTGAGGGGAAGGGGGCTGCTGCTACAGCAGACACTGCTACATGGCAGACAGGCTGGCTGCACAAAAAGGGAGAAGGAAGTGCTCCAGCCACTGCTGCTCCAGCTACTGCTGCTCTAGCCACTGCTACTCTGGTCACTGCAACTCCTGCTACTGCAACTTCTCTAAAGTCAGCACAAAGAGGCAAGATGCTGTGCTGTGCAGAGCAATCATGAGGCTTGGCTAACAAATGAGCCAGGAACCAAGGTCAGGGTGGGAAGTGACCATGGTGGACCCTGGCAGCTTCCAGCTGTGAAAGCTTCAGGAGAGAGCCCTCTTCCCCATGAACTGTTACAGCTCTTATGTGACAGAAGCTCTCAGATGATCCATGATGGAGTCATTCTCACACTTTTATTCCTTCTGGATAGGATCTTACATACATTTTGGGATGGGTTAGGGTCTGACAGCTAATGTTTTCTATTGGCTTGCTCTGAATTGTTAGTGATTCCTTATCTTCATGTGGAGGGGCTTTGGCTCTGTGTGACTGATTGTCACAATCTTCTCATTGGAGTGCTGTGGTCATGTGAAAGTGGCCTGGTTGGAAGCAGGTGAAGCTCCTACCATCCTGTGGTATATATGATTTTCTGGGGATTACAAAGTACTCAACCTTACCAAGGTTCCTGGCATGGTCCACTGCACCCTTCTCCAGGCAACTGATAGTGTATCAGCTTAATTTCAACTAAAATAATTTGAAGGGATTTGTGTCTATTAATAATAGATATAATGGTTAGCACTTTATTTAAATTATTGTAATATTTATAAAAATAATCTATTCATTTATTAACACAACCAAATAGTAATTCCATCACTGAGTATTTTTAAGTAAATGCAATGTATAGAAGATACTGTTAGGCCATGTAAAGTAGAGATATATACACTCATTAGGAAATTTGTGATATCTCAACCATAAATAATGATAAAACAGTACGATACCTATATCGGCATATGATATAGTTTCATACCAAATATAATTTGTTTGGGCATTCAAAAGAAGTATTAAGCTTATATGTGACCTCTTTTTAGTTGTATTATAGAATAAGAATTTGTTATAAGTAAATCAACAACATGACTGTATAAATATGACCTGAACAAGAACAAAAATAGACATGTTTAGGTAGATGTGGAAAAGATCATCTTACACAAAGAAATACAGGCAGTAAAGGAATGCTAAGAGTGGAAAAACTAGTCTTCCCCAGGGAAGAGTACATGGATTAGTTATTCAATACAAAATAGCCCTGAAAAAATACATAAAAGGAGCATAACATAGACCGATTAGATTCTATTTATGTATTTAGTAATATATATGTATACATATACATATATAAATAACAGTAAGTAATGAAAAAAGAGATTATAAATTTGAAAGATATGAAAAAAGCATAAGTTAGATAATTTGGAGTGAGGGAAGAGTAGATGAAAATGATATGATTATATTATAATCTCAAATGACAAAAGAAATTTAAAAAAAGAACTACATGCAATCAAGGAAAGATGAAAGTAGGATAAAAGTATTTTCCAGGGATGAGTCTCAAATTGGTTAGCTAATACTGAGTTGTCAACTCTGAAATCATATACATAAAACTAACAGTAAGTGAAATGAGCAGGTTGTATATGTGGATATGTGTATGCACACACATGTGTGGATGCATGTGTGTGTTTGTATCTGTGTGTGTTTGTGTGTATGTAAATATGGTAATTAAACAAAAGCAGGCCATGAATTTGAGAAGGAACAAGAGAGGGATGTGCGAAGGGTTGGAAGATGAATGGGAAAATGTGATTATATTTTAATTTTAAAAAATACATAAAACATAAAATTGGAAAAAACTAAACACCAAATATGTTACTTGAATTTGTGCAGCTTGGGTGACAAACAATTTACATAATAAAAAGATTACCTATTTTATGGTACAGAAAACAGTTCAATTTGAAAAAGTAATGGAGTATTAAAATGCTGCTGTATAAAGGTAAGTAAACAGTCTATTTTATTTAAATTTCAAAGTAATAAATGACATATGTTATAAGTGTTTCCTGAATGTAAAACAAACATTTATAGGGTAGTATTTGTCAGTTTTGTTTATTGTATGGGAAATGAATTTAAGATTTTATAATGTGTACTGCACAAATATATATCTTTCTTTTCTTTATTTTTCCTTTCACAGGGGCCCTGTTCAGTCTGATCCTCAGTCTGTTTGTACTATGGAAGGAATATGCTGTTGATTTTCCAAAATATATATCTATAGAAAGGAGCAACATGTGTGTCCCAGAAAATGTCCTCATTGACGTAAAATATGGATGGTCTTTCATGTTTGCTGCTTTTGGAACTCCCTTTGTGTGTTTGTCAGGCATTATGTTTCATTTCATTGGTCGGCACCTTGAGAAGTTTCAGAAATGAACAAGATATAATCCCTAAAAAGCACAGTGAAATCTGGTCAGATTTCTGCAGGATACTTGAACAAAGCAAATTTAAGACTTGGAGATGAGTCAAGTAATGGAGGATCATTTACTATCAGTAAACATATATAAGATGGATGCCATTTGCAAAGAGGTGCTACAAAGTAAAAAGTAATAGAAGCCATTTCTAAGAGAACTTGAGGGAGGGGAAATTTGCTGTCTAGATGCAAAGATAAAATGGTTTCCTCTGGCTTTTGATGATCTCCAAACTCTCTGGTGCTATTATGTAATTTTCAGTCTTTCCAAAATTAACCCAATTTATGGTAGGAATTTTCTTTTTATGAGGCATTTAGTTTGAATCATCTGATTTATTTGAAATAACCAATTAACCACAGCTAATGCACAAGGGTACCAATGTCTCATTTTCCTCTAAAAGCTTGGGAATTTGAAGGAGAGTAACAAATTTTCCCCTCTTGTCTTTGAACAGGTATATTCAACATCAGTTAATTCGGGCACATTTCAATGGGACAAATAGAAACAGTTACACCTGAAAAATCAACTATTTTATAGTCTCATGTTCCACATCACATATCCTTCCAACACAAAAAAATTGTCACATGAGCAAGAGATTTATGAAAATATTGTACAATACCCACTGTTCCCCTTGAAAAAAATACAAATAAAGGTCATGTTGCCAATCCAAACAAAAAGGCTTCTTGTGGCGAGGTGATAACTGTATCCGTAGAATGTGAATCTGGCCTACAGGATGATTGGAAGAGTTGCAGCAATTTCATTATTTAAATCACATCTATTTATTATTTAACCATTTTTATTTGATTTTAAAAGTCTCATCAGAATTAATAAATCTTATCCCAACCAAATGGAAAGCTTATGGGAAAGGCCTATGTTAGCTTTTAATTCATAGCAGAACCTAAAACAAAATACAGACTCATATTCAACTCACCATTAAGATAAAAGATAACATGATTTTTTTGGAGATTTTATATGCTGTAGATCATTTGCCAATTTTTAAAGGAGAGTAGGTAGAGTAGTTTTCAGTAATAAAAATATATTGTTTGTATGGATTCAATTTTTACTTGTGTATGTTCTTAGTAAGTCAATTTCAACTAGTACTAAAACTCATTCTCACATTTAAAAGGTTCTAGTAATTGCTAATTATTCAGCTATTATGACATCATTTGTGCATACATGTTTTAGTTTGATACAAAGTATTATAAGTTTAAATTTAAAATTGTTTTAAATGTTATCTTTCTGTTTATTTCTTTCAATTTCTAGATTTAATATTTTACCAAAAATAAAGAACACTTTGAACCATGAATCATTATATCAGTTGATATTTCCCTTGCATGTATATAACCTCTTTCGCATTTAAAAGAATCCTGAGCTAGGATGCTACAGAGAGGATATTCGAGGTAAAAAGATCTTGGAAATTACCACATTGCAATAATCTCTGAGAGTACACAGAGGTCATGTATACCGAGAGATAAAGCGTTTCATAGAGATTCAATTATCCAAAGTGAAGTTTTACCTTTAAACTTTAGAAAGCTACTTGGTTTCAATGACAGGCCTAATTGGGCGGTCATTTTTCAGGGAGTTGGCAGTCTTCTCTTAAAATGGATATTACTAACACAGAAAATAAGAATGTTTAAAATCTTAAACTGAGCTATTATACATAAGTAGAACAAGCATATTTTAGAGGAACAGAAGGAAAAGGTGATTTATTCTTATTTTAACATATTTTTAGGGTAGAGATATGACAAAATAACCCTAAATTATCAGTAGTTTCTCTATTAATAGCTTAATTCACAAGACAGAGTCAGTACATGTGAAAACCATGTCAAATGACTTATCTCACTTAATCATCCCAGAACATCAGGATTATATCAAGTCTCAAAAGAACATGATAATTGTTTGTACTAAGGAATTTATTGGGACAGAATAAAATTTCAGAATAAAGGTGGATAGTATATTTCCCCTTAATATTAATTAATGAGAATACGTATTCCTGCTTCTTATTTTAGGGCTATGATAAATGAAAGAAATGAAAAAGAATTACAGTGTATGTACTTGTATGTGGAGGCACATATAGCAATACATAATTCAAAATCATGTTTGGTTTGCTTGTTCACTTACATTCAAATGAAATAGCACACAGCTTTTTGTTTATAGTGCAATAGAGACTGACACTATCAATGAATACGCATCATCACTTTTCAAATTTTACAATGTCTCATGTGACCATTTCCTCATTCTTAGTAGCTTTACCAGTTGATAATTTGTCTTTACAGAGCTGTTTGTTTATTTATGTATAGTCACAGTCATGGATATACATATTTATAAGCCCAGGGATATGCAACAAGACAGTGATTTGTATCAATAACTATTGTGGTAAATAATAATTTTTTTATAATTTATAAAATAAAAAATGAAAATTTTATCAAAACATTGTTTTACTTGTCAACTACTTTTTGTATGTACTATTAAAATTTATATATTCTGTGGTTTTCATGTACAGATAAATGTGGGGAATGGACTCAAACCTATTTCCCCTGTAATGTTGGTGCCTATCGTATGACATATAATGCCATGGGGAGACTCCATTGTGATAACTAGGAGAAGGTGGGTTTATCTGAAGAACTGGGCAAGAAAAGAGTTTAAAATATAATGAAGTGGATGGAGGGAGCAAATTTGTCAAGTTTGTAAAGCTTTTTGCAAGTTTCTAAGAGAACATAAAAAGTATGAACAATGTTACCAATAAACATGTATTTTAAAACATTTTAAAAATAAAGTATATGTTCTGGTACCTAAAGAAAATGTTTCAAGAATAAATATTTCTAGCATGGAAACATTTCATTTGATGAATCTGCTTCCTTAGATGAGTCAGTACTATAGTAGACTATAGAAAGGTTTTAAAAGTTAAAGGACTTTAAGTAAAAACATATAGTTTCTATGGGTAAATATGCTCGTTAAAGTCATAATAGTATAATTATTATTGTCTTGCAGTTATCAAATTCATGGATTAAACACAATAGCAATTAATGCCACGTCAACAATAGCATTCTGGTGTCACATTAAAATAAATATAAAATACAAACAATTCCTGGTGGAGAAATTTAACTATAAAGAATGAGTCCAATTTGAATATGCTATTTCATGTTCCCTGTCTTCTGTGCGTTGTATGTCTATTGTATTAGTCTGAATCTCTGCCTGCCTGAAGGCTGTCTTTTGTTCTGTCCCTGTGTAGGAACCGTGTGTATGTCTGTTCTAAATAACCATCTTAACTCTGTATTTATTCAATAGAGAAGTCATGACATTGGCTGAAAGAATGTGTTACTTCATAAAAATCTTTAACACTTTTGATAGGGATTAAATCATTGGTTCCAACTAATCCTAATTGATACAGACAACATATAGTACTTGTAACATCAGTTTTTATCAACCAATATCCATAAATCTTGCACTCAAACTTTCTGGTGGATTTTAGAATGTTGGTTTTAACCTTTTTATTTCCTGCTTTCAGCAAATCATATACTTGCATTCTTCTGGGTCAAGGTATGGAAGAGTAAAAAAATTAAGTTTGTAGCTATGCATTAGCTTTGGTTATAAAAGCTGATTAAACAGGAAACCCAAGGCAATTAAGGTTGGTTAATATACTGTTTTCTTAAAAATAGAACTATTTATTCTTCTCTCATAAAATGCATCCCAATCACAGCTTCCCCTCCTTCCACAGATACCCCACAACCCCTATGCCCCAGATTCATGGCATTCCCATCTCTCCCAGAAAAGAGCAGGTCTCCCAGGGACATCAGTTAAACATTGCACAAAATAGAGTAGGACAAACACAAATCTTCACATCGAGGATGGGTAAGGAAATGCAATAGATGAAAAAGGGTCCAAAGAATGGGAAAAGAGTCAGATACACCTCCACTCCCATTGTCAGGAGCCTATTGAGAATTATCTGTTTAGTTCTGAACTTCATTATTTTTAATTGGATTGTTTTGTTTGTTGATGCCTAGTTTCTTGAGTATTTTATATCTTTTAGATATTAGTCCTCTATCAGATGAGGAGTATATGAAAAGTTTTTCTCATTCTGTAGGTTGCTTTTTGTCCTGTGGATGATGTCCTTTGACTTATGGAAGGCTTTCAGTTTCATAAAATTCCATTTTTTTTAATTGTTGATCTTAGAGCCTGTGATATTAAAGTTCTTCTGTTCAGAAAGGTGGTTTATTTTTTTTAATTCATTCAAATCTATTCCCTACATTTTCTTCTTTCAGGTTCAGTGTATTTGGTTTTATGTTGAAGTCTGATCTGATTGGACTAAAGTTCTGTGCAGAGTGATTAATATGTATTTGAATTATTCTACATACAGTTTCCAGTTTTACAAGTACCATCTATAGAATATCCTATATGTTATGGCAATAGTCCACTTATAAATGAGTACATACCAGGTGTGTGTATTTCTGCATTTGGGTTACCTCACTCAGGATGATATTTTCTAGTTCCATCAATTTCACTTGCCTGCAAATTGCATGATGTCATTGCAGTACTTGAATAGTATTGCATTGTGTAGATGTACTATATTTTCTTTATTTATTCTTCAGTTGAGGAACATCTAGGTTGTTTCCAGTTTCAGACTGTTCAAATAAATGTGATATGAATGTAGTCGAATAAGTGACTTTGTGGTATAGTGTGTCATATTTGGGTATATGCCTAGAAGTAGTATGACTGGGTCTTAGGGTAGAACTATTTCTAATTTTCTGAGATCTCAAGTTGATTTCCAAAGTGATTGCACCAGTTTGTACTCCCACCAGCAAAGGAGAAGTGTTCCCCTTGCTCCATATCATCACCAGCATGTGCTATAACTTGAGTTTTTGATATGAGCCATTCTGATGGAATCTGAAGTCTTTTTGATTCGCATTTTTCTGATGACAATGAATGTTGAATTTTTTTCAGTGCTTCTTGGTCATTAGAGATTTTTCTGTTGAGAATTCTCTGTTTAGGTCTGTACTCTATTTTCAGTTGGGTTATTTGGTTTGTTGGAATCTAATTTCTTGAGGTTTTTTAAAATATATATTTTGGATATTAGTGTTTTTTCTGATGTATGGTTGGTGAAGATCTTTTCTAATTCTGTAGGATGCCATTTTGTCCTATTGATAATATGTCTAGCCTCCCCTTGATTTCCTTAAGCTGTCTTATTAGTATAGGTAGAATTTCAAGTACTGTATTGAAAAGATATGGAGAGAATGGATAGCCTTGTTTTGTTTCTGATTTTAGTTGAATTGTTTTGAGTTTCTCTTCATTTAACTTGATTTTGGCCACAAATTTACTTCAAATAGATACCTGAACTCTCCAAGACTTTAATCATGAAGAGGCAGCCTTTTTATGTGTCACATTTTTTTCAGTTTGTTTATATAGTTACACACTGACTAATTTCCATATGTTAAAGCACCCCTACCTATGTGGGATGAAGTCTAATTCTTCATGGTGCTTGATCTTTTTGATGTGTTCTTGGATTCATTTTGTGGGTATTCTATTGTTCATAAAGGGAGTGATCTGTAATTCTCATTTATTGTTGAATCTCTTTGTGTGGTTTGAGTATCAGTGTAACTGTGGCCTCATAAAATGAATTGGAGAATATTCCCTCTGTTTCTATTTTATGGAATAATTTGAGCAATATTGGTATTAAGTTTTTGAAAGTTTGGTTCTGTGCTAAAAACATTTGGCTCTGGGCTTTTGTTGGAAGACTTTTAATGACAGTGCCTATTTCCTTAGGGATTATAGGTGCTTTTAAATTATTTAATTGATCTTGTTTAAACTTTACTGAGAGGTTTCTACTGAGAAAATTATCCATTCATATAGATTTTTGAATTTGTGGAGTATAGGATTTTCTTTTTCCTTTTTAATTTTTTTTTTATGCTCCCAGATCTGAGGCCTAATGCAGACCCCTGCCCAGTCTGTGCCTGGGGACACTGGATTCCTCCTGACCCACCCTAGAGGGCCCACAGAACCCAGAGCAGTAGGTAAGAAGACCTGCTCACTGCCCTATGCCCAGAGCTGGGTGCAGGGAGTGCTCAGATTCCAGCAGACCCACAAACTCTGCCCCTGCAGAATAGTACACCCCTTCCACCCCTCTCCCAGATCTGAGGCCTGATGCAGACCCCTGCCTGGTCTGCTCCTGGGGACACCAGATTCCTCCTGGCCCACCCTAGAGGGTTCATGGAACACAAAGCAGTAGGTAAGAAGACCCGCTCACTGCCCTATGACAAGAGCTGGGTGCAGGGAACGCTCAGATTCCAGCAGAACCCCAAACTCCACCCCTGCAGAATAGCACACCCCTTCCACCCGTCTCCCGGATCTGAGGCCTGACGCAGACCCCTGCCCAGTCTGCTCTAGTGAACACCGGATTCCTCCTGACACATCCTAGAGGGTCCACTGAACCCAGAGTACTAGATATTCTAGAACCCAGATTGCCAGAGATACCACTGAACCCAGAGATGCAGAGGAACAAAGGAACTCAGAGTGACAGGCAACACATCCTGAGACTTAATAGAGGAGCCACTGCACTCAGAGCAGTGGACACATTAGCCTGAGACATCCTAGCAGAGACACTACACCCAAAACAGTGGTCACCTAGCTGGACTGCTAAGTAGGAGACACCATATTCTGAGTCATCCTAGAGGTACCACTGTATTTAGAGCAGCTGGAGAAGATCACAGAGACATCGGGACCCTGAGGAGATCAGACACAAGCAAGATAACTGGAAAGGGATGCTTCAGTCAGAAACAGGGAGTACAGGTAGCATTGGAGTTAACCAGATGGCAAAAGGCAAGAGCAAGAATGTAAGCAACAGAATCCAAAGTTACATGGCAACCTCAGAACCTAGTTCCCCCATCATAGCAAGCCCTGAACATCCCATCACACTGGAAAAGCAGGATTCAGAATTAAAATCACTTCTCATGATGATGATAGAGGACTTTGAGAAGGACATAAATAACACTCTCAAAGAATTTAAGGAGAACACAGGTAGACAAATAGAAGCCCTTAAAGAGAAAACACAAAAATCCTTTAATGAATTGCAAGAAAACACAACCAAACAGGTGAAGGAATTAAACAAAACCATCCAAGATCTAAAAATGGAAGTAGAAACAATAAAGAAATCACAAAGGGAGACTACCCTGGAGATAGAAGACATAAAAAAAAAGATCAGGAGTCATAGACACAATTATCAACAACAGAATACAAGAGATAGAAGAGAGAATCTCATGCTCAGAAGATACCATGGAAAACATTGACACAACAGTCAAAGAAAATGCAAAATACAAAAAGCTACTAACCCAAAACATACAGAAATTCCCGGACACAATGAGAAGGCCAAACCTAAGGATAATAGGTATAGATGAAGGGGAAGACTCCCAACTTAAAGGACCAGTAAATATCTTCAACCAAATTATAGAGGAAAACTTTCCTAACCTACAGAAAGAGATTTCCATAAATATACAAGACGCCTACAGAACTCCAAATACTTTAGACCAGAAAAGAAATACCTCTTGCCACATAATAATCAAAATATCAAATGTACAAAACAAAGAAAAAATACTAAAAGCAGTAGGGGAAAAAGGTAAATTAACATATAAATGAAGGCCTATAAGAATTACACCAGATTTCTCACCAAAGACTATAAAAGCCAGAAGATCGTGGACTGATATCATACAGACCTTAAGAAAAAAAAAAAAAAAAAGGCCAGCCCAGACTACTATACCCAGCATACTATACCCAGCAAAACTCTCAATCAATATTGAGAGAGAGAAACCAAAATATTCCATGACAAAATCAAATTTACACACTATCTTACCACATATCCATCCCTTCAAAGGATAATTGGTGGAAAACTCCAACACAAGGATGGAAACTATAACCTAGAAAAAGCAAGAAAGTAATCTTACAACAACCCTAAAAGAAGATCGCTACACAAACATAACTCCATCGCCAATAACAAAAATAGCAGGAAACAACACCCATTATTCCTTAATATCTCTTAATATCAATGGGCTCAATTCTCCAATAAAAAGACATAGACTATCAGACTGGATACATAAACAGGACCCAACATTTTGCTGCATACAGGAAATGCACCTTTGTGAAAAAGACAAACACTACCTCAGAGTAAAAGGATGGAAAACAAACTTACAAGCAAATGGTCCCAAGAAACAAGCTGGAGTAGCCATTCTAATATCAAATAAAATCGACTTTCAACCAAAAGTAATCAAAAAAGATAAAGAAGGACACTTCATATTCATCAAAGTAAAAATGTACCAAGAGGAACTAGCAATTCTGAATATCTATGCCCCAAATGCAAGGGCACCCACATACATAAAAGAAACTTTACTAAAGCTTAAAGCATACATTGCACCTCACACAATAATAGTGGGAGATTTCAACACCCCACTCTTAGCTATGGACAGATCATGGAAACAGAAACTAAATCGAGACACCGTGAAACTAACAGAAGTTATGAACCAATTGGACTTAACTGACATCTATAGAACATTTCATCCTAAAACAAAAGAATATACCTTTTTCTCAGCACCTCATGGTACCTTCTCCAAAATAGACCATATAATTGGTCACAAAACAGGCCTCAACAGATACAAATAGATTGAAATAATCCCTTATATCCTATCAGACCACCATGGACTAAGACTCGTCTTTGTCATGGACAAAAACAATGGAAAGCCCACATACAGGTGGAAACTGAACAATGCTCTACTCAATGATAACTTGGTCAAGGAAGAAATAAAGAAAGAAATTAAAGACTTTTTAGATTTAAATGAAAATGAGGACACATCATATCAAAATTTGTGGGACTCCATGAAAGAAGTACTAAGAGGAAAAATCATAGGTCTAAGTGCCCACAAAAAGAAAATGGAAAGAACATACATTAACAACTTGACAGTACACCTGAAAGCATTAGAACAAAAAGAAGCTAATATACCCAAGAGGAGTAGACGGTTCACTGGTTCTGACTGGATTCTGCCTTTCCAGTTATCTTGGTTGTGTCAGAACTCCTCGGGGTCCAGATATCTCTATGATCCTGAGCTCCAGCTGTTCTGGGTACAGTGGCTCCTCTAGGATATCTCAGGATATGGTTTCTCCAAGGTAGTAGACCAGCTAGGTGTTTGCTGCTCTGAGTGTAGTTGCATCTCTAGGATGCTTCAGGATATGGTATCCTCTGCTATGCAGCTCTGTGGTCTGTGACCTGGCTAGGATACAGCCGGACACAGTTTCCTCAGAGGATCAGATCAGCTGTGTGGCTGCTCCATCCACCAAGAACCGGGCAAGGTGCGGAAGGGGTGTGGTTTTCCGCCGGGGCGGGTTCTGGATGCCAGGTGTGCTCTGGGGGCTCCCTACTGCCAGTTGTTCTTCTGGGGCCTAGGGCGGTGTGCAGGTGCTCCTACCTTCAACTCTGTGGTCCATGACCTAGCTAGGATGCCGCTGGACGCAGTTTCCTCAGGGGAGCAGATCAGCTGTGTGGCTGCTCCGTCCACCGGGAACAGGGCAAGGGCTTTCTCATTTTTTAATGAGATGTCTAGGCATCTGAGTTTGTGGAGATTATAGTCTGTGTACTAATTTCTGAGTTTGTCTTTTTCGAATGGCTTTGTTCATTGTTTTCTGTTTCCTCTCTTGTTTTTGGCTGTTGTGGGCTGTGGTCTATCATAAGGTTTCTGTTCATTTTGAGGGCTTGGATTCAGTGACAACCATGAGGGAGTAATTGGGGATAGAATGGGGGACACAGAGAGTTGGGCAGATCTGCTGGTGGATGCCCTATCTGGACTTCTGGTGGCCAGAGCTTTTTCTGCTTGACCAGAAAGACTTTGACTGAGTTGGGGCCTAACACAAAGGGAGAACAGGTTAATCGTGGTCTGGGATAGTGTTGGCTCTGAGAGAGTCGGGGAGTTCTATGGGCAGGTGAACTACCTGGAATTCAGATAGCCAGAGTGGTCAAGTAGGATGTTTCCATCCATGTTTAGGGCTGGGACATGTTGACTAGGAGTAGAGGAAACATTGCAGATAGGGTTAAGGAGTACCAAAGAGTGGAAAAGTTCTGCTGGCAAGGCAGTCTATTTGGACATTTCTGGTGCCTGGCATGGCCTCTTATAGTACTTCTATTGTTCTATTAAGGCAGGTTAAACAAGCAGGCTAAGTAAAGAGTAAAATACCATCATAAGTCTTAAGTGACCTGAAGGTGTCACCCTGACTATGCAAGGTCCAGCAATTATTCCAATATTTTAGAATGTAAGAGATATTTTCATAATACTGCATTATCACAAACTAATAAAAGTTCAAGATTATAATATACAGTATATGAAGAGAAAAATCAATAACTAAACTGATTTTTATCTCTGTGTTTGGGAACACAGAAAATAGCATAACCTGCAAAGGAACAACAGCAGTGAAAGAGTTTTAAATTGTAGGATTCTTGCTATAGTATGTGTCACTCCTTTAATATGATTTAATTTATTTTCAGATATATATTTCTAAAATATATGAAGTGTTTAGATATTAACTTTAACACTCAAACTATGAGAAAAATTCTAAGGGTCAGAAAGATTAATATAATTTAAGATTATAATTATATAATTATAGATATAATTATAATTATATATATCAAGAAAGATTAACATAACTCAACTAACAAACAATGGAACATGATTTTGAACCCAAATCTTTCTAATACTAAACAAACTATTTCCCTAACTAATGAATTTTTTCCAGAGTGTTTCTGTGCATCTGAATCTTAATATAATTGCTACTTCTACCCCTAAGCACACTAGATACTCGAATGAATACTTTTACAGCATCATCATCCTCCTTGTATTATATTAATTTTTTTTTAGAGTTGACAACATCAACAACAACAACAACAAAAAAAAACAGAAAAAACAAGCTAATAACTGAGAAGATCAGCCCAAGACTTAGGAAAATTACACGCTATTTGATGGTCATGAAGAAGTATAAAATTTTACATGCTATAGAGATACACTTAAAATTGAATGAAACAAGTTAGTACTTCACCAATGATCACAAAATAGAAAATAGTAAAATTAATGTATAGTATACTATGATGTTAAAAATTACAGTGTAATTTTTGTGATAGTAAATTAATGTAATGACAAATGGAGGATTGCCAGTGCCTGATTCTGTCACTCTCTCAATTATCTCCCTGGCAGCAAGTTATATTCAGAATTCTTGACTTGTAATTTTGTCCTGTTCTCAGGTCTCCAGTGTAGCTCAGTTTTAAATAAAAGTTCATTTCTTGTAATGGTACCTGGCCACCTCTATACATGTCATATAGAATGACAAAATATATTATATTCACCCCATGTTACATCTGTTGGAAGAATTGCTGTGTTATTCAAAGTCTAACAGGCTTTGAGGCTTGTGGATTCTGTGGACTTTTCCTGATAGTAAGACTTTCAGGTTCTTCTCAGAAGGGCGATCTTTCTTAACTCTGAGAATAGGTTTTAGTGTCTCACTCTTAACTTGAAGTTGTATGTTTGTGGCTAGCTAGGATTAGTTTTTCTATGTCTTTTATAAGTATTACTCATTCTTTTCTCTGGAATTTTCGGCTGTTTAAACATATCCATTGTAATCATTGGAATTTATTCATATTTCTTTCCTTCGAATAGCCTACATTCTTTCTTAATCAAATTTTTTCTTTAATGGAGTCATACAAAGTCAGATTCTAGTTCACTGTCTTGCTGAAAGGACACTAAGTTACTACTAGCAGTAAGGTTTGCAGATTTTGATGTTTTTGTTTTTCTCAGTGGTGTCTCTTTCTATTTGGAGGGTCTTTTCTGTATCACTTTTAAGGCAGGTTTGAATTCATATGCTTTTATCTTTCCTTTGTGTTAGTATATTTTCACTTCCTCATTGTTTATAACATATAGCTTTTCTAGGTACAGTATACTTATTGAATTATGTTGTTTTAGTTATGATAGATGTGAACTGAGTTTCAACTCAAGAGTCTGAACTTAATTCTTTTGTCCTATCTTTTGTGAGCAAATTCTCTTTTTCTTACTATATTTTCAGTATTGGAGGAGAATTAATTGATAGGAACTCTTTTCTTTTAGCCTCCTTCAATATATTTTTCCTTCCTATTCTAAAATCTGTCATTCATATATATGTATATATAATTCAAATATTAATATATAATTAAAAGACATATATATATACATATATATACATATATACATATATACACACACACACACACACACATATATATATATATATATATATATATATATATATATATATATATATATCCTGGGTGTTGGGTGAATACCTTCTCATATTTTGTGCACTTGAGCAAATACTGTAGAGAGATCTAACTCAGTCACCTTCATACTATGCCACTCCTAGTGATAATTTTATATTCTTTCATTTTATAACTTTTCCTAATTTTGTTTTAAGTCAGATTTCTATTGGCAAGTGATGATTGTCTTATTTCATACATTTGTTTTCTTTATTAGAAAAAAAGAGAAACATCAGATCCAGAGTCTTGTTGCAGGTAAATACAGTATCATAATGGTCTTCAGTGGTCTTCCATTTAACCGAAATAACTATTAGTTTCATATTTATCTCTATAAAAACTATAACCTGGGAGGATATATTTTAATACAATTTTTTATTAACTCTGAGAATTTTATACACATATGCAGTGTAATTTGATACTATCTACCCCAACTCATCCTCCTAACTCTTCCAAGATCCCCTTCCCTTTAAACTTCATGTCCTCTTTTATTTTCAAAATAATTTACAGAGTCCAATTTGTGCTTTCCATACACCTCTGAGTGTACAGCATCCACTATTGAATGGTCAATATATCTGGGACCACACCCTTAAAAAATTGGCTCACTTTTCCCCAGAAATCATCATTTGTCAATGATCCCTCTCCACCTTTATGCGTGAATATTGACTGGCTTGATCCTGTACAAGTCTTAGGAACACTGAGTTCAGGAGTACAATGATACTATCATGTTCAAAAGACATTGTCTTGATTTGGTTTTATCAACCTCTGCCTCTTACACATTCTACAATGGTCCTTGGGATGTTGGTAATTCCCTTTGTTTCTGTTTCATCATTGTCCCTGCACATCTTGTAGGCAAGACACACTTTGGATCAAAAGTTTTAGGTGGGTTCCTGTCCTTATCCTGCTACTGGGAGTCCTGCCTGGCTATAGGCAGTGGCTACTTCTGCCCCCCTAACCCCACTTATAGAAGTCTCAGCTAGAGTCACTTCCATAAACTGCCTTGGGCCTCCCCCCATTCTAGGTCTCTCACCTGTCCTAGAGATGCATCCCCTTGCCCACCACTGATTTCTCTTCTTTCTTCCCTGATCTCCCTATACCTGATTCACCCACCACACCCCCTTTCCCATTCCTCTTTCCATCCCCTCTGCCACCTGGTTCCCTCCCTCCCTCCAACTTTGATATCTATTTTATTTCCCCTTTTAAGAAAGAATCAAGCATCATCCCTTGTGTCCTCCCTGTTATTTGGCATTTTTAGGTCTCTCGTTTGTAGCATGGCTATCCTGCACTTTTTGACTAATATCCACTTAAAGTGAATACATACCACACATGTCCTTTTGGGGCTGGTTTGCTTCACTCAGGATGATACTTTCTAGTTCCATCCATTTGCCTATGAAATTCATGATGTCTTTGTTTAATAGCTGAATAGTATTCCATTGTTTAGATGTACCACATTTTCTTTATTCACTCTTCACTTGAGGGATACCTTGGTTGTTTTCTGTTTCTAACTACTAAGAATAAAGTTTCTATGAAAATAGTGGAGCCAGTGTCCTTGTAGGATTTTGGAGCATCTTTTGAGTATACGCCCAGGAGTGGTATACTTTAGTTAGTGAAGATCATCTTCACCTTTGAGAATTTGGGGGATAGTAAATCAGTGATTATTTGAGAAAAACACATATTTTATTTTTTCTATTCTATTCTTGGTGATGTACTTTAAAATGATAATCAATTCTGCATGTTTATTGTCTTACCAAAAGCGTAAATGCACTTTCTATTTACATGTTACAGCCAATGAAAGCTCCTAAAAATCTCACAGATAATACACTTGTGACTCCAAAGCATGAAAAACCTGATTCTGTGACATTATGAATCATATTTCTATTTAAAGATTTTATTTAAGAATTTATAGATGATATCTCAGGGTTATAGTTATGCCGCATTGAAATATCAAGAGGTAAATCTTTTCTATGGTTTCACTTGTAATGATATTTCTGCCTTTTAATTATCTATTTAATGTAAATATGAACAATTATGTTCAACTATAGTTATAGTATATATAGTATATAGAGCAAATAGAGTTAAGATTTACAGCCACATGTGTCTCATTCATAGTTGAAAACAAATGGAGCACAAACAGTATGAATTCCAAGGTGAAACAGGCCTAAAGCATAGAGAAAGTATGTCTAATATTTCATAGGTTTTCTGATAGCTGATATGGCTGGTTATTGGAGTATGCAATTTTGACTATAAAAGTTGATTCTTGGTCAGTGACAGTTTATTTAATTTTAAATTTCTTCTAGTATTGTCAAAGTGCTAGGAAATGTTCAACTTCTTTGTGCAGTTATGTCATGGAGAAGTGACATTCTTAGTAATTTTTCATTATTTACCTGGGTATGACTAATAATTCAAAATTCATATTTTTAGAAAAATAAGTATTTGAAGTAAAATTCTAGAAAATGCACAGTGAAATGTAATACTTTCTAACTGAAGCCAATTTGGAGCCAATGTGTCTTCAGCCTTTTCAGCACACTCTTCTCTTACTTCTAAGAGTATCATCTGTTTCGTCTGTTCAGCTGGTAGATGAGAACAAAAACAAGATTATAGTACTGTATGATTGGGTTTTATGAATCACATTGGGAATTAGTACAATTGCTTGTAAATATATATTTTCCATGAGCCAAGTCATATGATTACAACTGAACAACTGACTTCAAGGAGAGCTGAGAACTATATTTCAATTGTGTGTCTAGGTATGGAAGGGAAGCATCTGGTGAATGACTCATCAAGTTCTGCTTCACTTACTTCCTCAAGAATATACAAATATCCCCTGGAGATTCTTTCAACACTGAGCACTGTGGTTTGTTATATAGATTTTGGTGTTGTTTTTACTTCTTAATGCTTTCTGTATAAATATGGTGACCATATAACTTATTGCTCAAACTAGAACACCTTTAGTTATGGTGTGTGCTATTAAGATGCAACAAATGGCATAAACAAACACTGTCTTGTGGGTACTTGGAAATGTGCCTATCCAATATATTGGCAGATAATTATCATTAGAGGTGAAACAATGAATATTTGCTCATACCACATTGATTTTTGTGCAGTGCTCAGCATTTAGCAAATCTGTAAACACCTGTAGGTGTGCGCAAAGTATGAAACATTATGCAAGTATAATTATTTCATTTAAAGATTATCTCCTTTTCTTTTTTTAAAAAAAAATGTGATGCATGTGGTAATAGGCAAACAAAAAAGAAGGATTAGCTTCATTAGTTGTTATCCTTTAGCTACTGTATACTGGCTCAGCCAGCTTTCCAGAATATACTGAAAACTGTTAATGACTGATGAAAAGTAGTAAGGCATTTATATCACTATGATTTCCACCACTAGTAAATTGAATCAGAATGATATTCTATGTGTTTTCCTAAAGCTATAGTGCTGTTTCTTGGTTGTAAATGTAATAGAAGGAGTACAAATTCAAATTCCATTATCACCTTTCAAGACTAAGAAGAATAAATTGGAGTATATTCAGGTAATAATGGCAAAACATTTTAAATTTTTCATATGAAAAATAAGGTAAAAAATTTAGTGATATTTAGATTGGAAAAATAATCAGAAAAATTTATCAAATTAAGCCAGGTAACTATAGTCAAATGTTTAAAGAGAGAAAGTAGTAGATTCTTCAGGGGTTAAACCAGGATCAGTGTGTAGAAGTGAAAAGAAGGCATATTTATGACTTGTGTCTTAAAGAAGCAAGAGATAACACTGATAGAACATTATGTTGTCTCTGGAAAGAGTAAGTTTATAGATGAATAAGGCAATTAATTCGTGAAGATATTTTACCAGGATTGAAGATGTTCTGTGTTTCTTCCAAATTGAAAAGTGATTGTGCCATTTTCACTATAATGATAATATTCTTCCAATAAGAATATATTAACTTTAATATTCAGCTTAGTCATAAAAGTCACTGACTTGAGCTTTGTACAAGGTAATAAATATAAATCTATTTTTATTTTTCTAAATATGGACCACCAGTTAGACCAGCTCTATTTATTAAAGATGCTTTCTTTTTTCCACTGTATAGTTTAGCTTCTTTGTCAAAGATCAAGTGCTCATAGGTGTGTGCATTTATTTCTGGCTCTTCAATTCTATTCTATTGATTTTCCTGTCTGTCTCTGTACTAATACCTTTATGTTTTTGTGACTATTGCTCTGTCATACATCTTGAGGTCTGGGAAGTTGAGTCCCCCCAGAAGATCTTTTATTGTTAAGATTTGTTTTTGTTATCCTGCATTTTTAGGTTTTCCATATGGAATTGAGAACTGTTATTTCCATGTCTGTGAAGAACCATGTTGGAATTTTTATGAGTATTGCATTGATTCTGTAGATTGCTTTTGGTAGGTTGATCATTTTACTATATTTATCCTACCAGTACATGAACATAGGAAATCTTTCCATCTTCTGAGGTCTTCTTCAATTTCTTTTTTTCAGAAATTTGAAGTTCTTGTCCTACAGATCTTTTACTTGCCTAGTGAAAGTTACACCAAGATATTTTATAATATTCATAGCTATTGTGAAGGATGTTGTTTCCCTAATTTTTTCTCAGCCCATTAATCATTTGTATAAAAGAAAGCTACTGAGTTTTTACAGTTAATTTTATATCTAGTAACTTTTCTGAAGTTGTTTATCAGCTGTAGAAGTTTTCTGGTAGATTTTTGAGTTGTTTATGTATACTATCATATGATCCACAAATAGTGATATCTTGACTTCTTCTTTTCCAATTTGTGTCCCCTTGATCTTTTTTACAGGTAAATGTGAGGAACTAGAAAATATCATCCTGAGTGAGGTATCACAGACCTAAAAGGTCATACATGGTATGTACTAAATAATAAGTGGATATTAGCCAAAAAATACAGAATACTTAGGATACAACCCACAGAATTTAAGAACTTTAACAAGCAGAAAGGCCAGGTGAGGATGCTTCAATCCCACTTTAGTAAGGGTAAGAAAATAATCATGGGAGCCAGAGGAAGGGAGGGATTGGGTGGGAGAGGTGAGGAAGAGGGTAAAAGGAGAACAAGATCAGGTTGTGGGGGGCAAGAGAAGCCCATTTGGCCAGCAGAACAAATGGAAATATGCAGCCTCAGAAGATAGGAGGTAGGAAGACCCTCTTAGAAAATACTAGAGACTTGGGTGGTTAGAGACTCTCAGGACTCAATGGAAGTGACCAGATATGAAGTGCCCAACAATGGGGAGAGGGAACTCAAAGAGTCTGCCTCCAGTAGATAGACAGAGCCTAAAGAAGTGGGATGGTGTCAGTCCAAATTTATGACTCATAAGTGTTCTTGCCTAAAAGAAGTGCTGGGATAAAAATTGAGAAGAGACTGAGGGAAAGGCGATCCAGTGACTTGCCCAACTAGGGATCTGCCTCATGAGGAGACACCAATGCCTTACACTATTATTGATGTTATAATGTGCTTACAAACAGGAGCCTAGCATGTCTGTCCTCTGAGAGGCCCAACCAGCAGTTGACTGAGACAGATGTAAATACACCCAACCATTGGACAAAAGCCAGGACTCCTGTGGTTGAATAAGGGGAAGGCTAGACTAAGTAGAAGAGGAGGCAACCCCATAGGAAGATCAGCAGTCTCAACTAACCTGGACACCAGGGAGCTCCCAGACACTAATCCACTAGCCAGGAAGCACTCAGAAGCTGGTTCAAAGACCCCGACACATAGACAGCAGAGGACTGCCTGACTGACCTCAGTGGAAAAGATGCACCTAACTTTAGAGAGACTTGAGGCTCCATGGAATGAGAAAGCCTAGTGGTAGGAGAGCATCATCTTGGGGACAAAGGGGAGGAGGAGGAATGGGACAAGGAACTGTGGGAGAAGGTACAGGTGTGGGCAATGGCTGGATTGTAAATAAAAATAAAATTGGTTTATAAAAAAAGTCACTGATACTAATTTCCAAGTGCTTAAGTGACCATAAAACCTATTTCATGTACTATGTCATCTCTATCTTCATATTAGGAATGATTTGAAATAGTATTTATATAAGTTTAATATGAGTTTTAGAGAAGTATATAGTAAGATATATGTATACATTTTTATATGATATGTATCACCAGGAAAACTTATTTCTTCTTTCACTTCCTAAGCAGAAACCTGTCATGCCAAACATATATACTTTGGCTGACATAGAAATGAAACTATTTCCTGGAACCTGACATTTGAAGAAAATCTATCAAATTATACAAGAGAAGCTTTGCTCTCTGAAGTGGGTTTTATCATGTAATGACTTTGATAAGGTAGATGATATTTTATTAAATTATAGATTCCTTCTGGTACGTTAAAAAGTATGCCTGTCACAGTTAAGATTACCATTTGGTGAAGCAAAGAATGATCTGTCTGGTCTTATCAATAATGAGTTTTTCTCTACAGCTCAGTGCACAGTCTTCCTATTTCAGGACTTGATTGAAAGACATGTGTAATAAACCCAACTAAATGTACAGTTTTAGCAATTAAAATGAATGTGTGTTTGTACATTGCATATCCCTATTTCAAGGCTCATTTCTCAAAGGCTTGGGATATCAATAAGAAAAAGGATGGGTCCGTGATAGGAAGTGTAGACAGTAACCTGTTCCATTATCAGTAGGGTCTTTGAGAAGTACGTTTAATGTAGTTTCACTAGATGGTCTTAATATCAATCTTGTTTCAGGGAAAATATTGATTTTCAGTAAAACTGTCTTGTGAAACAATTTGTTTCTAATGTTTATTTCATGGCTTCTAGTGGCTGTTTTTCTCAATCTGACTACTAAATCTGACTCAATATTCCATTCTTAGGATATATTTCCACATTTCCAATTGAAGTGTTTCCTTTAAACGGTCCATTTCTAAAGTTCCATCATCTCTAGTAAGAGACAGGAGTAACTTTTTTACTGTTTTATTTATAAATGCATTGTTATTCTTTTAAAATATTATTTTTTTAAATATTCATCATGTATACAATCTACCCTAATCATATTATCTCCCCCTCCCTTTTTCACCTTCCCCTTCTCCTCAGTAAAATACATTTCCAGCTTCATGTCCTTTAAAAAATAACCTACTGAGTTCAAACAGTGCTGCTAATCTGTGTGTCAGTGAGGGCTTAATCATTAAAGTATAGACAACCTGCCAATGAACACCCCTCAGAGAAAAATAATTTTCTGTTTGCAGGGTATTATCAAATAGCAATAGCTCTTCATCTAGAAATAGAGTATATAAATCCCTCTTTGCAATGGACAACTCATATGGGAGCTCATCCTTATGAAAGTCTAATTTTCACTATGACAGCATTAGTTGCTTCTTTTTTTGTCTAAAGATTGAATACAGTAACGTTTCTTGCAGTAATATCAGAGGCTAACATTATCTACTCATGTTTGTACAACTGTTTCTTCAGAGAGACAGTCTCATCGAAGACTTCTTGGTATTTTGGCTCATACACTCTTTCCTCTCCCTTTTCCATAGTGTTCATTAAACTGTAAATGCATGAGCTGTAATATAGTTGTATCCATTCCATTGAGGCTGGACTTTCCATGTTCCACTGATCTGTGCATTTTGCTTTGTTTCTGTTTTCTTTTTTTTTTTTTGAGGTCTCCATTTGCTGTAAACAGATTTTTGATGAAGTATGTTTTCTATACTTCTATGTATAAAGATTTAGAATATAGTAGAAAAATTTATGCTGGTCTAGGAAAGTGTCATTAGCACATTCACTTCTAATGTTCATGACTTCACTAGCCCCAGGAGAATCTAGTTAGTTTTCCAGTACCAAGCATGATTTCATTCCTATTCAGTGGCATTAAGTCAATCAAACAGTTGTTCATTACCACAAACGTATGAGTGCCATGTTTTACACATTTACATATATCTTGCCATATTGTATATTATCATGATTCATATATGTTGCCTCTGGTTGGGACTGTTTAATTGTTTCTCTTCCTTGGCAGCATTCATAATATTTTCTGGAACCCTGGGACCTAGACCACAAGAAACAGGTTTCCAGCTCAGACCCTGTTCGAATCATCTGAATCATGTGTCCTAAGTGTGTGCTGTCTTCAACAATAGGGACACACCCTCAATCCTTAAGAAGTAAACAAATGCTACATGGATCATCTACATGGTTTGAGAATGACTGATTATCCTGTCCATTCATTCAAAAAGAGATTCCTGTTCCTGGTACTAGTTTATGTTTGTGTTAGTATATGGTTCTCGTTAGTAGTAGGCCTTGGTGGCATAAGTTTCTACAGAAAGTATTATGAGTGCTGCCAAGGGAGAGAAACAATTAAACAGAGAGAGACAGTAAATACATATTCATATGTTTTGATGTCTTTTCTTGGTAGTCAATTTGGCTATATCTGAATTAACTAACACCTGAAAATAGAAGACACACCTGTGAGAGATCTACTTCTTATCTGGATCTATGAAGTAGGAAGACACATCTTTAATACAGGTCATTTGAGGTGGGAAAACCCACCTCTAACCTGGACAGCACATACTGCTGGAAGGAAACATGAAAGAAGGAGGCTTTTGCTCTTTGCCTGCTTGCTCTTGCCTCATTATCAAGTACACTCTTTCATGAGACACCAAGCCTCATGGACTGTGCAACTAATAGAGTGTTGGACTTTTTGTTCATAGCCAACCATTATTGGGTTAGCTGTTTTACAGCCTAGTAATCATTCTAGTAAATTAGCTTTCTGTCTATGTATAGAGATATATTCTATAAGTTCTGTTACTTGAGAGAACCCTGCCAAATACTTATTTATTATGTACAATTTTAAGTTAATATAAAAGAATATGATTCCATGAGGCTTTATCAAAAACCTTCCGGTTACTTTTCTTTTGTTCCTCATTATTCTTCTGCTTTGACCTTCTTCTCACATTCCCAGTTGAAGAACCCTCCCAGGATTTTCATTTACTGCTTTATATCATCTGTATCTTGATAATTCCCGTCTCAAAACCCTGCTACCCTTTGCTCCCTTTATAATTTCCTGGATTTTTGTCGTTACTCCATGTCTCCATGTTGTATACTCATGTTTGAACATTTTGGGGCTGGGAACTATTGATGAAAGGAAATGTGTAGTGTTTTACCTTGCTGGCTCTGAGTTATCTTGTTAAAAATAGGATTTTCTAGGTCCAGGCATTCACCTGACAGTTTCATTTTTCCTGACAGCTAAATAGCATTCCATTGTGTGTATGTATAACACTTTCACTATTTCTTTATCTGTTGAAGAACATTTACGTTGTTTCCATTTCCTGGGTATTGTGAATTCAGCAGGTATGAACATTATTGACTAAGTATTTGGTGAGAAGGATATCAAGTGCTTTGGGAATATTACAAGGAATGGTATAATAGCTGGGTGATATGATAGATTTATTCAGCTTTTTGAGGACTTTTCATATTGATTTTCAGAGTGTCTGTACCAATTTGCATTCCCACCAACATGCACTGAGGGTTCCTCTTTATAAGATCCCAGCATTTCTTGTCAGTGACATGCTTTTCTACTCCCCATTCTACAGTATTCTCTATGCTGTGGAGAGTGGAATCAACTTAAATGTTTTATCTTGTTGAGCACTCATAGTTATTCTCAGTAGTTTGGGCAGTTAGGACTCTGTATATTAACAACAACCCATTGAAACAGGAAGCTTTCCAAGTAAAGCTGAGAGCAGCACAAATCTTGAAAGAAACATAAGTATTTGGAACACAGCTTGGAAACTGTAACAGTTTAGAAAGGAAGAAACCAACATCAAAACATTCTCTTCTTTTCCTACTACTCACTTAACCATGGATTTTGACTATGTGTAGAATACCAGGCATAAAATCTCTCCTATGGAACAGTTTTCATATCCAATCAAAAGCCATATTTGATACCTCTCTAGTAAGTATGAAATGAACTTTCTTATAGTTTCTAAATTATTTTGTTTTGAAATTTACTTTGGCAGCTATTAGAATTCTCATGCCTGCTGGTTTCCTAGTTTCATTTGTTTGGAATAACTTTTCTCATCCTTGTATAATTAGGATAATATCTATCTTTGGTGGAAATGTAAATGTAATTGGAGGCAAGAAAAAGATTGATCTTATTTTTTTTTCCAACCTAGTATTCTGTGTCTATTTATTGGGAAATTGAGACTATTAGTGAGCAAGTTATTATTGAATGTTTTATATTGATTCCTGCCATTTTCTTGTTTTTCTGGTATTTGCTCTGGTGCCTTTGATTAGCTATCCTGGAATTCTTTATCTCCTGTGACCTCTTAGATGTATTTATCTTTTGTTCAGACTGAAGTATTCCTTCTAGTACCCCCATCTGTTTTTATCAAAGAAGATTTTTATTTGTTATTCAATTTTATAGTTTTGCTGAGTATAGTAGTCCATGATCTGAAATTGAGGTCCTTGGAGCACATCTTTCTAGCACCTTCTGTATTTAAAAGTTTTCATTGAATCATCAGGGTTTTGTTTTTTGTTTTATTATTATTATTATTATTATTATTATTATTATTATTATTAATTATTATTTAATCTTTTTTTAAAGTACAGTTGTCCACCCACCACAGTTCCTCATCCCACTTATATCCCCAACCCCTGCCCCCAAAAGGATGTTTCCACCTCCACCCCACAAGACCTCCTGCCTCCCTGGGGTCTCAAGTCTCTCCAGGGTTAGGTGATTCTTCTGTCACTGAGGCCAGACCATGCAGTCCTCTGCTGTATATGGGGGCCTCATATTAGCTGGAGTATGCTGCCTGGTTGGTGGGTCAGTGTCTGAGACATCTTGGGGGTCCAGGTTAGTTGAGACTGCTGGTATTCCTATGAGGTAGCTCTCTGCCTCAGCTACTTCCAGCCTTTTCCTAATTCAACCACAGGGGACACTGCTTTTGTCCAGTGGTTGGGTGTAAGTATCTGCATCTGGCTCTTTCAGCTGCTTGTTTGGCCTCTCAGAGGGCATCCATGCTATGTTCCTGTCGGTAAACACATCATAATATCAGTAATAGTGTTAGGCCTTGGAGCTTCTCCTTGAGTTGGATCCCAATTTGGGCCTGTCACTGGACCTCCATTCCCTCAGTCTCTTCTCCATTTTTGTCCCTGCAGTTCTTTTGGACAGGGCCAATTCTGGGTTAGAGTTTTTGACTGTGTGATAACAATCCCATCCCTCCACTTGATGCCCTGTCTTTCCACTGGAGGTGGACCCTACTAGTTCCCTCTCCCCACTGTTGGGCATTTCATCCAAGATTCTTCCCTCTGAGTCCTGAAAAAAACTACATTTTAAAGGGCATTAAAATCAGGAAAAGAGAAAATTTAAGTCACTTATAAAGGCAGGGCTAACTTATAAAGGCAAGGCTGATAGAGAAAAACCTCATGATTTCTGACCAGGGAGGTAAGAGAAGCTGATGATCCATCACTTTGCTAACCTACAATGGTTAGCTAGGTTTCTAGGACTAGGTATAATTTCTCTCTTATTGAGAGACTCTTAGCTCCAATTAGAAAGCTGTTGGTTAGTGAAAATTATATATGTGTCAGTACTGCATGTTTTAGGGTTACTGTGCCATACAATGATAGTTATTGCTGTAGTTTACAGGTGCCATAATTGGGTAGGACTGATGGTTATTTCCCTTCTTGGGAAACTTTTATTTTTCTTTCTTTCTTTCTTTTTTTTTTTTTTTTTTTTGGTTTTTCAATACAGAGTTTCTCTGTGTAGCCTTGGCTGTCCTGGTACTCACTCTGTAGACCAGACTGGCCTCAAACTCAGAAATCCACCTGCCTCTGCCTCCCAAGTGCTGGGATTAAACGCGTGTGCCACCACAGCATGGCTCCATTGTTACTTCTAATACCATGAAAGCCAGCCCTAATTAAATATTTTTTATATGAAAATATACCCACTCCTGGTCATATACCCAAATAACAGTCCATCACACTACAAGGACACTTGCTAAATTATGTTTACAGCATCTTTTGTCATAATAGTCAGAAACTGAAAGCAATTTAGATGTCTCTCAACTGAAGAATGCATAAACAATGTGGTACATTTACACAATGGAATATTACTCAGTGATTAAAAACAATGAAATCATGAAATTTGCAAGCAAATGGAAGGAACTAGAAAAAAAATCATCCTGAGTGCAGTAACACATAGCCAGAAAGACAGACATGATATGTATAAGTAGATATTACCTGTTAAGTAAAGATAACCATTCTACAATCCACTGACCCAGAGAGGCTAAGTAACATGGAGGGCTCAGTGGGGGATACAAAGATCTCTCTGGGAAGGAGAAATAGAATAGATTTTACAGGTGGTCTGAGAGTGGTTGGGATGGGAACAAGAAAGAGCAGATGGGGATGAAGGTAGCAAGTACTGTGAGACAGATAAATGGAATTGGGGGACACTTTAGGGGTGAGGTTGCTGAGGGGCATGCAGGAGGAAGAACAAATAGCTTTAGAACTCATGGAATGTGGCTCTCCATTTAGCATATCCACATCCCCGAGGATCACATTTCCTGAGGATTTCATACTATTATGGAGTTCTGCTCTGCTTGCTGCATTCACATTTCTCTTGATCTAAGAATTGTATGAAAAACTCTAAGGGCATTTCCAGCCCCTCATTGGGCAGTATCTTCTGCACTCAAAACAATAGGGCTTCTTCTTTTTCAGGCATTGCTGCTGGAACAGATTAATGATCCAGTCACCACTCTAGGTAAGAATTTAGAAATGTAGATTTTCAGCTATGACAACAACCTTTAGAAAACATTTGGAAGAATAAAATTGTTAGTGAAGCTAGGTTAAGATGCTCTTACTAATGGCTGTGATATAGAAAATCTTAGGGAACAATTCAAAGTTCAGAAAGGCACACTCTTAATAATTAAGCTAGAGAAGTTTTATGATCAGGGAACAAGAACAATGGCAGGACTGGTTGATTTGACTTCACCAAGGCTCAACTGGTGATGATTGATTCCTTATACCCATTTTTGCCCTCTGCTTTCTGATATGATTTATTAAGAATTGCTGATGAGTAGATATACATTCTGAGGACTTAAAATAGATATGACTGATTTTTATATAAACATGTAAATTTGTGATTCTTATAAAATTCTATTTGCAATCCCATAGGAAGAACAACAATATCAACAAACCAGAGCCCCTAAAACTCCCAGGGACTCTAAACTACCAACCAAAGAGTATACATTGGTGGAACCATGGCTCCAGTTGGATATGTAGCAGAGTATGGCCTTGTCAGGCATCACAGGCAAGGAAGCCTCTTGGTCCTTTGGAGACTTGATGACCCATGATAGAGGAATTCTAGGGCATTGAGACAGGGGTGGGCAGGTGGGGGAGCACCCTCATAAAGGCAGGGGAGTGGGAGGGAATGGGGGTTTGTGGAGGGGAAACTGGGAATGGGGATAGCATGTGCCCTGAAAATCAACAAAATTATTAATAAAATATCTGTATTCAAAAAGAAAAACAATTAAAAATTTTTTGAAGTTACTTTAAAAGATTAATAAAACAATTAATCCTTTCATTATAAATTCAAATTGTTGCCTGCAAATTGGTTGAGAAAACAATCTTGCTTGCTTACACTTTGGTCTCATTTTTATTTAGATTCATTTATTTTATTTTATCAGTTTTATTATTTTATCAGTTTACCCTGTAGGGTCAAAGCTTATCTTTGTCATGAGGTTGAAACCTATTACAATGGAAACTCCCTGAAATCTATGAGGGTGACCTCTCAAAACCTCCCAGTAAGGGGTGGTTAGATATGAAGCTTAAACAGAAAGTCTTCTATAACCAGGCAAAATTTTCATGGGAGGCATTGGAGCACCAACGTAGTGAGGAAATCTTCAACCTACAATTTGTCTTGTCTGTAATATGTGGTGGGATAAAGTTGGTGGAGAACTTGTGTGAACGGGCAACAAATCGCTGGTCCAACTTAAGATTCATGCCACAAGAAGGAACCTACTGCTGACACTGCCTGGAGGGGCAGGAACCAGAGTCTGGTTAGCACAGTGACCTAGTATAGAACCAAAAATTCCAGGCAACAAAAGTTGAAATGATTCTGCTATTGATATTCTGCTATACTCATAGTAGACCACACCTATTATAAGTATCATCAGAGTGGCTCTATTCAGCAAACTGATAGGAGCAGATTCAGAGAACATTAGATTAAATTTGGGGTATCCTGTGGAAGAAAAGGGAGAGAGAATTGTAGGAGCCATAAGGGTCAAGGACACCAGAAAAACATGGCTTAAAGAATCAACTAAACATTGTTCATAGGAACTCTCAGAGACTGAACTGATAATCAGGGAGCCTGTATGTATGTGACCTAGGCTCTTTGCATATAAGTTATGATTGTGTAGCTCAGTGATCTTGTGGAACTTTTAATACTGGGAACATGGCTGTGTCTGATGCTTTGGCTTGTTTTAGGGACCCTTTTCTTCTACTGGGTTTCCTCATTGAGCCTTGAAATGAGGGTGTGTACCTAGTCTTATTGTATCCTGTTATGTCACTTTTGGTTGATATTCTTGGAGGCCTGTTTTTTTATATAAAGGTAAACGGAGGCAAAGTGGATCCACAGTAGAAAGGAGGTAGGAGGAAGGAGCTGGGAGGAGAGGAGAAAGACAATAATGCTGACAGCATGTATTTAAGAAAGAAGAATAAATGAAAAAAGAAAAAGTATAACAAAATGAAATATAATGAGATACAATAAGAACTATCACTTCAGAATTGGCCAAGACAAACGAACAGAAGGAAAAGAGCCTAAAAGAAGTAAGAAAAATCAGAGATTCATTCATTCATTCACTCAGGAATTCCATAAAAACACTAAACTGGAAACCATAATATATACACACAGAGGACCTGGCCTATTTTAATTGGTTCATTTGTTTCTTTGGGTCTCTGTTGAGTTCTTTGTGAATTCCTTTATTAGATATATAGCTGGAAAAATTATCTTCTTTTCTGTAGAATTTTTCTTCACTCAAATATTTCCTTAGGTTTACAGAACTGTTTTAGTTTTATAATGCCCCATATATCAGTTATTGGCCCTAATTTTTGGGCAAATGAGGCCTTGTTCAGAAAGTTCTTTCCTATACCTATATCTTGTGGAGTATTGCTTATGTTTCTTCTAGAATTTTAGTGTTTCAAGCTGCAATTAAGATCTTTGATTTTTGTACAAGCTGATAGATGTGAATCTAATTTCATCCTTTAGCATATGAACATCCAATTTTTCCAGAATCATTTATTTAATACACTATATTTTCTCTAGTATGTGTTTTTCCCACTAGTTACTAATGGCTTCCCCATTAGTTGCAGATAGCTATAGGTATTTGTACTCATTGTTGAGTCTTTTATTTAATTTGGCTCGTGTGTCTGTTTTTATGTCAGTATCATATTGTTGTTATTACTATGGCTTTATAATATATCTTGAAATCTGGAATAGCAATCCCTAGAGTATTCTTTCTTTTCCAGTATTGTTTTTGGCTACTTGGGGTCTTTCCTGGTTCCATACGAATTTTAGGATGTGTTTTCTATCTATTTCTGTGAAGAATGCTGTGTGTTGTGAGTTTGTGATTGGGGGAACTTTTAAACTAATTTTGGCTAGATGGTTATTTTTGCAACATTAACAGTACTGATATATGAACTTTGGATTTCCATTTTCTAGTGTCTTTACCAATCTCTTCATAGATTTCAAATGTACATTGTAGAGATCATTAACCTCCATGTTAAGTTTATTCCAAGGTATTTTATTGCCTTTGATGCTATTGTAAGTGGGTGTGTGCCCATGATCTCTCTGTCTCAGTGTATGTGCTTCTGGTTTATAGAAAGGATACTGATTTTTTTAAAGTTGATTTTTAACCTGCCATGTTACTGAAATGTTAATTGTTCCCATCAGTGTTTTGGTTGATTTTTAAAATATTTTATATACACTATCATATCATCTTCATGTAAGGATAATTTGACTTCTTTTTTTCCTATTTGGATACCTTTAATTTCCTTCCCCTGTCTTATTGGTCTGGCTAATGCTTCTAGGACTATATTGGAAAAAAAAATGAGGCTTACTGACCATACCATCATTGAATTGGTCTTTTATTATATTTCATTTTTAAAAATTCTGTATGTATTCTGGACATAATCTTCTGTTTGATATACAACTGGTACAGGTGCTTTCACATTATATAGGCTACCTCTTCACTGTAGTAATAGTAGAATGTTACAATGTAGAAGCTTTAGCTTTCAATTTTAGGTGGTCCTATTAGTCTATTGTTTGTCTTATGAGATAAAGAGTCACTTTCCTTTAGGATACTGACCTAAAAAGGCTACTTATGGAACAATAGATGGTCTCATACTTGTACACATACAGGCAGGCACTGTCAATTGGAAATGGAAATGTTAGAAAAAGTATTAGATATGTCAAAAAGAAAGGTAATGTAAAATTGGAAAAAACAAAGATGTGTCTGCTGAAGTAGTTATCACACTCAAAAAGATGCCTTAAGAATATCTCAGGGATCTTCCATATCTCATCCAATGTGGGCCAAAACAAAAAGAAGAGAGTGTCAAGACAGATTGCTTAAACAGTCACCTACAAAACTGTTTTATAAAGAATTACTTTCTCTGTACTCACTCCAGTCATTGAGGCTTCCAGAATACAATACAGTCTTGGTATAATGATAAGATAACAGTTACTGTTCAACCTGGTGACTGCCCATGGCATCATACATGTTATGTCTATTTTGCAGGCATATAGAATGCAAGATTGATGGAGGCATTTATTCTACCAAGATTTCAAAGGAATGCCTTAGAAACTAAGCGATGTGTTGCCTTATAGAAAACTCATGAATATTTGAGGTATTTTGCTGTGAGAATAAAGGTAATTCTGTCTGTGTAAAAGTATCTTTTATTTGTCTAAAGTATTTGTAGTATTGGAGGCTTACTGCTGAATAAGTTCACCATTTCTAGATCTTTCTGAACTCTGGATAGTAGGTTCAACTCAGCTGTTCTGGTTCAACATCTATTACAAGCAGACTAATTCTCTATAATTTTGTTGAAGATATTTACTAGACTTTTAAGTTGGTAATCTTCACTCTCTTCTCTACCTATTATCCTTACATTTGGTTTTCTCATTGTGTCTTGGATTTTCTGAATGTTTTGGGTTAGGAGATTTTCGTATTTTCTTTGACAGTTGTGTTAATATTTTCTATGGTATCTTCTGAACCTGAGATTCTCTCTTCTATCTCTTGTATTCTGTTGGTGATCTATGACTCCTGATCTCTTTTCCAGGTTTTCTATCTCCAGGATAGTCTCTCTTTGATATTTCTTTATTGTTTCTACTTTTATTTTCATGTCCTGGATGGCTTGTTCAATTCCTTCACCTTTATGTTTGTGTTTTCTTGTAATTCTTTATGAGATTTTTGTGTTTCCTCTTTAAGGGCTTCTACCTGTTTACCTGTGTTCTTCTTCACTTCTTCGAGAGAATTATTTATGTCCTTCTTAAAGTCCTTTATCATCATCATGAGAAGTGATTTTAAATATGAATCTTGCTTTTTTGGTGTAATGGGGTATTCAGGACTTGCTATGGTAGGAGAACTATGTTCTTATAATGCCAAGTAACCTCAGGTTCTGTTGCTTATGTTCTCGTTCTTGCCTTTTGCTATCCGGTTATCTGTAGTGCTACCTGCACTCACTGCCTCTGAATGGAGCCTGTCTTTCCTGTTATTTTGGTTGTCTCAGAACTCCTCAGAGTCCACCTGTCTCTGTGACTCTGTGATCTTGAGATCCTGGGTTTCAGAGCTCCTGAGAGTCAGGTTGCCTATGGAATCCTGAAATCCTGGTGTGACCAATCTCCTGACAGCCTGTGATCCTACAATCCTATGTTCCTGGGCATGTTATAAATCCTGGGAATCCAATATCCTTTGGGTTTTGGAGGATTGGGGGCAGAACTGAAGCTCAAGATCTGCTCAGGACACCAGCACAGACAGGAAGGAACCTGTGCCACTCCACACTTCATCTTTTTACCTCTGTAATCAGCCATTATATATTTCTTTTGTGTTTAGCAGAAATATTCATTGTATAGTGTAGCCCGCCGATCCCGATCCAGCATTACAAGATGGCGCTGGTTTACTGTTGCACCACTTGCAAACAAGTCTACTGCGCATGCATCAGCAGATTCTGAAACAAACCCCTCCCGAGTGGGTATATGCAAATGAGGTATTGGTGCCAGCCAATCCCTGCACGGCAACCACTCCCTGGGCGGGGCTTATGCAAATAGGATTTATGCTAATTGGGTCTGGGTAGAACGACCAATCAGAGAAGATATGCAAATGAGGTCGTGGGGCGACCAATCAGAGAAGACATGCAAATTAGGTCAGACAGGGCAACCAACCAGGGAAAGCCACGCCCCCTCTCCCCTCTATATAAGCAGCCCTCTCTGGCTGCTCTGGGTCCCGGCTTCAAGATGGGGCGTTCCTGCAATAAAGCGGGTTGAGAAGATCCGTCGTCGCGTCCTTCTTCCCAGTCGAGCGAGCATAGATCGTCGCGTCTTTCTTCCTGGTCGAGCAGAGGCAGGCGTCTTCCTTCCTGGTCGAGTGAATGCAGATCATCGTGCGTCCTTCAGGGTCGAGCGGTTGCGACAGTATAGTTTCCCTTTATTTATTTTTTCTATTAATGTATGCATATTCATATACATGGATATAGCTATGAACATGGCACCATCTGTATGTGAAGATCAATAGACACCCTAGGAATGTGGGCCTCGTCTACTGCCTTATGTGATACAGGATATCTGTTGTTTATTATTTTGTACATCAGCCTATTTGGCCTAGAAAGTTTTGGAAATCTTTATGTCTCTACCTCCAATCTCACTACTGAGATCACTGGAATTACTGATTCATGCTACCACACCCTTATTTATATAAATTCTGTTGATAGAAATGTAGGCACTTGTGCTTTATCCACTGAGCCATCTCCCTAGCCTCTTTTTTTTATTTTAATTTTACTTATGTTTTCACTATGTATTTTAAGGTATGTGCTCAATGCTTTGTGTAAAGCATTACAGTGAACATTTTTTGGGGGTTAATATGATCTCAGTATCAATAATGTATATCGATGATAGTAATATGAATTACTGACATAAAATACCCTACTGGCTGTTTATTCTTGTTTTATTAGTGTTTTTATTTTGTTGAGTAGTCTGGTAAAAAAAGAGATAAAAGTTCTGTCTATTAGTATTTTATGATTATATGTATACTTGCATCGCTGTTACTTTCAATGTCTTCATGTAGATAAAAAGCTATTGTCTTTTAGTTCTGTGCATTTGAAAGTTTTATTATGCTGTACCTAAGTGTGAACATTTTTGATTATATTCAAATTGGAGTTTTTAAAGCTGTTTTGTATACTGAATGTCTTTCATGTGTTTGGGGGATCTTGGCCATTGTTTCCAAAATATTTTAATTCCCTTCATTTGTCTCACATTTTAGGACTCTAAATATGGTAATTTTGGCATCATTGTACAGTAACATGGAAAACTTTTATCAATTAAAGCATAATGTCTGTGTGCCAGTCTCAATGCCTTGTATTCTCGCAGGCTCTTCTGTTTCTCATGTGAATAACAAAATATTATAAGATAAAGCAAAACCCATCACACTAAAGTTGGACAAGCCAAGCCAACAGAAGGAAAAGAGCCTTAAAAGCCAGAACAAGAATCAGATTCAGTTGTTTAGCTACTCAGGAGTCTCATAAAAGTACCAAACTGAAAGCTGTAATATATACACAAAGGACCCTGTACAGATCTCTCTTGACTGTGATTTTCTAAAACAAATTTTCTAATGAGGTTCAGCCTGGGTCAATTGTATCATTCTTTTGTCAATTGTATAGATTCTTTTTTAAAATTTTATTTTATCTACATTCCAAATTTTGCCCTAATTCCCAGTACCCCCATCAGAGTTCTTCACCCCATCCCCCTTCCCCTTTGCCTTTGAATAGGTGCTCTCTCATTCAACCACACCTCACCCATCTCGGTATCCCCCCATGTGTACTCTTTGGTTGGTGGTTTAGTCCCTGGAGCTTTGGGGGTGTGGTTGGTTGATATTGTTGTTTTTCTTATGAGGTTGCAAACCCCTTCAGCTCCTTCAGTACTTTCTCTAACTCCTCCATTGTTCCTTGTGCTCAGTCTGATGGTTGACTGCATAGGTCTGCATTTGTATTGGTTAGGCTATAGCCTAGCCTCTCAGGGGACAGCTATTCAATGCTCATGAACAAGACACAACAAATTCTGAAGTATTTATCTAATTCTGCCTTATTGCAATTATAAAAACATATATCAAATATTCATGTACTTTGTCTCAGGCCAAGAATAGTCTCTTTCAAGGTTTACTAGCATCTCATATTTGTATACATAATATGATTACTATTTTCATTTGCAAGTAGTTAAGTTGTTCCTGTATCTTTATTATTGTAAGTTCATATGAGTATAGGAGTGCAACTTTTTTTACATACTCATTTCATATTTTCATGTTCTTTGGAAATGTCTCTAGATGTTACATCACTGTTACTGCAGTTACTATTCTGTAGAGAAATTAGATTGTTTCAGGATATTTGATCACACTGTGCACCTTGAAATTTTGTTATTTATTGAAAATACAAACCTGTTTCTAGCTGTGGTGTGGCTCACCCTTAGCACACCTTTAATCTCTCTAGCTGGAATATAGACATGACTTTAGTATACACCTTTAATTCCAAATTAGGAATCTAGAATTAGTTTGTAGAAGAAAGCACCCATGATTGAAGGTGATGTTTAATTGAGTGACAGATAAAGTAATAAATACAATAAAGATTTGACAGAATAGGATATGCCCAACTCTCATAAGAAGAGAGAATAAAGAGAATCCACCTAAGGGGCAGTGCAGAGAGAAGGGGGTCTAGATGGAATCAGTCATCTTGGAGAGAAGTCTGAGCCAAAGCAGATGAGTTGATCCAGGCAGCCAGAGATCATAAAGAACTAGAAAGAATAAGCTATTCAGCAGTAAGTCTCATACGCTGAAAGTATTCTAGGCTTAGAGAAGATTATTCTGAGGTTGGAATCTTCCAGCCAGAGGCATAAATTAGCAGACAGAGGCAGTAAGCCTTGGAGATTACAATTACTACAGAAGAATAGAAGTTACTTTTACATTTGATCAGTATTGGCTTTAGTTCTTTGAAAGTCTGGTAGAATTTTCGGCTGAATGCTGAATCCATTTAGTCCAGGGTTTTTGTTTGTTTGTTTGCAGTTGGAAGTGTTCTAATTACTGCTTTTATTTCACTAATTTGGTAGATCAGATACCTCAAGAACCCCATCTATTTCATTTATGCTTTTCATTTGAATAGAATACAGATTTCAAATATATTCTTTTAATTTCATGAATTTCTTTGGTGCCTGTTATAATGCCTTCTTTTTCTTATCTAGTGCTATTTTGTCTTCTCTCTGTGCTTTCTTGGATAATTTGGCTAAAGATTTGAAAATATTATTGATTTTATCAAAAAACAAAATATTTGTTTTTTTGATTCATTGTATTGTGTTGTTTGTTTGTTTATCTGTTCTGCATTCATTTTTTCCCTTCTACTATTTTTTTTCATGTTATATACTCTTGTTTCTGTGGAGCTTCACATGTATCATTAAGTTCCTAATATAATTTCTCTTCAACTTTTTAATGTAGTCACTTAGAGCTATGAACTTGTCTCTTAGAAATACCTTTGTTGTGTTTTAATATGTTGTGTTTAGTTTGTGTATGTTATTTGGTTTGGGTATTTATGTTTCAATTTCATTCAATTCTAAAAAAGTTTTAATTTCCTTGTCAATTCTCTCATGTCCCAATTTTCATTCAGTAGTGACTTACTCAGCTTCCATGTGTTTGTTTATTTCTTCCATTTCTATTGATGTTGATTAATGGCTTTAATCCATGGTACTCAGAGAAGGTGCAAAGTGTTATTTCAATTTTCCTATGCATATTAAGACTTGTGCTATTTGTGATGATGTACCTTTTTAATATGAATGAGCACTCAAAAGGCAAAGGCAGGAACTTTTGTTGAGTTCAAACTCAGCCTGTTCTGCATAGTGAGTTCCAAGCCAACCAAGACCAAGTAAAAAGAACAAAAGGCTTGCTGTTTGTCCTAATTTGTGGTCAATTTAGGAAAAATCTCTAAAATAGTGGTTCTAAACCTTCTAGTATTGTGACCCTTTTAATACATTTTCTCATGATGTGGTGACCACCAACATTAAATTATCTTTATTGCTATGTCATAACTATAATTTTGCTAGTTATGAATCATAATGTAAATATCTGATATACAGAATATCTGATATGTGACCCCCCAAAGAGGTTGCAACCCACAGGTTGAGAACCACTGATTCAAGAGATGCTGAAAAGATATTCTTTAGGGTTTGGGGGGAGTTTTCTGTAGATATCTGTACATTTTCTTGATTTATGAGCTTAATTTAATTTTTATTCCTGTTTAGTATTTTTCATTAAGTGGCATGCCTATTATCAGGAGTAGTGTATTGAAGTCACCCACTAATACCATGTTAGCATCAGTATGTGATTTTAGATGTAGGAGTATTTCATTATTTTAAATGTAGGAGTAGATGCATTTCTTTTATGGACTATGGTGCCTTTTAGTTTGGTGCATAAATGTTTAGAATTGTAATATACTTTTGATGAGGTTTTTCTTTATTTAGTGTGTACTGACCTGCCCTATCTCTTTTGACAAAGAAACCATAATCATACAATGAAAAAAGAAAGCTTCTTGAACAAATGGTGCTGGTCTAGTCAGATGTATGCATATAGAAGAATGAAAATAGATCCATATTTATCACCTTGCACAAACCTCAACTCCAAGTGGATCAAAGACCTGAACATAAAACTGGATATACTAAATCAAATACAAGAAAAAGTGGGAAATACTCTTGAACACATTGGTACAGGAGACAATTCCTGAACTGAAGACCAATGTCTTAGGCTCTAAGATCAGCAATTGTTAAATGGTACCTCATGAAACTGAAAAGTTTTTATAAGGCAAAGGGCATTGTCAATAGGACAAAACATCAACCTACAGATTAGTAAAGAATCTTCACTAAAGGTTTTACATTCAACAAAGGGTTAATATCCAAAATATATAAGGAACTCAAGAAGTTAGACACCAAACAAACCAAATAACCCAATCAAAAATGGGATACAGATTATAATTCAACCACAGTGCTCACCAGCTTCTATTCATTGGTTGGGTATAAATATCTGCATCTGACTCTTTCAGCTGCTTGTTGGGCTTTTCAGAGGGCAGTCATGATAGCCTCCTGTTTCTAAGCATGCCATAGCATCAGTAACAGTGTCAGGCCCTTGGGGCCTTCCCCTGAGGGGGATTCCACTTTGGGCCTGTCACCAGACCTTCTTTTTTTTCAGGCTCTTCTTCATTTTTGTTCCTGCAGTTCTTTCAGACATGAACTATTCTCTGTCAGAGGTCAGAGTTTTTTACTGTGGGATGGCAAACCCATCCCTCCACTTGATGCCCTCTCTTTTTACTAGATGTTGATTCTACAAGTTCCCTCTCCCCACTGTAGGGTATTTCATCAAAGATCCTTCCCTCTGAGTCCTGATTATCTTTCACCTTCCAGGTCTCTGTTACATTCTAGAGGGTACCCCACTTCCTGTGTACCGAGGTTGCCTGTTTCCATTCTTTCTGCTGGCCCTCAGGGCTTCAGTCCTTTTCCCCCACCCAATACCTGATCACATTTCCCGCTTCTCCTCCCTGTCCCCTTCCCCACCCAGGTTCTTATCTCCCTCCCCCTACCTCTTATGATTGCTTTCTTCTCCCTCCCAAGTGGGGTTGAGGCATCCTCACTTGGGTTCTTCAGCTTGATAGCCTTCTTGTTTTCTGTGGATTGTATCCTGGGTATTCTGTACTTTTTTTGTCTAATATCCACTTATTAGTGAGTATGTACCACGCATGTCCTTTTGGGTCTGGGTTATCTCACTCAGGATGATATTGTTTAGTTCCTTCCACTTGCCTGCAAAACTCATGATGTCCTCATTCTCCATAACTGAGTAATATTCCATTGTGTAAATGAACCACATTTTCTGTATCCATTCTTCAGCTATGGAATTTGGGTTGTTTCTAGCTTCTGGCTATCACTAATAAGGCTGTTATGAACATATTGGAATACATGCCTCTGTGGCATGGTGGGGCATCTTTTGGGTATATGTCCAAGAGTGGTATAGCTGGGTCTTCAGGTGACCCCTGTGGTTGAATTAGGAAAAAGCTGGAAGAAGCTGAGGAGGAGGGAGACCCTATAGGAAGACCAGCAGTCACAACTAACCTGGACCCCTAAGATCTCTCAGACATTGACCCACCAACCAGTAAGCATACACCAGCTTATATGAAGCCCCCAACACATATACATACAGCAGAGAACTGCTGGGTCTAGCTTCAGTCAGAGAAGGTGCACTTAACCTCCAAAAGACTTGGGGCTCCAGGAGTGGGGAGGTTTAGTGGTGTGGAGGTGGAGTGGGGACATCATCTTGGAGACTAGGCAGGGGAGATACGGGAAGGAGGTGTGTAATGTGGATCAGTTGGAGGATGGAAAGTCTGGACTATTGAAAAAGATTAAAAAATAACTAAAAATTTGAAAAAGGAAAACGATTGATACTAAAAAAAAAAATGGGGTATGGAGCTAAAAAGAGAATTCTCAACAGAGGAATCAGGAATGACCAAGAAGCACTTAAAGAAATGTTCAATGTCTTTAGTCATCAGAAAATTCAAATCAAAACAACTCAGATTCGACTTTATATCCATCAGAATAACCAAGATCAAAACTTCAAGTGATCACACATGCTGGTGAGAATGTGGAGCAAGGGGATCACTACTACATTCCGGGTGGGAGTACAGACTTGTACAACCACCTTATTTTATTTGTTGAGAGAGGATCTCAGGCAAACCAGGTTGGTTTAAACTCACTATGAAACCAAGAATGGCTTTCATTCTAATTGTAGGTGTGTACCATGATTCCATGAGGAATTTTATTATGTATTTATTGATCTATTAATTTTTGTGTTTATTCATTTATTTTGTATTATGCATTCTAATTTATATAAGCTTGAACTTCCAACACTATGTTCAATAGGAGTTTTAAGAGAGCATCCTTGCCTTGTTCCTGATCTTATAAAAAACTTTCATAGTTTTGCTGTTAATTATTACGATAGCTCTAGGCTCCTTGAACAAAGCATTTATTATGCTGAAGTAATTTTATTCCATCCCTAGACTTTTGGTTTTTTTTTTGCTTTCTCCAACTCTTCCAACATGATTGTTGAATTCATCCCATGTGTACCACACCATTCCCTCTCAGGTTGCTGGCATAATACAAATGCATATACATACATGCATACATACATACATACATACATACATACATGCATGCATATATGTATATACGCATATACACATATACACACATATGCATATACACATATATACATACATATATACACATATACATATACACATATACACACACATATGTATAGTAGTGAGGTGATTTTTAAATTTATGTATATATGATTATTTTAGGACTTACCACTTTATTCTAGATAACCAGTTAGGAGGGTTCATCTCTGGGAGAAGTTAATTCTTCTCTCAGTACTCACTAATTGCCAATAGTTCTTTGTCTAATAGTGGGGCCATTGAGTTTTTTTCCCCCTTCCGTGTTAGTATATCTTTGATATCACCATTATTTGGGTATTATTTCAGCAGCCATTTCTAGGAGACGAAGTCCCACAGCAAACTTTTTGATCTAACGGTTCTTATAACCTTTCCATGCCTTCCCCTGTGATGTTTCCTGAGCCCTAAGTGTAGGAGATGTGCTCTGAATGTGTATGCACTGTCGCTTGGCTCCCCGTGACTTATTGATCAATGCATTTTTTCCAGTTGTGGTTTTCTGTGTGTTAGCCCCCTTCTCTGAAAACAGAAAATTCTTTAATGCAAAGGAAAAGATATGTTTATTTGTGGATATTAGAGTTATGTTTAGAATGTAATTAGGAATTATACTGCTCTAGTAAATTGGTAGCAGTAGATTCCTTTCAAAGACCCATGACCCAAAAACCTGTAGTTTTTATTCTGTGTCCTAAATTTTATCAAATGCTTTCCTCCCTACTATTAAAAGAAACATTTTAAAGATTCTGTTAATATATCACATCTCATTTTGAGTTGCTTAGGTGAAAAGTTAGTCCCAAGTACATATTACACTTTTCTCATGTTATCTGAGAGTTTTTATTGTCCCTGAACTTCAGTAAAATTATATTTTTACCTATCCCTCAAAGATTTGTCTGCTGCCTTTTCCAATGCCCTTGTCTTATTTGGGATCAGAAATATACTGACATCATGAAATGAGTTTGGAAGTATTCTTGCAACTGAAATTTTAAAGAATTGTTAATGATAAAAACTAGACTCTATTAAGCATTTGGTAGACATCAACTAGAAAATCATTTGACCCTAAGCATTTACTATTTTGTCAGTCATTACATATTAATAGCAAATTTCCCCTCACAGTTTTGTGAATAGTTATTAGTATATTAATTATCTTCTAGGTTCTACAATTTGTTGCCATATGAACAAGAAAATAAAATCTTTTTGTAGATCCTTGAATTATTGTGATAGATGTTGTTACATTTCCCCTTTCATTTTGAAACATCTTTTTTTGATATCATTGTTACAAAAGCTGTAATTTTATTACATTTGCTTATTTTGTTTTTGCTTGGTGTCTTCTTTTAGAAATATGGACTATTTTACAGATAGATTTTAATTTTTTCCTCTTGAGTAATTTTTATTCATCTACTGATTAGTTTTTATTTTTTAGATAAATTGAGTGTTACATTAAAAAGTCTAAAGTTTTATAATTATATACCTTTATCTGATAATGTTGATCATATACAAGTTTTTATTTTATTTCCTAAGTTTCTACAGAGAATACCCTAAAGGCCTTCAAGAGTTAAACCCTGCTAAAGTTTAGCAAGAATATTTGAAAATTAATTTTCATCAATTATAATTCCCTACTCTGTTGTCTTGTTCCTGGTGCCAGATGAAGACTTATTTTCAGGTTAACTCTCCGAGATCAACAGCTGAATGTACATTGGTATATGACAGTGCTTGGGAAAAGTAGTGTAGACTTTCTTTCTGATTTTGCCCAAAATTATAAGTAAATATTCATTTTTATATTTTATTTTATGCAATGTATTTTATAATGTGGATAAAAGACAAAACCAAGTAGCAAATTCTTTGAGTTAATTCAGATTGCATATCAATAAGTCTAAAATTATTACTTAAGATACATTAACAGACACAAAGGTAAAAACTGATGAGAAGACATTTGCTTGAGATTAAATATAGCTAGTGATGGATGCAAGAAATTATTTGAAAGTATTTATTTTTCACTAACAAGCCCATTTATGTAAAGATACTTAGGAGTTTGTGTCAGTGTTTTATGACTTAAAGGAAACCTAAAATTATGAAATGAAGTTTACAGTAAATTATGGCACCTTCTTTAATTTATTTCCTTTGAAAAGTAGTTCCATATAAAATCAATTTACTTATACTGAAACTATTTTAAGTTTAAGCTCTAAAGAAGCTAATATTTTGTTCCATTAGAGGCATGAAGGTAATAGCCTTTTGGATCATCTGTCTAATAGAAGTGTTATACGGGAGCTAGGGGTACATATCAGTGGTGGATGTTGAAGAAGCATACAAAAAGCCCTGGATTATATCTGGTTACAATTTGAATAGAAAATGTCTCCACAAAATGACTATTGAAGCCCTGGATTATATCTGGTTATAATTTGAATAGAAAATGTCTCCACAAAATAACTATTTTCCCCAGTTGGTGGTGCTTTGAGAAGTGGTTCAATCGTGTGCACACAGACTTCAATGGTTAATCTCTTGACAAATGAGTAGCTGAATTTGCTTATAAGAGTTGGAGCATATTTGCAGTATATGCTCCTGGGAGTGTTTTCAGATACTTTTTTCACCATCTCCCTTCTGAATGCTAATAGTGAACAACTTTGTACCAATTCAGGATACTTGTCATGAGGTTCTGCCCTATCATAGGCTTAGCAAATGAAAAGGAGTCAAGTAGCCATGCAATAAAAACCTATTCTAAAATAGAGGCAAACAACTCGCCAAGTTCAAGGCCGGCCTGGTATAGAGCAAGTTTCACGTAAAGAAAAGCCGAGGGCCTGGCATGGTATTACAAGCCTTTAATCCCAGCATTTAAGAGACAGAGCATGCAGATCTGAGTTCAGTCAGTCGAGTTCAAATAAGTCACTTTTGTTCAGTTCAATGTTAGGGAGTTGGGAGTCAGTACAGTTGAGTGCAGGTAATGAAATCTCCTTCAGTTAGTTCTGTTCAATCAGTTAAACTCAATTCGATTAGTTAGGGGCCGGTGTAATGAGTACAGTGCAGTTGGGTGGAATTTGTTTGTAAGTTCATTCAGTTCAGTGCTGGTCAGCAGAGACATTTGAACCAAGGTAATAAGGAGGCAGAAGATTAGAACAAATTACCAGGCAAGAATAAATTGCCAGAGTTAGTTTGATGCCAAGCAGAGCAATTCACTGAGAAGCTTAGAGAAGACAGATTTGATTGGATTAATCAGGGTGGAGAGCAGTTTCACCCAGAAGACATGAGTTGGACCAGACAGCCAGAGACCAGAAAAAACTAGGGGGGATGATATTGAGCAGTAAGCCTTCAAGATGACAATTATGTCAGGTGAATAAAAGTTACATTTAAAGTTTACCTTTAAGAAAGAGAATTTGCTAACATAGTTTGTATGAGTTAGAATCTATTTCTTTGGCTTTTTATTTTATTAATCTTTCAATATTCTCAATCTTTTCATCTTCCTCCATTACCTTTCTCCCTTTCTATCTACCTTTTTCACTGTTTTTTTCTCTCCTTTGTATCCCCTCTTTTTCTTTTTAGTTTTTCTTTCATGCCGTATCTACTTCTGTCATGGACTTTTTGTTTGTCTCTGTATCAGTCTGTTCACTTTCCAACTTAACAGCCATCAAGTAGACATTTAGAAATATGTGATATGCATAAAATGCTCTTAGTTATATAGTTAGTAATATAATTTCACAAAGACTCTTTTGTTGGACTAAGAGTCCACAGATAGTTTTTTTCCCATGGGTCATTTGATTAGTCCTTCTTTTATTTTGACAATTTTTGTATAATGAAGAACTGTAGACAAACATAGCCTAGCATTGTGTAGTGAATTTAGATAGCTAGATTTTCCTCTGGCATGTTCAAACATTTGACATTGTGGCATAAATACAATCAAGTTACCAAAAAATTCTCATAGTGTTTTAAGTAATTTTATGATTTTTATTGGGGAGGGGGCTGAATTGATAGCTCTCCTTGTTTCCATTGTTCTTTAGATGATAATATGAGGTAAGTAAAATGCTCTATCATCATCTGGACATTTTTGCTCCCCAGACTGTAGGGAGCTGTACAGCTTCACTGCTTGTTACTCCACTTTCAGGACTCTAAATGAATTTTAATCAAAGATATTATTTTCTCATATTCAAACATTTTAGGAAAACAAAATATATATAATATATTTATATATATAATTTTTACATTATATATAATATATATATTATATAATTATATATAATATATATTATATATAATATTTATATATATAATATATTTATATATATATAATAAAGTATAACATAGGCAGTATTAATGACAAGGAAGAAAACATTGAGGATTTTCAAATACTGCACTGCTATACAGGTACCTAGAAACTATGTGATATTAATCATTATTCTGAGGCCTAATTCTTTATTTACTACTTTAAAAATTATTTCAGATATCCTAAGAGCAAGACAATAGAAAAACCAAAGGACAATAAATATAATTATATTCATGTTAAAATTAATTTTAATTTTAATTTTAATTAATTTTAATTAATTTTAATTTTAATATCTTGTCTTGTCAGTGTATTTTGAAAAATCAGTACACATTGTTCTCTACATTTAGTGTTCAATGGCTGTATATATTAGCTACCTAAAAGGACGGCCATTGTAAGGGTTCAGGCTCATGAATGCTGTATTTTTGGAAAGTATCATTAAGTAAATGTAAAATTTATTGAGGATGAAATATATTTTTATGAATGTATGTGTAATAAGTGTACATAGTTGGGGCAAATTATGGCAATAAAATTCTAGTAGAGAGGTTCAAAAGTCATGCTAGTTCAGGTTTTTTTTTTTTTTGAAAGGCAATTCATTCAATTGTTGAGCCAAGGAAATCCCCAAAGCCTCAAAGTAGAATTAATACTGGAATTAGAAAGAAAATGGAAGAGCTATTCAAAGGAATAATTAAAATCATGATCCGAACCAGAGTCTTATAGGAAGAATTGAGAAATAAAAGCTGTGATTAAGTATTTCTTTAACAAATGTTCACTTTTAAATTGCTGTCTTTTAGTTCATAAAGGAATAGAGTCTAAGAAAGGTACACCCTATATCTGATATCTAATTTAGTACTTCAAATATAGGTTTAAAGAATTAAGAAGCTTCTCTGGTTCCCTTTCCTCTTCTGAAAATAGAGACAGTAATAAGCATCTCATAGGCCCAGTGAGATTCAGTGTCTTTACTTTTTTGAAAAAACTTTTAGTTCCCTTTTAGTAAAACCTCAAACATGACAGATGCAATAAAACATCACTGCAGCTATTTTCCTAATAGTAAGATTCTTCATTATATGGTATCAGTGAAAATATGCACACTACACACACACACACACACACACACACACACACACACACACACATATATATATATATATGATATAATAGATATAATAAGATGTACAATACATACATATTATGTAATTAACATTGTAGATAGAGCAAAGCAAGTATGTAGAGAAAAATTCTAGGCCCATGGACTTGTTAGAAATTTGATAGCATATTTTTTTCTACCCTAGTCAAATTTTATAAGACAGAAAAGGTTCTGTAAACAAACCAAAAGGCCAGTATATTAAGAAATTCTTAGAAAAAATTTTGAGTTAACAGCATCATTTGTTTATCTATGAGGTCATAATGTGTTTACACACATATGTGTCGTACTATATATGCACATAAGCATGAAAACATGTATTTAACCTCTCCACACACCATACACACACACACACACTATATGCATATATATACATATAGTGTGTGTGTATGTATATGTATATATAAAATTAAAGAACATTTTTATTGTTTAATGCGACAGACTCATCATCAAAATACGATTTCTCAGAAAACCATCTCTAAATAAGGGACAAGCACCAGCCTTTTAAACAACCTTTTTGCCACATTTTCTTAGTGACTCGTGAAAGCTAATGTGCAGAGCTAGTGATAAGGAGCTGCTCTGTAGCGGGCAGTAACTGCTACCTAAAAGCAAACTGAACTGGCATAAATAATTGTGCTGTAGAAAGCCTTTCTGTTGCACCTTGCCGATCACTGACAATTTACATATCTTAGGAAAACCTTTGTTGGCTTCTGTCATTTCCTCACTATTATGTGCCTTTCTGGATAATTACCAGTTAATGTGAAAAAGCAGATGGAAAAAACCTTGAAATTTCTGATAGAGAATCCTCAAACCTCTCCTCTTATCTGTGCATGGCAGCTTCCTGATTTCAAAAGAAGTTTCAAAACCTTTGTTAAAAATGTCCCTGATTCCCAGTTTGAATGAACCAAATGACATTCAGCTAAAATTATTCTCTTTTTTCCACAATTAAATTCCATTATCATGAACTGTCAAAGTAAAATGGAAGGCCTCTTAACTAATGTGTCAGTTGTTTGCTTGGTATATTTTGTGGCACTGACTGTATAAAGCTGTGTAAAGTGTTTGTGAGGTGGAGGGAAACAACTATGATTTTGTAACAATGTATGTGGTAATAATATAGTCTCTTTCTCCCCATTACCTTCCCCCTTCCAAAAAAAATGTTCCTTTAGGGAGAAACTAATTTAGTATTTCACAAAATTTAGAAGTGGCATGCACATTCTATCTCTTTATCCTCAAAATAACTTGTCTGTCCTGACTGCATGATCATTTGTGTTAGACATTAAGAAAACTCAAGTATAATTCCTCTTATTAATTAAGATGTGATTGCAACTTAATTAATGGATGTTATTACAAGATTGTATTCAAATTTATATCATAAAGTGCACCATGTCAGACTTGTTTACATCTAATCGTAAGAGATAAATAGGTTACCATAGTAACAGTCTTGAAATGCCCTTCTGGCATTACCTTCTGTGTGCCTGTCTCATTCAAAATCCTGCAACCTTTCCTACTACCACATCTTCAGCATGTAGATGTTTACCAGTTTTAAAGGGTCCAAACTCTCCATTCTTGAATTCCTAAAAAAAAAATTATTGTGCTGAAATGAGCATGTGTATTCTCCATCAACTAATTATTGACTTCATGAAGCACTTAGAGGCAATTTCAGTCTCATTTCAGCTTTTGTCCTAGCTACTTTTGAACTTGGCCTTCTGGGTACACTAAATTAAGCAGGAAATATCATAGGTATATTACATTTGAGTACTGAATAAACAAGAGTTTGTCTTTTTTCTTTTTTGTATAACTGCTTTCCACAAATAAGGGATAACATTGCAAAACTGGGTAACTGACACATAATATAAATTTATTTCTCACATTTCTGAAGATGAAACAGTTCCATATTATGGCACTAGCAGATTTTAATGCTGGTGGGGGTGCAAAAAAATTCATATGTGGTACTTCTTGCTGTATCCTCACATGGAAGAAGGAACAATTAGGGAAAATAAGAATATATTTTCATTATACAGACTTAGCAATTATTATTTGTGTATTTATGAACAAATACATACTCTTATGTAAAAACAATTCATGAAAAAAGAAGCTATGATTTTGAAAAAGAACAACAAAGGGTGCATGATGGGTTCTGAAAGATAAAAGTTGAAGTGGAAAATTATGTAATTATCTCAAAAATAATTTTAAAACCACTTAGATTTAAATACCATATTATTTTCTTGGTGCACTCATTGCTTTTGGTTTTAGAAGCTGAATGGTAGATACCTCAAGTCCTCTTTTCATTTTTATCCATGTTTATGAATTTTCACCACCATGTCACTATGCTATATAGTTTGTTGCATAAAATATAGAGAGGAACCTTCTAAGCTCATTTACTAGGCCTTAAAACACAAGAGTACAATAAAGTACAATTCAGGGTTTCACAACACCAAACCCAAACTAAAGTTGTAGATCTATTTTCTAAGAATTGAGCATAGAGAGGGTAGTCAAATCTCCAAACAGACCAATAAAAATTGGCATGATAAAGAAGGCATCTGTGTTTTAACTTTTACAAGAAAAGTAACTTGAATTCACTCCATCTTTAATCAATGTATTTCATGTAGAATACTGTTCACTGTGTGTGTGTATAGGTATATGTATATACACACACATGTGTATATATATATATATATGTATATGTATATATACACACACATATATATACATATATATGTATATATATGTGTGTGTATGTGTATGTATATGTATATATATGTATATATAAATGTGTGTATATATATACATACATATATATATATATATATATATATATACACATATATATATATGCAACTCTATCGTGTCCAAAAGAGGCTTGATTTTATTCTTCAGCTATGAAACTTTCTGATTCTTGACTTACAAAAGAAACAAGAAATATGTTAATTATCCCTGAGTTAAACTTCTTCTAATATTGATTTTAATATTCTAAAACCTAGAAATACTATTTTTGGTAGAGAACCTTTGGGGACTGAACTCAAAGACATAAAATCTGAAAGTCTCTCTTAGATTCCGCTACTGTTTCTGGTTAGATTTGTATTGGCTCAAGTTTCTGGCCCAGTATTAAAAATATCTTTCCCAACTCAAAAATAACCTAAACATTAAGAACACAGCATATTTAAAACTACAACATTGAACTAAGCAGATAGTTCTCAAAAGATAATATAGAAATGGCTGAGAAACATCTTTTTCAATGTTCAACATCCTTATTCTTAAGGAAAATGCAAATTAAAACTACTTTCAGATTTCATTTCACCCTAGTCAACATGCCTGAGATAAAACCAACAAATAATGACAGATGCTGACATGGATATGAGGAAAGGAGAAAACTTATTCGCTGCTGATAGGAGTGCAAGCTGTGGTAATCAGTGTGGCAATTCCCCACAAATCTGCATATAGCTCTATGACATGATCTAGATGTACAACTTTTTGATAGATGACAAAGGATTCTATATCCAACTATAGAAATACATCCTCATTTGTATTTACTGCTGCTCTATTCACAAAAGAAAAGAAAGACCCTAGATGTCCAACAGCCAATACATAGATAATGAATATGTGGCATATTTACACAATATAATATTATTCAGCTATTAAGAAAAATGAAATGGTCAGGTAAGTGGATGAAACTAAAAACAGTCATTCTGAGTAAGCAATATAGACCAGAAACAGAAATATCACATGCTTTCTTTTATTTGCGGAAGTTAGTTTTGAATCTTCAGATGTGTATGTGCCATTTAGAATAAACATAGAGTTCAAAGGTTCTTAGGAGAGAGAATGGATTCAGTGGTACATAGGGCTAAATGGGAGAGATGGTTGAAATTGGAGCTTGGGGAATGGTGGAGAAACCTAGTACAAAAACTTGATTCAGTAAAAACTTCCTAGAAACTATGAATGTGACCCTAGTGAGGACTCTTAATAAGAGAAGATTTAGAGTCCATAATGGCCATCTTTTGTGTCCAGGCATGGCTTCCAGTGATGGGAAGGAGTTGCACTCAGGTGAGTTGTTAACCAAGGCTAATGCTAGGACAGAGGTTCGTTCTTTGAAAACTGACACCAGGACCCCATTAAAAATGGCAACATCCACACAGCACATTGAACATAAAAGTTGAGCTGGTGCCTCCAAGGAGCCTTCACCCCTACATCCTAGCCTTTTGGAATGAGAATGTACATTGTAGGGTACAGAAAGAGAAACATGGACATTAACCCAGCCATAATACCTTCAACCTTCAATCAAATGATATTCTCTTATTTACTCATAGACTGATAACTTTTCCAGTTATCATCAGAGAGGCTTCCTCTGGCAGCAGATGGGAGTGGATGCATAGATTTACAGCTAGACATTATACAGGAAAAGAGTCCAGTCTTCCTTGGGTTCTTCACATTGGAGCTTGGAGAACCTCTTGAAGAGAAGAAAGAAAGACTATGGGAGTCAGAGGGAATGGAGGACATTGGGAGAACATGGCTCACTAAATCAAATAAGCCATACTCATAGAAGCTCAGAAACTGAAGCAGCAAGCATGGGGCCTGCATGCATCTGGACCAGGTTCTCTGAGTATATGTTATGACTGTTAGCTTGAAGGTTTTGTGGAACTCTTAACAGTGGGAATAGTTGTGCCTCTGACTCTTTTCTCTACTATTGGGACTCTTTTCCTCCTATGGAGTTTCCTTGTCCATTCTTAATATGAAGACATTTGCCTCATCTTGTTGTATCCTGTTTTAGTTTGCTCAGTTGTCATTTTTAGACCTTCTAATTTTCTTGAGCAAATGAAGAGGGAGTAGATCTATGGGAGAGGGGAAGTAAGGGAGACTGGGAAGAGTGGAGGAAGGGGAAACTGTGGTCAGGATGTATTATATGAGAAAAACATCTCTTTTAAATAAAAAATAAAAATAAAGATATAAAGAGGGAATGATGGAACAGGAATACTATGAAGTGAAGGATGGAAGGTAGGGTGGAAGAGGAGATGTTAGACAGAATAACTAAAACTAAACATATACTTTTTAAAAATTTATTTATTTATTTATTTATTTATTTATTTATTTATTGTATATGAGTACACTGTAGTTGTCTTCAGACACACCAGAAAACACATCAGATGCCCATTACAGATGATTGTGAGCCACCATATGGTTGCTAGGAATTGAACTCAGGAAGAGCAGTCAGTGCTCTTAACTGCTGAGTCATTTCTCCAGCCCCTAAAGATATTTTTAAATGTCATATAGAAACTCACTATTGTAGAGACTTCTTAAAATATTTACACATACACATTTAAAGGGAGCTTTTACCCTATAATAAGAAGATAATGTCACTGTTAAAAACACTGACCAACAAATAAGTTCTGTGTCTGGAACATGTTATTCTTCTGGAATTGTTGGCTACTGATGTTCTATAGGTACCCAGATATTACAGGCTATAGTTAAGTACTTTGCTTGATTACCCACCAAAAGTTGACCCTTCCTCTCCATACACCAAATACTTCAGTCATAGAATAGAGAAATTAAGCTGGCAAACCATCTGGAAGTTTCCTGTCTACTGTTAGGTCTCAAACTCAGGACAAGTGCCTGACTGAGGTGCCTATTTAACATATCAAAACAAACCTGGCCACCAGATTCTCCCAGGATCCCTCAGTCTCTGCCAATTACAGGGTATGGGTGGTATATTTTGCCTTCTACCCTAAACTTCTTCAGCTTAGGGGCTGGACTGCCCTTCTCCGGCAGCCCTATCCTATATAGTCAAGCCTTTTTTTTGTTCCCTAGCACTTGGTCTACCATTTACCCTCCTGGCCTCTTGGTCTCCTGGTTTCCTGGCTCTTCCCTCTCTTCACATGGCTCAGTCCAGGGTCATGTGCACTCTGGATCTTCCAGATGTCTCTGCTTATAGCTATGCTCTCCCTTTTATCTAAAATAAACTTTCTCCTCCACTGTACCTAGAGAACAGTCATGTCCTTTTTAATGTCTTTTTCTACTAATCTGGTGCTGAAACTTCCAGATTGTCACATATAAATTTTCTTTGAAGGAACTCAGCCCCTCTGAACTAAGCTGATAATTTTCCTATTTCTGAGGTATGTTTAAATCCTTTTTTCTGCTGGCTTCTGCAACCAACATTCTTGGCCTCATTCGAAATTCTAGCGTTCAGTTTTTAAGCTGGTTCATCATTCTATCTGCTATTCATCAGTAATCCCTAAGTGTCTCTTTGGCTCCTAGAGCCTTCTATTCCCTCCCAAGGCATATGCCTGTGCACTGGGGTCTCTTGGATCTGACCTGTTATACCTGTTTGGGTATCTCTACTAAGAAAACTGTCTCCCTTTCCCCTTGCTCTCTCATCTCTCCCTAATGGATAAATGTCACCCTGAGCTGCCTACTTTGTCTATTATTACTACAAAAGCCACACTAGTATGCCAGGAAGCTCTTCTCATCCTCTCTGGGACACAGTCACATTGAAAGAGGCAACATTCCACTGTGATTTGAAACATTTTTGTCTTTGACAAGTTTCTTATTCTACTTTGAGATGTCCTGGATGGAAATTCTTGTCACAAGAACATGTTATCCACCTCATTTACTTTCTCTCACTTCCCTCTACGAGCCTGTAGTTCTACTAAGCAACTTCTCTATTCTTACCTATTGTACTGCAGCTTCTGATCTCAACTCTCACCTAAAGTTTCCTCTCCCCACTAGTAGCTGCCTGCTCTGTCTCTTCCTTAATCAGTCCTAGGGATATGCTCCCTCAGGTTGAGCTTCTCCACAAACTCCTCTGAGCCCTTTCTGGGACACCTATACTCTCTCTTAGCTACTTCTTGAAGCCTATAGAAATTTCTTCCAGTGCAATTTCATTTTTTACTCTTTCTTCTTCCCTCCTGGACTACAAGCAGCCTGGCCTCACTATACATCAATGACCGAAGATTGGCCCACTTCATTTTCAATTTCTCTCATATTGTAACAGCTTCTGCCACTACACAAAGAAATCATTTCCAAATACTTGTTCTGCTCTATATTTCTGTTGCTTCCTAGTCTTAAAAATACTTTATCACTATTATTTCCATGTGCTCTGATTTCAAAGAAATAACCTTAAGACTATGACGTAAACACTATCTCAGTATTTGTAAGTTTATTTGGATATGGTTAAGATGTCTATAAAATCTGTAACTAAAAATTGGCTTAAAACATATTGTTGGCATCTCAAACAGTTTATATATAGCTAGCCTCTGAATCTAGCGATGATGTCATCCATAGGCAATAGGGCCGTCCTGCATCCATGTGCCACACACCCCCTGCACATGCATTACCTGCATTACCTGCATTACCTGTATCACTTCCATCACCACCTGCATTACCTTTGTCACACCTAGATAAAAGACATGGACCCTGACCCAAAGCATTCTCTCTCTTCCTTGCTTCTTTCTCTCTTTCAATAAAGACCTCCCATAATAAGAACTGTGCTGGTTTGGCATGGTCTTTCCAGGAATACGCTGTTTTCAACTAATACTTATTATAAAAGTCTTATTATTTAAAATATGTACATGAGTAATTTTAATGGGCTACAACATACTCTCTATATAACTAAACTCATTTATAATCTACTGTGCATGTAACTTGGATTAAACTATTGTTTAAAAAATAAATCTACAAAGAAAGCTATTTTAAATAACAGTCAAATGGATGGCAGACATCTTTACTAAGGTGAAATGATACATGCCATGTGACTTGACCACTGTCTTGATTAATATGACCACATGGTATAAACCAACTAATGTAATACTCATAAAACTTCTCAGTCCCACTGAGCCCGTATTTTAACATTTTATCTCTCTTTAGACTGAGAAAGCAAGATCATGACTACAAAATGTCTTAAATTATGGTGGAGTTTTATATAAAATATTCCTAAGGTTATAAAGACATACTCAGGTAAACAGAAACTAACTTAGAGGTGTATATTTGAGTACTATGTCGTTGATAACTGCTCAACACTGGGCTTCTAGATACATTTAATAAACAAGATTTATAAATTCCTAAGCTTTACTCAGATTCAGAGTCATATTTGTGTAGCTTTTTTGTCTTTGATCTCATGGTTAAGCTTTAGATATTTGGATAAACTAAGTCATAGAAAAACTGTAATATTATATAATGGTACAGTATAAAAAAGATCAGGAACATTTCCAGTTTCTCTATGGACTGAATTTAAAATTTAAAGTTACTGAATTTATGGTTTAAAGTTTTATTTTGATATTAAAAGTACCTTTAATTAAATCTTCAATTCAAAATTGTAAGGCTCTAACTTAACAAAGATAAATATGTAAAATCCTAATCTTATATAAGCTACTACCTTATCAAACTGTTAAATATAATCAAGACATAAAAGTTAATGTGTTTTCAAGGTAAGACAAATCAAGTAACTAAGTCATGTATGCTTAATACATAGATGGTCCTAAAACTCGTTAGAGTTCCACTTAACATGGTATTTAAAATGTTTAATAAAAAAGTTTCCCATAATAGACAGACATGTCATAGCTAGCAGGAACCCTACAATCTTCAGAGAGGATAGATGGGGCATGCCAATGCCATATGAACTGTGGTATCACTTGGAAAAAAAACTGTCTCATTTCATGCCTTCTGCCAGGGCTTTCTCTAAGTTTAGTTACTTTTGGGTTGACTGATTTAATCTGCCTGCTAAAAGAAAGAGCAGTCCCCCAAGTTACTTCTCCACAAGAAAATCTCTCAGACCTGGGTCTGGCAGCCAAAGACTGATGTAGCTCTGTGGAAGCTGAAGATTAAATGTCCCCTGTGACAACAGGAGATTGACTCCTGCTCCCAGTAAAACCATTAATACCACAGGAGCCTAAGACCACCATCTAGGTGGTGAGTATCTCTCATCTTAATCGATACATACACTATTTGGTTTATACTTCCTGCTATAATTTATCCTTCTCAGATCTCTGATGATATTTTTTTTTACTAACTGTATATAACTTTAACTGCAGAAAACATACCAGCATCTCTATCAAGGCCTTAGTTGTCTTCATATGTAAAAATCAGGCCTCCAGGCCTCACTTTCATAGAGCTACTATGTCTCCAGCTAGAAAAAAAGCAAAAATACAAAACAACAACAACAACAACAACAACAACAACAGCAGCAACAACAACAGCAGCAACAAAAAAACAGTATACCTTTCCAAGACTCTGAAAGGAAATAAACTCAGATGCTTTTAACATCATTTTAAGGTTCCTAAACTTTTATTATGATTCAAAGTTGTCAGCCTTCTTCTAAAATGTGTGTTTCGGCACAGATTACAAACACTGGTAATGATAATATATCAATCTAGTTCTTTTAAAATGACTACCACTTTTCCACGGAACAGGCTCACCTTTATGGATATGTGCCCTCATCTGGATACAGTCTATATTACCACAGATTGTTCTTCCTAGAATTCAAGATGATTAAAGAGTAACATTAAGCATAATGGCTGGTTTCTGTGCCTTTGATGAAGAGAGTCAAAGTCAATGAAGATCAAATGCCATGTTTTCTATACAGCTTTTAGTACTTTGTAGTTCCAAGCAACATTTTTTCTAGCCAAAGCAGTTCACAGTGCATTTTTCTTTTTCTTTCTTTCTTTCTTTCTTTCTTTCTTTCTTTCTTTCTTTCTTTCTTTCTTTCTTTCTTTCCTTCCTTCCTTCCTTCCTTCCTTCCTTCCTTCCTTCCTTCATTCTTTCTTTTGTTTATTTGAGACAGGGTTTCTCTGTGTAGCCCTGGCTGTCCTGGAACTCACTCTGTAGACCAGGCCTGCTTCAAACTCAGAAATCTGCCTGCCTCTGCCTGCCAAGTGCTAGGATTAAAGGCATGAGCCATCACTGCCCAGTGCATTTTTTAATATTATGTGTTTTATTAGAGATTATGTGTTAAAAATTAGAGACAATGGTAAAGTGAAAGGAATATTCCCAGTATTGTAAAGCTAAGATATAAATATTAAAAAGAGATGTTATATAGCAAGAACAGACAACTATCTACCACCTTGGATTTTGTATATGGTATTGCATGAAATATTTATTACATTTAATGAAAAAAATGGTAGATAATAAGCCTGTCATTTAAGATATTTATAATTCTAAGAGTCCAGATCTAGATCAACAGACTGAAGAAATAAGGACATATCCTGCTACAGATTCTCCCCACCCCACCCCCCAATTTTTCTGGGTCAAAGTTAATAACCTGATATATACCATTTTTTCACTTCTTTTTAATTGGATATTGTATTTACATATCAGATTATATTTCATTACCCCATTACTCCCACCACCCAGGAACCACCTGTCCCATCCCCCCTTCTCCAGCTTTTATGAGGATGTGCCTCCACCTATCCCCTCCCACCTCCCCACCCTCGAATTCCCCCACACACTCAGTGTTCAGCCTTCATGGAACCAAGGATCTCCATTCCCCTTATGCCCCATAAGGCCATCCTCCCCTACATATACATATGGAGTCATGGGTCCCTCTCTATGTGCTCCCAGGCTGGTGGTTTAGACCCTGGGGAGCTCTAGTTGATTGGTATTGTTGCTCTCCTCATGGGGCCACAAACACTTTCAGCTCCTTCAGTCTTCTCTCTAAATCGTCCACTGGGAACCCATTGATCAGATCAATGGTTAGCTGTGAGCATCTGTATCTGAATATGTCAGAATCTGGTAAAATTCTAAGGAGACAGCTATATCAGGCTCCTATCAGCATGCTCTTCCTGACATCTACATCAGCATCTACCTTTGGTGACTGTACATAGGATGGATACTCAGGTGAAATAATCTTCAGATGGCCCCCCTTCAGTTTCTGTCCCACACTTTGTCTCCATATTTACTCCCTTGAGTATATTGTTACTCCTTCTAAGTAGGGCCAAGGCATCCACACTTGGTCTTCCTTTGTTATGAGCTTCATGTGGTCTATGAGTTGAATCTTGGCTATTTCAGGTTTTTGGACTAATATCTACTTATCAGTGAGTAAATAACATGTGTGTTCTTTTGTGACTGGGTTACTTCACTCAGGATGATATTTTCTAGTTCCATTCATTTACTTAAGAATTTCTTGAATTCATTGTTTTTCATAGCTGAGTAGTACTCCATTGTATAAATGTACCACATTTTCTGTATGCATTCTTTTGTTGAAGGACATCTGGGTTCTTTCCAGCTTCTGGGTATTATAAATAAGGCTGCTATGAACATAGTGGAGCATATGTCCTTGTTATATGTTGGAGCATCTTCTGGGTATATGCCCAGGAGTGGTATAGCTAGATCTTCAGGTAATGCTATATCCAATTTTCTGAGGAACTGCCAGACTTATTTCCAGAGTGGTTGTACCAGCTTGCAATCCCACCAACAGTGGAGGAGTGTTCCTCTTTCTCCACATGCTTGCCAGCATCTATTATCAAATGAGTTTTTGATCTTAGCCATTCTGACTGGTGTTAGGTGGTATCTCAGGGTTGTTTTATCCTATTTGTCAATTTTTAATTTTAGAGCATAAGCTATTGGTGTTCTGTTCAGAAACTTTTCCTTGTACCTAGGTATTAGAGGGTATTCCCAAACTTCTCTTCTATTAGATTCAGTGTATCTGGTTTTATGTGAAGGTCCTTTATCCTCTTGGACTTGAGCATTGTATAAGGGGATAAGAATGGATCAATCTGCATTGTTCTACATGCTGACCTCCAGTTGAACCAGCACCATTTGTTGAAAATGCTGTCCTTTTTCGACTGGATGGTATTAGCTCCTTTGTCAAAGATCAAGTGACCATAGGAGTGTGAGTTCATTTCTGGATCTTCAATTCTATTCCATTGATCTTCCTGCCTGTCTCTGTACCAATACCATGCAGTTTTTATCACTATTGCTCTGTAGTACAGTTTGAGGTCAGGGATGGTTTTACCCCAGAAGTTCTTTTATTGTTGAGAATAGTTTTTGGTATCCTGAGTTTTTATTATTCCAAATGAATTTGCAAATTGCTTTTTCTACCTCTATGAAGAATTGATTTGGAATTTTGATGGGGATTACATTGAATCTGTAGATTACTTTTGGCAAGATGATTATTTTTATTAAATTAATCCTGCCAATACACAAGCATGGGAGATCTTTCCATCTTCTGAGACCTTCGAATTTGTTCTTCCGAGACTTGAAGTTCTTGTCATACACATCTTTCACTTGCTTGCTTAGAGTCACTTTAAGATATTTTATATTATTTGTGACTATTGTGAAGGGTGTCATTTCCCTAATTTCTTTCTCAGCCTGTTTATCCCTTGAGTAGAGGAAGGCTACTGATTTATTTGAGTTGATTTTATATCCAGTCACTTTGCTGAAGTTCTTTATTAGGTTTAGGAGTTCTCTGGTGGAAATTTTAGAGTCACTTAAGTATACTACCATATCATCTACAAACAGTGAAATTTTGACTTCTTCCTTTCCTATTTGTATCCCTTTGACTTCCTTTTGTTGTCTAATCGCTCTGGCTAGGACTTCCAGTACTATACTGAATAGGTAGGGAGAGAGTGGGCAGCCTTGTCTAGTCCCTGATCTTAGTGGGATTGCTCAAGTTTCTCTCCATTTAGTTTGATGTTGTCTATTGGCTTGCTGTATATTGCTTTTACTATGTTTAGGTATGGGCCTTGAATTCCTGATCTTTCCAAGTCTTTTAACGTGAAAGGATGTTGAATTTTGTCAAATGCTTTCTCAGCATCTAGTGAGATGAGCATATTTTTTGAGTTTGTTTATACAGTGTATTATACTAATGAATTTCCGAATATTGAACCATCCCTGCATTGCTTGGATAAAGTCTACTTGACCATGATGGATGATTGTTTTGATGTGTTCTTGGATTTGGTTTGTGAGAATTTTATTGAGTATTTTTGCATTAATATTCATAAGAGAGTTTGATCTGAAGTTCTCTTTCTTTGTTGATTCTTTGTGATGTTTATGTGTGAGTATAATTGTAGCTTCATAGAACAAATTGGGTAGTGTTCCTTCTATTTCTATTCTGTGAAATAGTTTGAAGAGAATTGGTATTAGGTCTTCCTTGAAGGTCTGATAGAATTCTGCACTAAAACCATCTGGTCCAGGACTTTTTCTGGTTGGGAGACTTTTAATGACTGCATCACTTCTTTAGTGTTTGTGGACAGTTTAGGTGGTTTATCTGCTCCTCGTTTAACTTTAGTACCTGGTATCTTTCTAGAAAATTGTCCATTTCATCCAGATTTTTCAATTTTGTTGAGTATAGGCCTTTGTAGTAGGATCTCATGATTTTCTGAATTTCCTCAGTTTCTGTTGTTATGTCTCCCTTTTCATTTCTGATTTTATTAATTTGGATACAGTCTCTGCCTTTTGGTTAGTCTGGCTAAGGGTTTGTCTATTTTTTTGATTTTCTCAAAGAACCAGCTCCTGGTTTTGTTGATATTTTGTATAGTTCTTTCTGTTTCTACTTGGTTGACTTCAGCCCTGAGTTTGATTATTTCCTGCTGTCTACTCCCCTTGGATATATTTGCTTCTTTTTGTTCTAACACTTTCAGGTGTGTTGTCAAATTGTTAGTGTATGCTCTCTCCAGTTTCTTTTTGTAGGCACTTAGAGCTATGAGTTTTCCTCATAGTACTGCTTCCATGGAGTCCCCAAAGGTTTGGTATGATGTATCCTAATTTTCATTAAATTCTAAAAAGTCTTTAATTTCTTTCTTCATTTCTTCCTTCACCAAGTCATCACTGAGTAGAGCGGTGTTCAGTTTCCATGTGTATGAAGGTTTTCCAATGTTTTTGTCATTATTAAAGATCAGCCTTAGACTATGGTGATTTGATAGAGTGCAAGGTATTATTTCAATCTTTTTGTATCTGTTGAGGCCTGTTTTGTGACTAATTATATGGTCTATTTTGGAGAAGGTACCATGGGGTGCATTGTATACTTTGAGCTTTCTTAACGTTTCTTTTACGTACGTATGTGGATGCCTTTGTATTTGGGGAATAGATGTTCAGAATTGAGAGTTCATCTTGGTAGATTTTTCCTTTGATGAGTTTGAAGTGTCTGTCCTTATCTTTTTTGATTACTTTTGGTTTAAAGTTGATTTTATTTGATATTAGAATTGCTACTCCAGCTTGTTTCTTGGGACCATTTGCTGGAAGATTGGTTTCCATCCTTTTACTCTGAGGTAGTGTCTGTCTTTTTCACAGAGATGAGTTTCCTGTATGCAGCAAAGTGCTAGGTCCTGTTTATGTATCCAGTATGATAGTCTACGTCTTTTTATTGGAGAATTGAGTCCATTGATATTAAGAGATATTAAGAAAAAAATATTGTTGCTTCCTGTTATTTTAGTTGTTAAGAGTTGGAATTATGTTTGTGTAACTATCTTCTTTCGGGATTGTTGGAAGATTACTTCCTTGTTTTTTCTAGTTTGTAGTTTGTCTCCTTGTGTTGGAGTTTTCCATCAATTATCCTTTGAAATGCTGGATTTGTGGGAAGATATTGTGTAAATTTGGTTTTGTCATGGAATATCTTGGTTTCTCCATCAATAGTGATTGAAAATTTTTCTTGGTATAAGTAGTCTAAGCTGGCATTTGTGTTCTCTTAGGGTTTGAATGATATCAGTCCAGCATCTTCTGCCTTTTTTAGTCTCTGTTGAGAAGTCTGGTGTAATTCTTATAGGTCTGCCTTTATATGTTACTGTACCTTTTTCCCTTACTGCTTTTAGTATTTTTTCTTTGTTTTGTACATTTGATGTTTTGATTATTATGTGACGGGAGGTATTTCTTTTGTGGTCTAGTCTATTTGGAGTTTTGTAGGCTTCTTATATATTCATGGACATCTCTTTCTTTAGGTTAGGGAAGGTTTCCTCTATAATTTGTTGAAGATATTTACTGGTCCTTTAAGCTGGGAATCTTCACCCTCATCTATACCTATTATCCTTAGGTTTGGCCTTCTCATTGTGTCCTGAATTTCCTGGATGTTTTGGGTTAGGAGCTTTTTGCATTTTGCATTTTCTTTTACAGTTGTGTCAATGTTTTCCATGGTATCTTCTGCACCTGAGATTCTCTCTTCTATTTCTTGTATTCTGTTGGTGATGCTTGTGTTTATGACTCCTGATCTCCTTCCTAGGTTTTGTATCTCCAGGATAGTGTCCCTTTGAGATTTCTTTACTGTTTCTACTTCCATTCTTAGATCCTGAATGGTTTTGTTTATTTTTTTCACCTGTTTGGTTTTATTTTGTTGCAATTCTTTAAGGGATTTTTCTGTTTCCTCTTTAAGGGTTTCTACCTGTCTACCTGTGTTCTTCTCTACTTCTTTAAGGGAGTTATTCATGTCCTGCTTATACTCCTCTATCATCCTCATGAGAAGTGATTTTAATTCTGAATCCTGCTATTCTGGTGTGATGGGTTGTCCAGTGTTTGTTTTGTTGGGAGAACTGGGTTCTGATGATGCCATGTAGCTTTCGTTTCTGTTGCTTACATTCTTGCTCTTGCCTTTGATGTCTGTTTAACACTAGTGCTACCTGCACTCACTGTCTCTGACTGGAGCCTGTCTTTCCAGTTATCTTGCTTGTTTCAGAACTTCTCAGGGTCAAGATGCCTCTAAGATCCTGTGATCCTCAGCTCCAGCTTCTCTGAGTGCAGTGGCTCCTCTAGGATTTCTCAGGATCTGGTGTCTTCACAGGAGTAGACCAGCTAGGTGTCTGCTCCAGCCACAAGGACCAGGCCAGGGTGGAAGAGGAGTGGTATTCTGCAGGTGTAGGTTTTGGGTGCCTGGTGGGTCCTGCACGCCCCCTGCTCCCAGTTGTAGCTCTGGGGCATAGGGTAGTGGATGAGTGTTCTTACCTTCTGCTCTGAGTGAAGTGGCTCCTCTAGAATGTCTCAGGATATGGTGTCTCCACAGGAGCAGACCAGTTATTTGTCTGCCCCAGCCACAAAGACCAGGCTGGGGCAGAAAGGGAGTCTACAGTGGTTTTTAATGTCTCCTATTTTGCAGTCCTACCTGGTAGTTGGCTTCTTCAGTATCTTTCTCACTAGACTATGCTGAACTATGTTGAATATTTTGACATAGAACTTTCCAACATCCTCAAAAACAAAGATAAAAATCAGATATTCTCTATGTTCAGAGGATTTTCCTAAAGGTTTGTTCATTCAGCTTTGTCCCCATTCCCCACCATGCTGCTATTCTGTCCATGATAACAAACTTTTTTACTCTTACACTAAGTTATTCTTTCTTGGCTCTCAAACCCAGAATGAAAGGGCTAACACCAAGGTGTCTATTAGCCTATCAGTGCAGACTCTGACCACTGTCTCCCCTAGCCCTGACCAATTATAGAATCACACTGGCTGGCATACCCTAACTCCTACACCAAACTCACCAACCCAGAAACTGGGTTGCCCTTCCCTCAGCTTCTTTTCCCTATATAATAATTTCAGCCATTTTGACAATGCTGGTCTGTTGATCTCCTGGTCTCCTAGATATTTCCTAGCCTATTGGTTCTAGGTCTTCTCTCTTCCTATCTTACTCTCCTCCACACATCTCCTCTCATGGCCAGATTCAGACTGAACCATTTCAGAAGTCTCTGCATGTGCTCTCTCATATCTTTAATACAACACTCAACCCTTTGGGAGTAGTCATGTTTTCCTTTTCTTTCTCTTATCATTAATTTGATACCAAAATCTGGAAGTGTTCTAAATGAGTTCCCTTCCAAGAAACTTCACCACTTGGAACCTAGCTGCTAATCTGACTCTCCTAAGGTATCTATGGAGCATTTGTTTCTGCTAGCTTTAGCTACCCACCATATATGGCTCCAAACAGCTTCTATTCCTCTATACCTGCTCTAACCATCTGAATTTCCTTGAATAGTCAGTAAATGTTTCTCTGGCACCTGGAGCCTACTATACTCTTATGGGCATCTCTCCATATTAATATATTTTCTCTTTATTAAAAGCCTCCCTTTTCCTAAAAATATCTTCCAGTTTACCTCTTTAGCAGTTTTTTCCTCTACCTGCCTTAACCACTTATTTCTCACTGTCTACTAGGTAAGTGACACTCCAGAGCTTCCTGCTTCGTCTATTATTACTACAAAAGCCACACCACTGTGCCAGGAAGCTATTACTTTTACCCTGTTGGACCCCCAGTCATTTGAAAAGGGATGCCACTCTGTTATTTGTAAAATCTCAAGAGAGTCTTTTATTCTGCTTGTGGGTGCCCCATATTGAAATTCCAGTCACAACATTTTATATACCTTATCTCAGCTCCTTTTTAGAACTTTTCCTTGACTTCCCTGAGGAGACACAGTCCCTCCTATAGTCTCACCTGTGACCACTGCAACCCTTTCCCTTGCTTCTTCCAATTCAGAGCTATGTGTTCTACCTCTCCTTGTGTCTTCCTGGGTCTATATGTTGGGAGTTCCCTCTCCTCCCCCTTGGAGCATCTTGATCTGTGCATTCTTCACATCCTCCTGGGCCTTCCATACTCTGTGACCTTTCCTCCAAAAATACCCACAGCTTCTCCAAGTCTATCTGGGCCTGAGACTTCTTCCCAGGTTTAAAAGGAAAGTTATTTCCCGAGAAGTTGTACCAGTTTGCAATCCCACCAACAATGGAGGGATGTTTCTCTTTCTCCACATTCTTGGCAGCATGTGCTGTCACCTGAGTTTTTAATCTTAGCCATTCTGACTGGTGAGAGGTGAAATCTCAGGGTTGTTTTGCTTTTCAGTTCCCTGATGACTAAGGATGTTGAGCATTTTTTTAGGTATTTCTCAGCCATTTGATATTCCTCAGTTGATAATTCTTTGTTTAGGTCTGTACTCCTTTTTTAAATAGGATTATTTAATTTTCTGGAGTCTAACTTCTCAAGTTCTTTGTATATATTGGATATTAGCCTTCTATTGGATGTAGGATTGGTAAACATCTTTTTTTCCCAATCTGTTGGTTGCCATTTTGTCCTATTGACAGTGTTCTTTGCCTTGCAGAAGCTTTGCAATTTTATGAGGTCCTATTTGTTGATCATAAAGCATAAGCCATAGGTGTCCTGTTCAGGAAATTTTCCCCTGTGCCTATGTGTTCGAGGCATACTACTCAGCTTTAAAAAACAATGAGTTCATGAAATTCTTAGGTAAATGGATGGAAATAGAAAATATTATCCTGAGTGAGCTAACCCAATCAAAAAAGAACACACATGGTATGCACTCACTGGTAAGTGGATATTAGCTCAAAAGCTCAGAACACCCAAGATACAATTCACAGACCATATGAAGCTCAAGAAGAAGGAAGACCAAAGTGTAGATGCTTTGGTCTTTCTTAGAAGGGGGAACAAAATACTCAAGGGAGGTGATACAGAGACAAAGTGTGGAGCAGAGACTGAATGAAAGGCCATAGAGAGACTGCCTCACTTTGGGAACCATTCCATATACAGTTACCAAACCCAGACACTTTGTGAATGCCAAGAAATGCTTGCTGACAGGAGCCTGATATAGCTGTCTCTTGAGAGTCTCTTCCAGAGCCTGACAAATACAGAGGTGGATGCTCACAGCCAACCAAGAAACTAAACAAGAAGTCCCCAATGGAAGAGTTAGAGAAAGGACTAAAGAAGCTGAAAGAGTTTCCAACCTCATAGGAAGAACAACAATATCAACCAACCAGACTTCCAGGGCTCCCAGGGACTAAACCAGCAGCCAAAGAGTATACATGGAGGGACCCATGGCTCTACGCACATGCACATATGTAGCAGAGGATGGCGTTGCCTGGCATCAATGGGACGAGAGGTCCTTGGTCCTTTGATGGCTCAATGCCCCAGGGGGGAGGGGAGATGGGATAGGAGGTTTGGGGGGGGGCAGGAAATGAGATGACATTTGAAATGCAAATAAAAACAATATCCAATAAAAAGGGGGAAAAGTAAAAAAAGAAGGAAAAAGAAAAAGGAAAGTTATATTTTAAGGCTCCATTCATGTTGTTTCATACACAATGTACTATTTCATTTTAGTAAAGACTAATCACAGCTCCAGTGATCTTGAGATCCTTTCTCCTAATACAAATCATTGTTGAAGGATATATTTATGTTAACTCAATTTTTGAACCAACCCATCCATTGATTTTTCTCTTTAACAAAATCCAACAATGCACTGGGTATTGGGCTGAATATATTTATTAAGGGTTTTACTTACTACATAATACACACATTACTACTAGTTTTAGGTATAAGAAAATGAATGTCAAGAAACTTGCTTGTTATCACTAAAACTGTTCTAGGGTTGGCCTTCAAGACAGATCTTTCTCCTTCCAATCCTCATAGAAAAATGATGATTTTGAGCTAAGAAATTAAAGTAATTATCTAGGTTGAAATGACCAATTCAAAAAACACTAACTGGCTGCTAAGAACAAGATACTCTGCTGGCATTAAAAAAAATACCTTGAGATTTGAATTAAAGAACAAGTTGTCTTGGAAAGATTTGAAACTCTTTGATTCAGCTATATGTAGATTAAAGAGGCTTTTGTAGACTGGTTTAGGAATCCAATAGCCATAAAATAGTATGTATGCTAACATGCATCATAAATCATAGCACAACAAATCCTTAAATAGTTATGGTAAAGCATTTTTTAAATATGTGAACTGAAGCATTGACATAAGCATAGTTGCATTCCCAATATAAAGAAGCTAAGTGTGTCTCAAGGGAGCATATAGTTTTATGTCAAGTTGACATAAGTCATCTGAGATTAAGGAAACTCGATTAAGAAAATGACTCCATAAGATCAGGCAGTGGGGAAGTCTATAAGGCATATTTATAATTAGTGATTAATGGGAGAGGGGCCAGCCTACTTAGGGTGGTACCATTCTACGGATAGTTGTCTTAGTTTCTATAAGAAAGAAGGCTGAGCAAGCCATGAGGAGCAAGCCTACAATCAGCATCCTTCCATAGTCTTTCCGGGTTCCTGCCCTGTTTAAGTTCCTATTCTGACTTCCTTCACTAATGTGCTATAATGCAGAAGTGTAGGTCAAGTGAAATCCTTTCATCCCCAATCTGCTTTTGGTCATGGTGTTTCATCATAACGATAGTAACCCTAACTAAGACAGTAACTATCTCTTCTATGTTAGACCATATTTTACATTATTCAAAATTGACTGGGACTTTTCTTTGTTTGTTAACATAATATTGATGGAGTTAGAGTTAGTAATCTTTCTAATTCTAAGATAATTTTATTTGCAACTCTTATTGATATGGAGCTTTTGATGTTAGCAGCTTTGCTTTTGTTGTGGCTACAGTAGCTCTAAAATGAAACCCTTAATAAGCACTAAATACTCATTGAGAGACTATCCATTTCCTCATTTTCTGAATGAAGTCACAGAAATGTAGACGTAAACACAAATCCCTCAAATAAAAATCCCAGATTGTTTTGCAGCTGGATTTCTAAAGATAGCATTTAAATTGTGGGAAAAGTTGATGCTGCACCAGGAGGACCAAGAAGATTGCAATAGGCAGTTTGACACTATCAAGATGGCACTGAGATATTATGTCCTATTTCTGTTCATCCCTTTTAGCGATAAAAAATGTATCAAAATTTTTATGGTGTGAGCTGCCCTACGTTGGGCATCAAAAATGTTGTGAGCCGCTCTATCAATGTTTGAACCCACACTGCCAAAAGCCTTGGGGGCTAAATTGTTAGAGCCCACACTGCCCCAAGCTGTTCCAGTCTGCGGGTCGGGTTCAGCAAGAGAGAGAGTGAGGACAGACTTGAGGGATGGACACCAGACACAGTGTGATTCAATCCCATTTATTCTTCAGTCTCTCTCCTTCTCTCCAAGTCCCTAGTTTCTAGTCCCTAGTTCCTAGTCCCTAGTGCTTCCAAGTTCTTTCTCCAAGTGCCAAGTGCCTAATGTCTAATGCCTAATCATCTGTTGCAAGTGTCTAACCTAATTCCTAGTTCCAAGTTGTACTAATGTCAAGCAATCTGTTGTCTGGTAATTTCTTCTGTTTGCCTCTTGCCTTTTATATGTCTCACTTCTAAGCTACGACTCTAAGTCATGCCCTTAAGTCTTATCTCTAAACAACACCTTAATCACACCCTTAAGTCTCAGCTCTAAATCACACCTTTAAGTCTCACACTCCCAAGGGAAGATCCTGGGTATCTAAAGCAAGATGTTATCAGAGTGTGCTCACCTGTTGTAGGCTATTGTAATCAAGTCTCTTCTCAGGGTATATGGCTCAAGATGGCTGCAAGGGTGATAGCCACCTTCTGTCGGCTCCCCACACAAAATACTTTATCAAAATATGAAAACCAACAACCAGATAGAGTGATACACATCATGAATCCCAGTTGTTGGCAGTCAAAGGCAGCCATATCTCTGTGAAAGGAATCATTTCCCTTGACTCTGGCAGAAGTGACATATGACTCTCCATTGACATATACCCATGGTTGTGTATCAAAGCCCATACTGGCTTCTAGGATCCCTCTGTCACTACTCAAAAATACTAGCCTTACATTTCAAAGTCCTCATAAAGTTCCAGACCAGCCAGGTTTGCACAGGGAGAGCCTGTCTCAACAAAACAAAACTGAAAATAAATCAGAATTCTAACTTATAACAGTATGTATTATCACCTAACAGTTGTCTAAAATACAGGAATTATACACACAGGAAAAAGCACAAAAGTTTTTTTCAGGTTGAGAGCACTAGGGAAAGTTTAGAGAAAAAAAACTGTGAGGATCAAACTTATTTCATATGAGTGATGATTGTATTATTTTTAATGTTCTCCCTTCACATTTCATATCCCTACAAATACTTTATTTCTTTGGTACTTTTCAGTCACACCATAACTTCAGAGACAAGAAGACAATCCATATTCTGTAAGAAAATGGATGATCACATAGGCACCCTACTGGGAATGTCTTGATGAATAATTGCAGTAACAATTATTACTAAATTAGAATCACAACCTATACCCCTTTGGAGTGTTCACTTTTCCTAGAACTTTTAAGAGCTGCAAAACTTTATTTCAGTTGATTAGGGGTTAAGATCACATTCGTTCTTGATATGTGCCTGATATCTTTACTCTTTACCAGTTTAACTTACAACCTCATCATTGTCATAGAAGTGTACACATGTATGAAGTGAAAATGGTATCTACCTATTTCTCATTTATGCTATTATTACTATATACCACTCTTTTCATGTAAGAGACAAGAGGTTGTGAAGTTGTTGGGATAATTCTACCTTTCACCATTTAAATATCTAACTTTCACCTCTTCTTTAAATAGTTCAACTTCATACAATATGTCTAGTTTGCCTCATTTTTCTTCAGGGAATTTTGTCATTGGAATTAATTCAAATGTGAATTTTGTAAATGATAAACCACTAGAGTGTATATGAAGCACAGATTTTCCACTAAAACTCTATGTCCAAAGCTGAATCATTATTTGAAAAAATGAATCACTTTACAATGCAAGATAAAATACTTATAATAGAAATATATTATATAGAAAATGTTCAATTTTCAGGGAAACGTGTTTCAGAGAAATATAATGTGACTCAGAAAGAGGAAATGACTTGCTCCTGGTAGCTAGTATAGAGGATCCATCCAAATTTTGTAATTTTCTATTTGCTAAAAAGGCTTTTATTTGTATAACTGGGGCAGCAATGATAGTGTCTATGGCACTAAGGCACTGTAACAGCATATAACCTAATAAAATAAACGGGCTCAGTATATCTCTGAGCACAAAATATACCCCATCATTAGTATTGTATGTGATAACAAGGATAGTGCCAATGTAAATAAAATCATGATTCTAGACCCTAGATTTTCTGTGGTGGTTTATATATTTTATGCTCATTTCAAGTGCTGGTATACTTTGGGGCAATGACCAAAAGTTAAAAGAGTTCTGAAATACATTCAAAATAGCTGATGCAAGCTTTAATGAACACAAACAAATTGAAATGATTGTTTCTATTTTATTAAATCCTACTAGAAATCAACAGCAAGAGAAACAATAGATATTGCACACTCACTTGAAGATTGTGATGGTTGGTTCTCATGTGAATTTGAATTTGTCACAAATTAGAATTATTAAAACATGAAGTTGTAACTGAGGAACTCTCCTGATGAACTTAATCAATGTGTGAAGGTCTGCTCTGCATGTGGGCTACAACTTCTGATAGAAAACCAGATGATAAGGGCAAGGTAGAAGGAAAAACTTTTTTTTAGTACTTTTGTTTCCTTGGCTTCCCTTAGTGCAGTATAGTAAATTTACTACTGCTTATACAGAACCAGCATCTCCAGGCTAAAGTCATTGATGTAATATCATTGTCTTTCCAGGAAATTTCCAAATTTTCCATGTCAGATTGAGACAGCTGAGGTACCTAGATCAGTGAATTGGTGTCTCTAGTGTAAGAAAGCTGCTGTAAGACTGCCCAATTCCTGAGATTCCCAGTCTCAATGATGTGTTCTCTGCTGTTACTTGGGTCCTGCTCTCCTACACACACACACACACACACACACACACACACACACACACACACACA
>JANHMN010000005.1:61924744-61957892 GCA_030674055.1 Rhabdomys pumilio | reverse complement strand
AGAGAGAGAGAGAGAGAGAGAGAGAGAGAGAGAGAGAGAGAGAGAGGGAGAGAGAGAGGGAGAGAGAGAGAGAGAGTTGAGAGATCTTATTCATTATTTTGGCAGTGTCTCAACAGTTAAGAGTGCTTGTTGCTTTTGCAGAGGACTAGAGCTGGTTTTTCCAAACCCACCTCAGACTTGTCTATAATTTCAGGGCCAGGTCAGGACTGGACATGTTCTTCTGTCCTTTACACATATCTGCATACATGTTTTTGTGCATATCCACTGCCAACACATGCAGAGTCAGTGATTAAAATAAAATAGAATTTACTTTTTTTTTTCAATCATGACTGATTCTCATGAAATTTTTCCAGAAGTTTTTGTTATAAACCATGGTGTATTCGTCAGGGTTCTCTACAGGAACAGAATTCATCAAATGAATCTACAAAGGATTTACTAGAATGTTTTACAGGCTGTGGTCTAGCTAGTCTAACAATGACTGTATACCAATAGAAGGGTCACGTATCAGGTAGTTCAGTTCATGAATCTGGGTATCTCTTATGGTCTTCACTATACACCATAAATCTGAAGAAGTAGGCTGTAATGCTACTGCAAGAATAGACTTGCCAGCAAGAATGAGAGCAAGTAGGCTAAAAGATAAAGGTTCATTTTTCTATGACCTTTATACAGGCTGTCAGCCAAAGATGTGGCCCAGATTAAAGGTGGATCTTCCCAATTCAAATTATCTGTATTAAAATTATATCTTCCTACCACAAAAATCAGGATTAAAAGTCGATCTCATGCCAAATTATCTAGTTAAGAAAAAAAAAAATCCCTCATGGGCATATGTATCCAATTGCTTGTTTTTTGAATTAGTTTTAGATATAATCCATTTGATACTCAAGAATATCTATTAAAAACCGGGCAGTGGTGTTGCACTTCTTTAATCCAAGCACTTGGGAGGCAGAGGCAGGAGGATTTCTGAGTTCGAGGCCAGCCTGGTCTACAGAGTGAGTTCCAGGACAGCCAGGGCTACACAGAGAAACCCTGTCTCAAAAAAAAAAAAAAAGAAAGAAAGAAAGAAAGAAAGAAAGAGAGAAAGAAAAGAATATCCATTAAAAATGGCAACTTCATTGCCTTGATGCCTTTGAAGAGCTTGCAGAGAGACAATGCATGAAGCTGTATGACAGTGGAACTGGTAATACCAATTTTGTGTAGGCCTCAAAAATTGTGCTTGCTTGTGTATTAGGAATTCCATAAGTGAAAAAGTACATATATATATAGAATTAAAAAACAACAACTTCTAGAATAAGGGTATAAACATAATTTTGTACAGCTCTTAAAGGTGTTTGTGTTTTAAGGAACTGCTATAAAATAGTAAAATCTTAAATAGTTGCAATAAGTTAAGAATATTTTGTTATATCTTACTTTTGTTATCTTACTATTTTAGAGGGTTATTTCATGATCATCATGGTAAGAAGCAGACAGACACAATACTGGTGCAGTGGCTCAGAGCTTTACATTTTGATCCACAGGCAGGAGGTAAAGTAGGAACCATTTGGCCTGATATGGGCTTTTGAAATCTAAAAACTCACTCCCAGTGGCCAAACTTCTCCTAGAAGGGCACAACTGGCTATGTATTTTCTGTTTCTCCTTCTCTTTGCTCTGGATTTGGCTAAATATTTCTAGACATTTTCTCTCTCTCATTCACAATAAAAATGGCTTCTGTAATTGAGCATACACTTCAGAAAATTCTTTACTGTGACTTTCCCATGGAAATACTATTTTTAAACTCTTTATAATATATTATAATGGTAGTTGTAGGACAGACTTTTTCTGGGGATACACAATACACATGTCTATTCACTTCAGAAAGGGAGCCTACAATATAATGATTGCACCAATGTCCACCTTGATGAACCAATGAGTTGTATTGGGTTTACTAGGACAAAAATGGCTGAGAGGTTACTTACAGGAGCAGAGCAGCTGCATGGCTAAAATTCCATCTCAACATATGTGATGACTTAGAAAACTTCAATCCTGGAGCTCTCGTACACAGCATTTAGGCATTGTGACAACTTTAGAAATCTCTTCTATACAGCTCCTCTGGTCAGAGTCTATTCTACCAGCAGGTTTTTTTTGTTTTTGTTTATTATTGTTAAGAGTAGTCATTAAGAAAGGTCCAAGTTTTTGTCCTCCCAGACTGGTGACCTTTTGTGTACCTCCTGGTGTTCAGGAGCCCCCTCTCCTACCCCATATCTGGGGAGACTGTTTTAATTCAGATAAAACTATCACCAAACAATGGAATATAATTACTTTATAGAATATTCATACCATAGTATTTTACTATACATTTTTCATGTTTAGAAAAGCTTACATAATAAAGGAACACCTGTTCCTCTAATCAAGGGGAAGGAATCACAATGTTTAAGGGGTTTATTTGAGTTCTGGAGACAACACAGCCCTCACATGAGTGTGTTACACTAGGCTATATACGAAGTGACTTGGAAAGCTGCTAGATTTGAGTAGTGCCTGGAATCAAAGAAGATTCTTCAAGTCTAGGCTGCTGTGCAGACTTATTTATCACTTGTTCCATGTAATCCAGCAGACCTCATGGTACTTGACGTGTCAGATGAAGATAGATATACTATTTGGAGCCTTTGGCATCTCCTTAAAGTTGAATCACAGAGGAGACCTTTGTAATATGGGTCCAAGGGTGTACCATCTTCTTCAAACAACTATCTTTGAAAACAGCTCTTGGCCTGTTATAGGGTTTTAGTTTAACAGAATATTTAATAATAAGCCACCAACTTACCATATGACCTGTGCTACCCATCAGAAGCTGAGTAGGTATTGTCTGACACAACAGGCCAAAAATTAGGATGTGCACAGGAGCAATCCATTATCAAATGGATGTGGTATATCCATGATTGCGCCTGAGCAGATCCTGAAAGTACAAGCAAGTTACATGAAGTTGTCCAAGTACCTATAGTTTCTACTCCTGTTACAATGTTTCTGCTTCGAAACATTTACCTATATAGCTTTATGAGTATGCTCCATTATAGGATGATTTGGGAAATGAAGAGTGAGTACTGGTTACTGGTAGTCCTACACATTATGCAGATGTTGGGCCCTGGATGAGGTAACTTCATTTAACCTGCGCCCTTTGGTCACAGGTAGAGGGCGTGATTAGCAGATCTCCACCTCCAGAGATTAAAATATTAATGAGTTACCTAAAGGCTGGGGGGGGGGTAGCTAATTAAGTTATCTCCTCCCCTTTTCCCCCTCCCTATAAAAAGTAAGGGGAGCCTGGCTTTTGTGGGGATAGCACATACCATCTACACCTATTCACCATGCCATGAACAATAAAAGCTTTGGAAAACTCCACATGTTGCCTGGGCCTTCCTGCGCCTGCCATTAGACTGCCAGCTTTTGGAACTTTGGAACCTTGAACTGCAGCTGCCAGCCCGCAGCAGCTGCATGCATGTAGAACCTTCGCCGGCAGTGTGGGAAGTGCGGCGGGACACCGCCCTCGTGGGACCTTGTGCCCGCCGGATCCCCCCCCCCCCAGTTTCTTTCCCCACATGCAGATACCACCCAGAGGTGGTATTATAACCTTTCACAGTTAACCCTGAAAGAAAGTCTGGTGAAAGCAAATAATAACAGTGAGTAGAACTATGCATTTTGCTTAGAAGAGAAATGGCCAGATGTACGTTATTTATAAACTCATAGACTGTAGCTAATAATTTGGCTGGATGGTCAGGGACTTGGAAAAAGCATGAATGAAAAATTGGTGAGACAGATACTCGAGGAAGATGTATGTAGATAAACCTTCCCAAATTGGTAAAAGAGGTGAAGATACTGTATCCATGTAAATGCTCATCAAAAGGTAATTTTAGCAGAGGAGGAATTCAGTAATCAATTAGATGGGATGACTTTTTGTGCACAGTTAGCTTCTTTCCCTGCCCATCTCTATCATTGCCCAATGGGCCAATGAACAAAGTGACCGTTGTGGCAGATGTGGAGGCTATGCATGAGCTCAAGAACGTTGACTTCTACTCATTAAGGCTAGCCTGGTTACAACTATTTTTTAGTGTCAAATATGCTGGCCACAGAGGCCAATGCTGAGCCCTTGATATGGCATCATTCCCCAGGGTCTCTTTTCATGGATGGAACCTGACATGCACTGTTTACAGTAGTACTATCGTGACACTGAGATTGCTTCAATTTCTTTAGCAAGGCCATACAGGAAGACCTGGACACTCTTTGGTGTGTGTGTATGTATGTGTGTTGTGGGTGGTATTAGAAAATGTGAAGCTGCCGGCTAGCTTCTGGCCTGACAGCCATGTTCCAGCTTTAAGTTCCCGCTCTAAGTTCCCACACTATTGGTGGCACTGGCTGGCCCATGTGCCACCAATCATGGATATACCACTTCCATTTGATAATGGATTGCTGCTGTGCACATCCTACTTTTGGCCTGTTGTGTCAGACAATACTTACTCAGCTTCTGATGAGTAGCACAGGCCATATGGTAACTTGGTGGCTTATTATTAAATATTCTGTTTAACTAAGGCCCTATAACAGGCCAATACACGGTAGCCCAGGACCTACGAGACATTGACATGGCTGTTGCCTCCACCATCAGCTCCATGGGGTCCAGCTCCCAAAACCTAGGGAATATCATCCACCCTCATAGTGCTCGGCTCAATCCCAGACTCAGTAAAATGAAGACTATTAAGGCTTAAAGATTAAACCAATAGATTGATATATCAGCAAATACTCCATACACAAGATAACCACACAGTTAGAATTGTTAACCCAATTATCTAACCTTTATATGACTAACTCTGAGAGACAGGAGAATAACATTTCCTGCCATCTTGCCTTTCCTCCTTTCCCTGCTCCTCCCCAAACTTTTCAGATCCACCTCCCCTTCTACTGCTCAATTACCAGCTCTATCCTTTATTTTGCAAATTAAGGTGGGCAGAAGGTTCACAAGAAATCACCTGTGTAATGATTCAATCCTTGTCTGCAGTCCCTCCAGGTAAAGCAGAATTAGCATCAAAATACAAGACCAGGGCTATCCACAACTCTCTCTCTGTGTGTGTGTGTGTGTGTATGTGTGTGTGTGTGTGTGTGTGTTTATTATTTTACTTATTCACTTTCCATGCCATGCACTGCTCCCCTCCCAGTCACTCCTTCCTATAATTCTTCTCCAATCCCTTCCTCCCTTTCTCCTCTGAGCAAGTGAAGCCCCCTACATATCCCCCTACTTCGGCATGTCAGTCAAGTCTCTGTAGGGATAAGTGCTTTCTCCCCCACTGAGGCCAGGTAGGGCAGTCCAGATAGAAAAACATATCCCATGTACAGGCAAAAGCTTTTGAGATAGTCCCCACTCCAGTTGTTTGGAACCCACAAGAAGACCAAGCTGGACATCTACTTCATGTATGCTTGGAGGCCTAGATCCAGCCCAAGTATGTTTTTTTTTTCGTTGGTGGTTCAGACTCTGAGAGCCCAAAGGTCCAGTTTAGTTGACTCTGTTGATCTTTCTGTGGAGTTCCTATCACCTTTGGGGCCCACAATTCTTCCTCCTATTATTCCATAAGAGTCCTCAAGCTCTATCTGTTGTTTGGCTGTGGGTTTCTGTATCTATTTTAGCTCCTGGGTATAGCCTCTCAGAAGACAACACACTCTTGTCTGCAAACATAACAGCGTATCATTAATAGTGTTATGGACTGGTGCTTGCTCATGGGATGGATCTCAAGTTGGACCAGTTATTGGTTGGCCATTTCCTCAGTCTCGGTTCCCTCTGTTGTGTCTACATTTTTGTAGACAGGATAAATTTTAGGTTGAGTGTTTTGTGGGTTAGTTGATGTTTCTTTCACTCCACAGGGGTTCCTGCCTGACTACAGGAGGTGGTCTCCTCAGGTTTCATATCCTCAATGTTATGTGTTCAAGCGAAAGTCACCTCCATTGATTCTTGGGCACTTCCCTTACCCCAGGTCTCTCTCTCTCATCCTGGAGATGCCCTCCAACTCCTCAGCCCTGTCAGTTGCAAACTTCTACTCATTTTTATGGCTAGCTAGCTCTCCTGCACTACCCCACACCTGATCCTGAACCCCCATTCCCCTTCCCATCCCCCTCTCCATTACCCTCCCTCTCAGTTTCTTCCTCTTATACCTCTTATGAGTATTTTATTTCCCCCTTCTATGTGACATTCAAGCTTCCTTGCTTGGTCTTTCCTTCTTGTTTAACATAATACCTGTATATTATTGCTAATATGCACTTATAAGTGAGTATGTACCATGCAAATCCTTTTGAGAAAGGGATACCTCACTCAGAATAATATTCTTAAATTTTATCTATTTGCTTACAGAATCTATGATGTCTTGGTATTTAATAGCTGGATAGTACTCCATGGTGTACATATACCACATTGTCTTTATCCATTCTTCAGTTCAGGGACATCTAGGTTGTTTCCAGTTTTTGTCTATTGTGAATAAAGCTGCTATTGAACTTAGTTGAGCAAGTGTCTTAGTGAGATGTTGAAACATTTTTTGGGTATATAACAGAGAGTTATAGTTGGATCTTGAGGCAAAACTATTCACAGTTTTCTAAGAAAACTCCAAAATGATTTTCAAAGTGGCTATACAAGTTTGCACTCCCAGCAGCAATTGAAGAGTGTTCCTTTTGCTCCACATTTTTGCCAGCATGTGCTGTCTCTTGAGTTTTTGATCGTAGCCATTCTGATGGGTGCAAGATAGAATCTCAGAGTTGTTTTGATTTGCATATTTTTCTGATGACTAAGGTCTTTGAATTTTTCTTTAAGTGCTTCTCAGCCATAGAAGACTCCTCTGTTGTGAATTCTGTTTAGTTCTGTACCCCCTTTTTTGTTTGGGTTATTTAGTGTCTACCTTTTTGAGATTTTTGTATCTTGGATATTAGCCCTCTTTCAGATGTAGGGTTGGTGAACATCCTTTTTAAATGTGTAAGCTGTCTATTTGTCCTATTGACAGTGTCCTTTGCCTTACAAAATCTTTGCAGTTTCGTGAGGTTCCATTTTTCAATAGTTGGTCTTAGAGCCTGAACCATTGATTCTTTTTGGGAGGGGGGACTTGTTTCCTGTACCATTGAGATCAACATTATTTCCCACTTTCTCTTCTATGAGATTTAATGTATCCTGTTTTATGTTTAGGTTGTTAATCTACTTGGACATGAGTTTGTGCAGGGTGATAAATATGGATCTATTTTTATCATCCTACATGTAGACATCCAGTTATACCAGCACCATTTGTTTAAGATGCTTTCATTTTTCTATTGAATGGATTTAGATTCTTTATCAGAATTCAAGTATTCATAGGTATGTGGGTTTATTTCTGGGTCTTAGATTTCATTCCATTGATCAACATCTATGTTTCTCTACCAGTACTGTGCAGTATTTGTCACTATTGCTCTGTAGTATAGCTTGAGGTCAGGGATGGTGATTCTTCCCAAAGTTCTTTTATTGTTCAGGATTGCTTTGACTATTCTGCGTTTTTTTTTTTTTTTATTTTTTTCCATATGAAATTGATAATTGATCATTCAAGGTCTATAAAAATTGAGTTGAAATTTTGATGGGGATTACATTGAATGTGTAGGTTGCTTTAGGTAAGGATGGCAATTTTCACTATGTTAATTCTACCTATTCATGAGCATAGGAGATCTTTCCATCTTCTGAGGTCTTATTCAATTTCAATTTCAATTTCTTTCTTCAGGGACTTGAAGATCTTTTACTTGCTTGGTTACAGTTAGGTGATCTATAATTCTCTGATTGTATTTGTTATACTTCTTTGTTGTTAAACTACTTTTTTGCCTGGGACTATGAGGACTAAATGGACAAGGTTAGGTAATCTTTTACTTGTCTAGGAATCACCCTCACTCTAAAACTAAGACTCATAACTCCTTACCACATATCCCTAATTCAAGATCTTCACATCCCTACTACCAAGAACTTCCTATTGTCTAGGACTCATGAACACTTTTAATATTTGGGTTCCAAATATCTCATAATAAAACATTAATTTTAGCAGCAAGAGAGGATCTGGCAGTACTTATGTTCACCCCTACTTTTCTCCACTCATCCTTTATTAGACTTAAATTCAGATTATCTTAGACTTCAACCCTATACCTCTCCAAACCTTTCAAACATTTTGTACTCTATATTCATCCATAGATTCTAAGCTTAACTATGTCAAATGGCAAAAGATAAACTTTATCACACTCATATCCCTAAAAGCAGAGCTTGGTCTTCTTGTTTTCAACTCTTGGCAGCAACAGCATGTTTAATATCTACAGGCAACAATTTTCATCCTGTTCAAATCTCTTCAAGGGCGGTCTTTTTACAATGCTACTGACTTCCTAAGTTATGGAGCTTTTCTTTCCCTATTCCCTGTTTGTATTCAGATAATCTACTCTTACTGAATAAATCTCTTTCATTGATGTTTGGATTCTCAGTCTTGCTACTTTATTCCCTGATGCCTCCTTATCTTCACTAACTCACCTCTCCCATTATTGTACTTGTATAGCTTACCTTTCCCTCTATCCCTTCCATTATGTATAAGACCAACATATACCTAGTACTCCGTATTCATTCATATCTGGGGTTCCTCTAAGGGGGATAAATCAGATGGTTATGCTCTTATACAACCTATTGCCCCAAATACAAAAGACCAACTTAACACTGTTACAAAATCTTATTCATCTCCTCCATCCACAATCCCAGAACAGGCTGAATTCAGCTTTTACTAGGATGATCCTGCTGGCTAAAATGAAACAGCCAACATATGCACAGATTCCAAATACGAATACAACATGATACCATTAAATGCAGCCATCTGTTGGGAATGAGGCTTTCTCACCCAAATCTAGTACCTTAGTTCAAAATGTCACTGTTACAAATACACTTTTAGAGGCAGCTTGTGACCCCAAACTAGTTTATACCATTCACTAAATATCAAGGTGTATCCACTGAATTCCCAGTGCATTTCTGTGATGGTTTTGGTAGTAATGCTCCCCATACTCTCATAGATGTGAATTCTTGGTCATCAGGGAGTAGCCCTATTAGGAAATATGGCCTTGTTGGAGGTGTGTACTTGTTGGAGGAAGTGTGTCACTGGAGTTAGGCTTTAAAGTTTCTAAAGCCCAAGCCATGACCAGTGGTCCTTTCTCTGCCTGTTGCCCACAGATGTGGCTGTAGAACTTTCAGCTATTCTCTAGCACCATTTGTGTCTGCATGTTGCCATGATTCCTACCATAATAACAGTGAACTAAACCTCTAAACTGTAAGCAAGTTCCAGTTAAATATTTTCCTATATAAGAGTTGCTATGGTCATGGTGTCTCTTCATATCAATAGAACACTGATGAAGACAACCTCTACTACTAATAATTTGACTGTCAAATACATAAAACAAGTCAGCTCAGATTCTGATTCTTGACCCGTTAAACTAAAACAGAAGAAAACAAAACTAGGTCACCTGGTGGCTTCTAGAACAGGTCTTAGTAGTATCAAAATCAACTTTTAAACCTGACTAAGCCCTCAAACAAAAATCTTTTGTTGGACTACATAGTCTCATTCATCAAGATCTCAGGCCCTTACCTAGTGAACATATGCCTATTTAATCTCATAGGATGCATTACTATTATATACTTTTCTAAAACTTTTTTAGTCACTGAACTCAATTCTTGCCCTAGATATCCACCTTTTACAGCACACCAAGAGTGGTTGATTTCTCCCAGCTTCTGACTTACAACTAGATTTTAATCATGTACCTCCATTCAAAAAGTTTAGGTATCTTCTTATCCTAGTAGATGTCTTTGCAGGTTGGACTAAAGCCTTTTCCATCACTAACAAAAGGGCTTGTACAAGTTCCCAAGTCCTTATTACAGATATAATTCCCAAATTTGGACTTTCCTGTTCTTTGTAATTGATTAGTGGTTTTGAGTTTGCTGTTTAAATATTGAAGTCTCTAGCCATGTTTTTTTTAAACATCAAATGGGACATACACAGTTCATATCAATCACAATAAAGATAAAGTAGACAGCAGGAATTGAATAATAAGATCATTCCAAAACAAGTTAACTATAAAATTACATTTACATTAAACCAATATTCTCTCACTAGACCTTTTGAAGATCCATTTCCTTCCTCATAAACCATTAAACTTTATTTCTTTTGAATTTTTCTTTGGCAGGTACCTAGTAATTCCAGATCTGCTAGCCCCTCTTTTCATCATTTACCCTCTCAATTACTCCAGTCCAACAACTTTGACAAATCACTTGGACTTCTGTATAACAACAGTTCTCACATCTCTCTTTACCTGGTTTAAACCTCCACCTTAAGGTTGAACAAGGCAAGTATCTCAATTTTCCACACATGCCAAACATGTTGCAACAAAGATGAAAAGGGAATTCTAAGGCAATATTCATTACCACCACAGCAGCAAAACTCTGAGGACCCAACCTTCCTATTACTCTATTTCTACAGGCCCAACTTCCCTTTGTATCTTTAGACTCCCCATCGACTAGAGATAACTTCTTCGCATGACTTCTACCATAAAACAACTACAGTTATCTCTTACAGATGTACACAGGATCTTTTATTGATCCCTTGACTAATCATGACATTTGATAAACTTCTAGACACCAGTGACATCCTATGGCTACAGCACCCTCTCCTTCTCTTCACTCATGACAACATAACGATCTTCACACTAACTCATTTTCTCCAATTCACTCCTTCATCTACCACCTCTCCTCTTCTCAATTGAACCCTGTCACCTAATACAATTTCAATCAATAACAACAATTCCATGGGTAATATTTGGAAATGGGGGTCATGATGTTCTTTTTTTTACATTGACTTCCATAATGGTAATAAATTAATGTTCTCTATAATGCTAGTTAAATGGTTCCAGGAGAATGAACTGTAACCTCGAAACATCACTGTAGCTGGGGAGCTTGTTAGGGATTTGCTGTTTTCTCTGTATTCATTATCATGGTCATAAGTAATGGGCTTCTCAGAAAATCCATTTCATGGATGCTACACTTTCCCAACCTACCTCAATCAAACTCTATCTTATACTAAACAACTTCTAAAAAAGTATACAACTCCTCCTTATCATCTGTTTAGTGGTGTGCCTTCACCTGCCTTAAATTACAGACCACATATTCTTTGCTTTCTTTACTGCTTACCTAAAATTACAGTTGAGTTTCCCTTTTACCTGACAGGATACCACAAATTTTTCAACAGAAATTTCTGGAGTAATGTGTACAACTTCTTAAAATGATTTCTCCCCAATGCCCACTCAAGAAACCATACCAACGAGAATAACTTTGTGCTACTAGGACCTGATATAGGTCTCTAGAACCCAGTTCCCAACATTGCATCCTATGCACTCACTCCAACCTAACTGTCATAATGTTAATCTTGTTACTAGTTATGGCTCTCCATGACTACATATACTATACGACAGGTTGATACTCCATTGCCCAAAGTGAAACAAACAAGTGAGGTTTTAGTCACATGTCTCACTGGACTTTCTACTTTCAACTTTTATGGGTCTTTTCCAAGTATTGCTGGGGTGGTGAAAGTGGGCTGATTTCCCAACTATAGGAGAGATTTACAAAGGAAATAAGTCTCTTCCTATTTCAGTCTGACTCAGACAATACTTATCTCCTAAATGTCCACCTGCCCTAGCATTTTTTCCAAATTGATACTTCTTACCTGGCCCAAGAAAATCCTCAAACATCCCAATCTCTTGTGACCAATCTACAACCTCTCACCCCTATGTTACTGGGACACAGTTGAAAAGAAGAGCATCGAGAAAAAAGGGTAAGTCCATTAATTAACTAATTTTGACCTCCTTTCATCTCTTTTCTACATATCAAGAGCATTTTCAATTTTTGGGACAGTGCCTCTATGTGATTGGTCACTAACTGAATAAATAATTGTACTTTTTTCTTTATATCATCTAACATTTCCTCTTTTATTCCTTAAAGCCTCAAGTCCTATTATTACTCCTTCCTCAATAAGAGGAAAATGAACCACTCAACTCATCTCTCTTGCCAATTTAGGCATTCTTTCAGGATTTGGAACAGAAAAAAAAATGGGACTTGTGGATTCTTTGGAGAATCTTGATTCCATGGATAGCAGAGTTCTCATAGCCTTGGAAATTCAGGACACTAGTCAACACCTGTAGGGGTAATATTTTGAAAATAGCTCCTGGTCCTGCTTGTTCCCGGGCAGCCACTATGTTCCTGCTGCTTCTTGGCTCTTACCAAAGCTCCAGCTAGCTAGATGCTCAGACCCTGGGACCCAAAAGATGCTAGTGTGGGGTATGGTTCTGCCAATCCACCATACTGCATCCACAAAGCTCAGCTAAAGACCAGACAATATCTGCCCTCCTCGCAGTACCCAACAGAATGAAGACTCTTAAAGCTTAATGATTTTCTAAAAGACTTATATATTTAGAAATGCTCACTTAACAAGATGCCCACATAATTAGAGTTGTTACCCAATATCTAACCTTTTGATAAAAGTTGCTACTCAGAACAGCTTTATACCCATCTGTGGTTCTTCATGACTGCTAGCCTCCTTCCTTTCCTCCCCTTCCTCCCTTTCTCCCCTCCCCTACCTCTCTTTCTTTCCTCCAATTCTTCTTTTTCTCTCCTCTCCTTCCTCTCCTCTTTCACAGCTCCACCTCCTCTTCTACTGCCTAATCCCCAAGCTCCACTGTAAATACAATGTAGCAGAATAAATATCCTGCTATAAACAACTACCACACATCCTAAAGTCTGAAGGTCACAAAAACAGATAATCTAACTTAGCGTCAACCTGACATTTGGAGAAACAGTTTACAAAACAAGGTAGTAGAGGAAGAGAGAGGGAGAGTGAGAAAGAAAGAGAAGAAGAAGAAGAAGAAGAAGAAGAAGAAGAAGAAGAAGAAGAAGAAGAAGAAGAAGAAGAAGAAGAAGAAGTCCATGAGCACATGGAAAGAAGGGGGAAAGGGAATGGAAAGGGGCAAGAGGACAGATCAGGAGCAAGAAGTCAAGAGATCAAGAGATAAAGAGGAGGAAGGGGCAAAAAGCCCTTTTTATAGTAGGTCAGGCCTACCTGGCTGTTGCCAAGTAACTGTGGGGAAGATTATACATAGCTGTTGCCAGGTAACTGTGTGATGGGGTTTAGACAGAATGCTAACATTATATATTCATAAAATATGACCCATATGTTCACATGATGATGAAGGCATCTTTATTAAAAACATATTCAAGTCTTTAAGTGGCATATTATCATAAATGGTATATAATGCTCCAGCATTCTCATCCCCAGCTCTGCAGCAGAACACCAATACCAGCCTTCCATTGCCCTGTTAACAACTCCTGTGTCTTCAAAAGATCTTCCCCTTTTAAGCTTGTCCAGCCACACTTCTTGCAAGGGTATCGCCAATCAGGTCAACAAGTGGGCTGACAGTGGAACTATATTACTTCTTCTCCTCCTGGTCCAATCCTCCTGTCTCATCCTTATCTCTGTGGCAGAAGATGCATGCACCACCACTGCCTGGCCTCAGTCTTTTTTAAGAAATAAAAAAGAGGGAGAGGCAGAGAGCTCTGGGGCTGCTTGGCAAGAATCTGCCATTGACCAAGGACAAAGAGATGGGCTGCTTGCTAGGAATATGATATTGGCCAAGGACAAGGAAGTGGGCTTCAGGCAGGAATCTGACATTAGGTTAGAACAAAAAGTAATTTCAGGCAGGAATCTAAATCTTAGGCTAGAACAAAGAAATAATTTAAGGCAGGAATCTAAATCTTAGGCTGGTATAAAGAAGTAGGCTTCAGGCATGAAAATGACTTTGGGCTAGGACAGGGAAGTAGGCTCACATATTTTTGTCATCCTGTTAAGCCCTTTGAAACAGTGATCATGGGAATGTTCACGGAATTTTGTTTATTGTCTTGCTTGTTCTTTGACTATTTGCATCTATTGTACTGCTAGTTCCTAAACCTAGAATTGACTTTAATATTTGCATGTAATTAAAATGGTATAAAAGCAAAAGGAGGAAGGGGGTATAGGATAGAGGGTTTCTAGGAAGGAGAAATGGGGAAAGAGAATAACATCTGAAATGTGAATAAATAAATTATCCAATAGAAAAAGAAATAGAGGAGGAAGAAGAAAAAGGCCTTTGAGCCCAGAAAATATTTTTAACTAAATTATAGAAGAAAAATTCCTCAGTTTAAAGGAGATGCTATAAAGGTACAAGAAGCACATAGAACACCAAACAAATTAGATCAGAAAAAAATCACCTTGGCACATAAAGTCAAAATATAAATAAAATGAATATAGAAAAGAATATTAAAAGTGGCAAGGGAAATGATCAAATAAAATATAAATGCAGACTTATTACAACAACATCTGACTTCTCAATGGAGACTGTAAAAGCTAGAAAGACATGAAGAGATGTGCTGCAGATTCTAAGAGACCACAGATGCAAGCCCAGACTTCTATATTCAGCAAAACTTTCAAACACCATAGATGGATGAAACAAGATGTTCCATAACTAAGTCAAATTTAAACAATATTTATTCACAAATCCAGCCTTACAGAAGGTATTAGAAGGAAAACTCAAACTCAAGAATGTTAACTACACCCATGAAATCACAGAAAATAAATAATCTCATGTCAGCAAAAACAAAAAAGGGAAACAGACTACTACTACTACTACTACTACTACTACTACTACTACTACTACTACTTCTACTACCAACAATAACCACCAGCACAACAATGATAACAATACAATAACAGAAATTAATAATCACTGGTCATTAATATCTCTCAATATCAATAGACTGAATTACTCAATAAAAAGACACAAGCTAATAGAATAATGGATAAAAAAAAATCCTTCTGCTGCATTCAAGAAACACAAGTCAATATCAAGAATAGACATTATCTGAAGGAAATATATCCCAAAAAATGGACCTAAAAAACAAGATGTCTTAAGAATTTTCTAACAAAATAGATTTCAAACCAAAACTAATGATAAGATATAGGGAAGGACAATACATACTCATCAAAGGAGAAATCCAAGAACACGTTTTAATTCTTAATATCTATATATCTATGACCAAACCAGAAGGGCACTCAAGTTTGAAAAAAAAAAAAAAAACAAAAAACAAAAAACAAAAAACAAAAACAAAGGAAAAAAAAGCACTACTACAGTTTAAACCATATAATGACTCTCATTTACAGACAGTAGGAGACTTCCACACCCCATTCTCACCAATAGACAGGTCGTCTAGACAAAAACTAAACAAAGAAATGCTGGACCTAACGGAAATTATAAACCAAATTGACCTGGCAGATATTTAGAGAGCATTTCAGTCTAACACAAAGGAATATAACTTTGTCTCTGCGCCCCATGGAACTTCCTCCAAAATTAACCACATTCTTGAACACAGATCAAGTCTCATCAAATACAGGAAAATTGAAACAACTTCCTGTATATTATCAAACAACCATAGATTAAATCTGGATATCAAAAATAACAGAAACAGCAGAAAGTATACAAGCTCATGGAAAGAGAAGAACTCTCCATGTCAAGACCAAAATAAAGACATTAAAGTTTTCTAGTATTCAGCAAAAATGAATATATAACGTATATCATACCCATACTTTTGGACTACAATGGAAATATTGCTAAGAGGAAAGTTTGTAGCACTAAAAGCCTATATAAACAAAGAAACAACAAACTGGAGAGAACTTAACAGCATACCTGAAATCTCTAGAACAAAAAGAAGTAAGTACAAGTCAAAGGAGTAGATGACAGGAAGTAATCGAACAGGACTAAAATCAGTAAAATTCAAACAAAGAGGACAAACTGAAGAATCAATGAAACAAAGAGTCAGTTCTTCAAAAAATCAACAAGATAGACAAACTTTTATCTAAACCAACAAAAAGGCAGAAAGCAAAACTTAGAAATGAAAAAGGGGTGAGTATTACTACAGATACAGAGAAAATCCAGAGAATCATAAGGACATACTTTAAAAAAATTGTACACAAATAAATTTTTAAAATCTAAAAGATAAGAATAATTTTCTCAATATTTACCACTTACCAAATTTAAATTACGATCAAGTAAGCAATTTAAATAAAGTTGTAACACCTACTGAAATAGAACCAGTCATTAAAAGTCTCTCAACCTATAAAAGCTCAGGAAAGTTTTAGAGAAGAAATTTTACCATCCTTTCAAACAAGAGTTAACACCAATATTCTTCAAATTATTCCACAAAACAGAAACAGAAACAGAAGGAACATTGCCCATTTCACTTCATGAAGCTACAGTTATTGTGATATCCAAACCACATATTGACCAGACAAAGAAGGAGAATTACAGATCAATTTCCCAGATTCACATAGATACAGAACTAATATCCCCCCAAATCTAAAGAACTCAAGAAACTACATATCCATAAACCAAATAATCAAATTAAAAAGCATGGTACATACCTAAGGAAAGAATTCTCAGTAGAGAAAACTTGAGTAGATGAGAAACAAATAAATGTTTATCATCCTTAGCCATCGTGGAAATGAAAATCAAAACTATTTGATTTTTCATTTTACACCTGTGAGAATGGTTAAGACCAATAACAGATATGATAGCTCATGCTATGAAATCTATGCAGCAAGGCAAACACTCCATTGCTGGTGAAAGTGAAAACTTGTACAGTCCCAATGGACATCAGTATTGTTGTTGCTCAGAATGTTGGGTACCAATCTACATCAAGATTTAGTTATACTACTCTTGGGCATATACCCAAAAAGATATCTCATCCTACCATAAGGACATTTGCTCAACCATGCTCACTGCTGCTCTGTTTATAATAGCCAGAAACTTGTAGCAAGCTAAATATCCATCAACAGAAAAATGGGTTACTAAAATATGGTACATTACACTATGGAATATTAATAAGCTGTCAAAAATTGGGATTATGAAACTTGTAAGTAAGTGGATGGAACTAGAAAAAAAAATACCACCCTGAGTGAGGTAGCCCACACACAGAAAGGAAAACACAATATGAACACACTTATAAGTGAATATTAGCTGTTAAATAATTGATTACCAACCTACAATCTGTAGGCTCAGACAGGTTGGATATAGAGGAGGGGACTAGGAAGAATGTGTATCTCCTAGGAATTGACAATAGAATGAATTTTATGGCCTACTGGGGGCAGGTGCATATGCAAATTGGAAGGTCAGATAGGGAGGGAGAGAGACAGGATTGTTGGGGGGAGTGCAGAAAGAGAAAACTAGAATTGATATATATTTGAGTGATAGTATGGAAGCCAGTGCTGTGAAAAATTCCTGGCACATATGGGGACAATCCTAATGAAGTCTACAAATAATGTGGATTATGGAGTACTCATCTCTTGTCACCAAACCAGTTTTCCTTTCCCAAGACAGGGTTGTATTCAGCTGAGTTCTTGGCCAAAATGGTTCCATGGAAATCCCCACACAACCCTGGTTGTTGTGAAGAAAATAGATTGCTCTCTGAAAACTGACTCTTGGGCCTCATTACTGAAGACAACACTCATACAAATCTTTGGATATGGAGAAGTTGATCTGGAGCCTACATGGAGCCTTTACCCCTGTGTTCTAGTGTCATTGGTGTGGGGAGGCACTTTGCAGACTACCAAAAGGGAAACATAAGCACCAATCCAGCCACAAAACCTTTTACTTACAATATGTCCTACCTGCAAGATATGCTAGGCCAATTGAGGCACAAAATTTGTAGAAATAGACAACTGATGATGGCTGATTTAACTTAAGGCTTCTCTATGACTTGGAACCAATACCAGATACTGTTTGGGTGACCAAGAGCCAGCGGCTGGATAGCCTAAGGATGTGGGCTGAAACCAAGTGCTACTGGTCTAGGAGACAGGGGTGGCAATGAAATGACTCCTAGTGATATGTATCTATGCTTATGGATTGGTGCCTTGCTCAGTTATCATCTGAGATGCTACTTCCAGTGAGTGGCACATAGAAACAGATGCAGGGACTCACTTCCAGACATTGGTAGATGGTGAGGTCTTGGAACACAGAAATATAGATGGGATGCTTCCATACAGTTCCTCCTCTTGGATCTCAGGGAACCCCATAAAGTAAGGTGCAGGGAGTATGGTAACTAGAGGGGATGAATTACAACAGGAAAACAGGACCCTCTCAATCACCTGAATGGGGCTCATGTAGATTCGTGGAAACTGAAGTACCAAGATGCAGGGCATGAGGGTATCTGAACCAGATACTCTACATTTATAATGTAGTATTTGTGAGACTCCTGAGTATGTGAACGAGTAGGTCTCTGATTCTGTGTCATCTCTTGAGGCTGTTTTCCTTCCATTGGTTTGTCTTATCCAGACTCAATAAGAAGATTTTGGTTTTGTGTTGTTATATTTTATTTTGTCGTGTTTGGTTGTTGTCTTCTGGAAACCTGTTTTTTTATGGTAAGAGACAGAGGAAGAGAGGACCCAGAGGTGTGATGAGGTGAGAAGCAAGTAGGAAGAGTGAAGGGAGGGAACATTTGTAATCAAGATATGAAGTGGAAACTTAAGGGTTCTTTGTAAACTCAGATGTGCTGGATGGTGTTTAGTTGAAGCAAACACGTGAAGAAACTTTCTATTGAAGTAGACACAGAAGAAAGGCTAAGGTGGACTTGTGAAAGAATGTTTCACTGTTGCAAACACAGGTGAGAGGATGTTCTGCAAAAACAAACACATGAAAGGACACGTAATGAATGATTCTTTGTTAATGACATGCATGTATTTGTCTGCTTTACATTGCATAGTTGAGCTCCATTTGTCAGGTTTCCATAGGGAAAAAAAAAAGCATCAAAATAACTTCTGGTGGTATACCCTGACTTCTAGCCAGTTCAAAAGACTTGGGATGATTGGCAGAGTGACTTCACTGAGACAGTCTCACAGGCAAGACATTAGGTGAGGCAAGACTCAATGAGGACATGTGATGTTTGGAGGGAGTATAAATAGAATTGAATAAACAGTGATGGAGGCTAAGCTTGGCTTGCTTGCATAGCAAAACACTTCTTGGTGTTGAATCTTCCCTGATCTTTGCTTCATTGAGAGAGGCCAGAACTGCTCCTGGTGCTCCTGTTGGCTCTGGTTCCTCTTGCTTACTAGTACCAGTTTGGCAGAGGCCTGGCTGTTCCTGCTACATCATTCCACCACTGCTGCTGTACTGACACCGTTGAACTAGACTGCTGGTATATCAGTGAAGTGTTTGCAAGTAGATTGAGCTGCTGCTGCTAACCTGTGAATTGAACTGCTGATTTCCTGACAATGAGGATGGAATTTACTTCAAAGAACCATTTCTAAACAGCTCTGCTTCCCCCATATCCTTTCTTTTCTACTACCTCTGGTGGGTGGTGGGCTAAAAGGGAAGATAAAGTGTTTAAAAACCATCATTAAGAGTAATCATTGAAAAAAGAAAGTTACAAAAATATATTTTATGAGAGACATTTATTTTCAATAAACAAACCAAAATAATGCCCCAGAATTTAAATATATTGAAATACATGATAGGTGAATATTTTCATCATAAACTAAGAACTCAGAGAATTGTTTTCTACTTAATCTTTGATACTGAAAAGTCCTTGAATAGTGTACTGAATCATAAAGTAAGTTGACACTATTTTCTTGTTTCTTGAAGGCACAGAGCTAATGTGCTATTATAGTTGGAACTGAGAGAATAAAATCAAGTGTTTTAAGTAGTGATTTTTTGGTTTCAAAGAGAAAACGACTTGCTTGGTGGTAATTCTATAAATAATAATTTAAAAATACTTATGATATATGGCTTCTGTGGTGGCTTGTATATGCTTGGTTCAGGGCATGGCACTATTTGAAGATATGGCCCTGTTGGAGTAGGTGTGTCACTATGGGTGTGGGCTACATAAGACCCTCACCCTAGCTGTCTGGAAATCAGTCTTCCACTAGCAGCCTTAATATGAAGATGTAGAACTATCAGCTCTGCCTGTAACATGCCTATCTAGATGCTGCCATGCCCTCATCTTGATAATAATGGACTAAACATCTGAACCAGTAAGCCAACCCTGGTTAAATGGTGTGCTTTATAAGAGTTGCCCTGGTTATGGTGTCTGTTCACAGCAGTAAAACCCAAACTAAGACAGTTTTTTTATTTACATTATAATAAGAAATATAGAAATTGAATATCCAAACCATAAAATTGACAATCAACCAATAAGCTAATGAAATGTATATATTATTCTCATTAGAAGAAACACAAAAGTCCAATAAATTTAAAAATCTGTAATTTCTTTAACCATTAGAAGAATATAAGCTAAAAAACACTTTGATATTCTGTCACTCTAGTCAGAATGACTATGATTAAGAAAATGTCCTTGTCTATGCATATCATGAACAAAGAAGACACAAATAAACATGCTAACGTAGAAGATGGAAAGCTCATGAGGCCTCAACCCTAGACAAGAGCTACAGGCAACTGAGAAATGCTCAGAGTAGGAGAAATAGTCTTTCTGAGAAAAGAACATTTTGCTATCAAATACCAAACTGTCATCCCTGAAAACATTAACATTACCATGCAAGTAACACTACACAACATTAAAAACAAGTTGTATTTATATATTTAGGAATATGTGCACATGTGTGAGTGTGACTGTGTATGTAACTGTGTGTGTGTGTTTATATGTGTGTGTGTGTGTGTGTGTGTGTGTGTGTGTGTGTATAACAACAATTAGAGAAAAAATAAAGAAACCATGAACTTGGTGAATTCAATGAATTTGAAAGACTTCAATGAATTTGAAAGAGTTCAATGAATTTGAAAGAGTTCAAGGAGGAAGAGAAGGGAAGAGGAAATGATATGATAATATTACAATGTCAAAATAGAAAAAATTAAAAAGAAAAGAAATAACAAGTAATACTTGAGAAGAGGACCCTTATGCACTGCTAGTAGGAGTATAAACTAGTAAAATTCCTATGGAAATCAGCATGTAAGGCCCTTGTTGTAGATACAAGGTGTTTGGCCCAGGGAGTGGCACTATTAAGGAGGTGTGGCCTTGTTGAGTTGGTCTAGCCTTGTTGAAGTAGGTGTGACCTTGTTGAAGTAGATGTGTCACTGTGCAGGTGGGCTTTAAGAGATCTTCCTCCTAGCTGCCTGTGGATGCCAGTCTTATCCTCAATGCCTTCAGATCAAGCTGTAGAACTATTGGCTCCTTCTCCAGCACCATGTCTGCCTGGATGCTGCCATGCTTTCTGCTGTGATGATAATGGACTGATCTGTTGATCTTGTAATGCAGCCTGAATTTTAAATATTATCTTTTTAAAATTTTTGACCCAGAATTGTTCCTGTCTAAAAAAGAAAAGAAAAAAAATTCAGGAAAAAAATGGAGCAGAAACAAAAAGGAAAGGCCAACCAGTGACTAGCCCAACATGGGATACATGCCATGGGGAGACACCAAACCCTGACAATATTACTGATGCTGTGTTATGCTTGTAGGAGCCTGTCATGGCTGTTCTCTGAGAGGTTCTACCAGCAGCTGACTGAGACAGATACAGATACTTACTGTCAACTACTGTACTGAGGTCTGGGACTCCTATGGAAGAATTAGGGGAAAAATTGAAGGAACTAAAAAGGAAGGTATCCACATAGGAATACAGACATTGTCAACTATCCTGGACCCCTGGGAGCTCCCAGAGACTAAGGACCAAACAAGGAGCATACAAGTGCTGGTCCAAGGACCTTGGCACTTATATAGCAGAGGACGTACTGCCTTGTCTGGTCCCAGTGGGAGAAGATGTGTACAATTCTGTAAAGACTTGATGCCCCAGAGAAGGGAGATACATGGGGCTGGGGGCACCCTCTCAAAGGAGAAGGCTAGAGGAGTTGGGGTGAAGAAGTCTTGGAGGGGGAACCAGGAGGGGGCAACACTTGAGATGTAAATAAATAAAATAATTAATTTAAAATATCCCTTATAAAGGCTACCTTAGTCATGGTGTTTCTTCTCAGCAATGGAAACCCTAAGACAGTCTTCAAAAAATTAAATAGAGAACTACCATGTGATTGAGTTGTGTCACTCCTGGGCTTATACTTAAAGCATTCTGTATCCTACCACAGAGTTACTCACACAACTATAGTCATCCCTGCCCTTTTCACAACTGGAAGTAAATTAAAAATTCTAGATGTCTATCCAAAAAGGAATGGAAAATTAAAGGGTGGATATATATATATATATATATATATATATATATATATATATATAGCAGGATTTTACTCAAATATTAAGGTAAAATAAGATCATGAAATTGTTAAGTAAATGAATAGAAATGAAATTGTTTTATTAAATAAGGTGTCAGAAAGACAAATGCCAGATACTCCTTCTCATATGTGAATCCTAACTAATGTTTGAATGTTTGTAAATAAGGAGTTGTTTGAATGACTGTATAGACTATGACACTAGTTAGGAGACCATAAGCAGAGAACTGTAAGTGTTGAGAAGTTGAACATGGAGGCAAAATTGTCACATGTGACACAAAAGTGAAGAAGCCTTTTGATAATTGAAAGAACAAAAGGGAGGCAGGCATAATGGGGAAAGAGAGACACCAAAAGCAAATTTCCATTCATTGTAAAATAATGTAAAAATATCTGAGGTACACAAAGACCTATAGATGTAGGCTAATAACAAATAATGCATTCAGAACATGAAGTTTATTTTAAAATCTCTCTAAAGATTATATATAAAAGTATATAAATTATTATATAATTTCTGTAATAATCAAGTAAGTTTGTTGCTATGATTACATTTTACTCAACAGAAGTTAGTGGTTATGGTATAAAAAAATTTGACCATGTAGCCATGTTTGAATTAATATTAAAATTTTGTTTTGCGATGCACATTTTAGTTTATCTTTATTTTTGTATCAAATACACACACACACACACACACAGACACAGACATACACAAACACACACACACACACACACACACACACACACACACACACACACACATATATATATATATATATATATATATATATATATATATATACATACATACATGATATATTCGGTTCTTAGAAATGAGCTTCTGAGGAATAATAGAAGGCCTTCTGAGGCCAGGCACATTTGACAAAGATAAAACACTTTGTCACTTGGAGCTTCTGTGAATTGAAAGGAAGAAAATAATTTCCATGAAGAAATTTGTTGTCTTTGGGGAACTGCAGCTGGTAAATCAATCATGTCATGTTTCTGAGCAATGAGCAAAATCATGAAGAGGGTCCATTTGAAAGCTCCATTATTTGATGCAAAGGAGATTAGAATGAAGGCTTTGAGGCCTTAACTGAGCCCAATTTTTCCCTCTTTTATGTCCTCAACTAATTTTGTAAGCAGATAATTGCACCTTCCAAACAAGGTACAAGTGGGCAATTTTTCCCTCAAATATCCTAGCAGATGTTGTTAAGCACTTCTGGTGCAATTAGTCCTATACACCAATAATTATAGGCATACACATGACAAGCTTGAAAAATATGCCAAAACTTTAAAGTGCAATGTGATTTCTTCTAACAATTTGGAATAAACTGCAGATTGACAGAGATAATAGCCAAATTTTACATAGAACTTATCATTTTTTGAGTGTTTTTAAATACACTGGCTTATATAACTTAAAAAATACTGTATGATGCAGACTATCATCACCAGTAGTAGTGCTAGGGATTTGATGTAGGGCCTTGTATAGCCTACCATTGAGTTATATCCTCAGCCCTGTCATCACTATTCTTTCAATGCAAGCATAGATTATCGATTTAATACAATTTGCTCAATTAATGAAGATAAATGTATGATCTAAATTCTGACTTTACTACACATTGGTCCTCTTAGATTTCCCTTTAAAATTCTTCACTGAGCTTTAAAAATTTACATTAGTAATTAGTTTTACTCCAGAAATCTTACTACATTTAAAGTCCAGGCAATTTTTCTGGACTTAAAATAGAAATTTTCAATTCATTACCACATAAATGATACTTGCAGTTATCATATGGAATCATATCATATGATGTATAGTGTATTACATCAAATGATATGTGGTATAAGGTAGCAGATGAAACACTGAAAGTTAGTTTCTAAAATACAAAATAACTATGATGTATTATTTTGTTTTTTTTTCTTTTTTACATTTTTTATTTAGTTATTTTACACTCCAGATTTTATTCCCCCTCCCACTCTCTGACTGTTTCACATCCTATACCTCCAACCCACTCCATCTCTACAAAGATGTTCCCATCCCTCATCCCTCACCCCCTCCCCACCCGACCTCTAAACTCTCTGGGGTCTTCAGTCTATTGAGGATTAGGTGCATCATCTCTGATTGAACACAGACCCAGCAGTCCTTTGCTGTATATGTGTTGGGGGCCTCATATCAGCTGGTGGATGCTGTCTTTTTGGTGGTCTAGTATTTGAGAGATCTCAGGGGTGCAGATTAATTGAGGCTGCTGGTCCTTCTACAGGGCTTCTTTTATCCTTTCCCTAATTCAACTACACGGTTCAGCAGCTTTCTGTCCATTGACTGGGTGCAAATATCTGCATCTGACTCTTTCAGCTGCTTGTTGGTTCTTTTGGAGGGTAGTCATGATAGGTCCCTTTACATGAGCGCTCCACAGCCTCAGTAATAGAGTCAGGCCTTCGGACCTCCCCTTGAGCTGGATCCCACTTTCGGCCTGTCACTGGACCTTCTTTTCCTCAGGCTCCTCTCCATTTTTATCCCTGTAGTTCTTCCAGACAGGAACAGTTATGGGTCAGAGTAGTGACTGTGGGATGACAACCCTCTCCGTCATTTGATGCCCTGTCTTCCCTCTGGAGGTGAACTCTATAAGTCCCCTCTCCCTACTGATGGGCATTTCATCTAGGGTCTCTCCCTTCGGTTGTCTCTCAGATCTCTGTTGCATTCTGGAGGATTCCCCCAACTTCCTACCTTCCTAGGTTGCCCATTTTCATTCTTTCTTCTGGCCCTCAGGGCTTCAGTCCTTTTCCCTCACCCAATACCAGATCATGTTCCCCTCTCCCTCTTTTGACAACATACCACAGTTTTCCATCCCTTAACTACCCCCAGATTGTCCCCACTTCTACTTCCATTAAAGTTTGCAGTCTTTCTATTTCTCATTAGTAACAAATGGGCATCTTAAAATAACAATAAAATAAAAGAAATCAAACAAACCACAAAATAGGACAAAACAAAACAGACAGAAGCAACAAGAAAAAGCAAAAGAAAAAGCAACTCATGTAGTTGCAGAGTCACATGATCACACACAGAGAAATCTCATAAAAACTCAAAGCCAGAAACTAATACTTGCAAAAATAAAAACTTGCAAAAAAATTCAGTGATGTGATCAATAATGCTCTGACCAAGAATTATGAAGAAAAACAGCCTTCAAAAATACTATGGAGTTTATTTTGTTTTGGCAATCTACTGCTATGTGTAGGAACTTCCCTTGAGAGTGGTGGGTGCATACCGAGTGAGACTGTTAAAGAAAACTGTTTGCTTTGAGTCATTGTCAGTTGAAATTAGCTTCTGGGTTTGGGATGGGGCCTTCTGTTTATGTTCCTTGACAACACTGAGATCTCATCTGGCGCCAGATCCCTTTAAGCCCTGTGCATGCTTCCACAATCCCTGTCAGTTAATATGCATATTAGTTGTTTTGTGTTTAGAAGGCCTTAGTTCCTTGGTCGCTTCCACATTTTCTATGGCTTTTACAATGTTTCTGCCTCCTCTTCTGCAGAGGTCCCTGACTCTGGAGGGAAGAGACTTGGTAGAGATATCTCATTTAGGAGACATTTCATTTAGTGTTCCAATGCCCCTCTCTGCACATTGTCCAGTTGTGAGTCTCTGTATTTATTCCCATCTACTGGAGGATGAAGTTTTTCTGATGATGTCTGAGCAAAATAGTTATCAGTGATCTATGAGTACAACAGAATGTTAGGAATCATTTAATTGCTATCTTAATTTATCAGAACAATATTATTTAATATTCCACTAAATCTTTGATCTATCTATTCTTATGTTCCTCCTCACATGAACAGTGTGAGGGATTGGTTTTATCCCATGGAGTAGGCATTCGATACAATCAGATATTGGTTGGTTACTCCCACAAGCTCTGTGCTACTATTGGACAAGCATATATTAAATATTTAATAATTTGTAGTTGGGTTGGTATTTATGGTATCAGGAAGATTACCTTTACATACCATGAACAAAAGTCAAGAGTAAAGGTTGTAGATATGCAGCAGCTTGATTTCTTCAGTTCAATGAGCTGAGTAGGTATTATCTTCAGCAGTAGTACCTTACCATCAGTTTGCAGACAATCAATAGCCTTGGCAAAAGTCTGGGGTCTTTGTGGGTTGCCATGGATCCCTTTTGGCCAACAATGCAGTTAGATGTAACTCATTCTCAGAACTGGAAACTTCATTTGGTAATGAGAGGCATCCAGTTAAGATCAGTCTCCCTCATTGTTTGGCAATTCCATTTAAATCTCCCTCATATATGTATATATTTTAGGAAAAGCCTACAACATTTAGTTTATATATGACTCTTTAAATGGCCCTTAGTTTTAGCATTTTTCTCCATATTCCCTCCCTTATGCCTCCTTTCCTCCCTTTCCTTGTATAGTAATCCTGTTCCAGTCATGTTCTGTCTTGTTCACCCATAAATCCATAACCATCTATTCTACTTTCCCTTCCTATGGAGAAATACTCTACTAACCCCCAGTTCCTTAATCTATACTGAACATTTTTTGGTTACATAGATTGTAGCCTCCTTATCAAATACTTAACAGCTAACATTCATATATAAGCAAGTATATACTGTATTTGTTTTTCTGAGTTTTAGTTACCTCGCCCAGGATAATTTTTTTCTGGCTTCATACATTTATATATAAATTTTATGATTTATTTTATTTTATTTTAAGAGCTGAATAATATTTAATTGTATAAATGTATCCCATTTTCTATATCTATTTATCCATTGATAGGCATCTGGGCAATTTCAAATTTCTGGCTATATGAATAATAAACTTAATTGATCAAGTGTCTCTGTTGTAAAACAAAATGTCCTTTAGGTATATGGCCAAAAGTAGTGTAGTTGAATCTTGGGATAAGTAGAGTCCCATCTTTTTGATTAACTTCTATACTGATTTTCATAGTACCTGTACAGGTTTGCACCCCCACTGCAATGAATGTGTGTTCTCCCTACTCCATATCCTTGCCAGAATGTGCTGTCATTTGTTTTATAGAGATAAGCCATTCTAATTTGTTCAAGATGAAATCTCAAAGCAAATTTGGTTTGCATGTCCCTGATGACTAAGAATGCTGAATATATCTTTAAGTGGTTCTCATCCATTTGAGTTTCCAATTTTAAGAATTGTCTGCTTATATCTGTACCTCACCTTTTAATTTGGTTTTCTGATAACCAATTTTATTTTTGAGATATTTTAAAAATATATTTTAGATATTAGCAGGCAGAGATAAAGTTAATGTAAGACTGGCTCTGGTGTGAGCTTTTTAATCCTCAAATGCCACCCTCAGTGACATACCTACTCCAAAAAGTCCACACCCTTAATCTTTTCTGAATGTCAACTTAGTGGGAACCATTCAATTCACCAAAATGGTGATATAATGACATCTGGTACCTGAGTTTTCAATTCATCAAGGAGCTTGATAAAAAACTACTAGCATATTACTGACATGGCCAAGTACCCATATATCTGCTTAATCTTAACAAAGCTTTTCTAAAGCTGTCCTTTTTTTTTTGAATCTTACTCAAATCTACCATAATTTTTAGAAATTCAGTAAATTGCCCAGCATTTAGTGAGTTTCATCATAGTCAATATTGTAACAGCTTGGTAGTCAAATTTCATATGCATGGACTACTACAAAGCCCATAAAATGAAGGAAAGTACATCAGAGTAGCCTTATTGCACTGAGAAAACTTACACTGTCTTTTCCACATCATTTTCCTAGAGCGGTATTATTCTTGCAGATGTTTTAAAATAGGCACTCAAATTTTATTTTAAATTATTTTATTATCTTTTCTTTGTGGACAGGAAAGAAAGAAAATATAACAAGCATAACTCGACAAAGAGAAGATGGAGAAGAGGAGGTACAGTGATTAAGCACATTATAGAAGACTGACAGAACCTCATAACATTCCTACCTTAAACAACTTTCTGTTTTATGAAAAATTAAATAAATCTTATTCCAGATGTTTCAATCCTAAAAAAATAAAGCTCACTACTTAAACACAGGAAAGAAAATTAAAAACATTTAATTTCTGTTGACTGGTTTCTACTTATTTTTTAATCATCTATCTATCTATCTATCTATCTATCTATCTATCTATCTATAATTCTTTCTATCTACTTTCAGTCTATCTATCTATCTATCTATCTATCTATCTATCTATCTATCTATCTATATTTCTTTCTATCTACTTTCAGTCTATCTATTATCTATAACCATCTTTCTACAATCTACCTGTCTTTCATGTGAATATAATTTGGTTGGGGTAAATTTTTTAAAAATAAATTTTTGAAATTATTTTATGGTAAATAAACCACTTTGTCGAGGGTTTCTGTTACGCTTTTCTATCTAAGTTCCTTGGAGTCAGCATATAGGGCTGCAAAACTTTAGTTTTAGCACACAGGAGGCAGAAGCAGGACCATCTGTATTTAAGACCAGCCTGGATTACATAGTGAGTTTTAGGCCAGCCAGAGCTAAATGATGAGACCTTATTTTAACAACAACAACAACAACAATAACAACAACAACAACAACTCCTTAAAATAAAATAAAAACACATGTACTAAAATTTCAAATACCTTACATTGAATGTTGCTTCATAGTTGGTCTCATATTTTATGTTCTCCTGAGACTTCGTTTGGCATATTATGTCAGACTTTCAGGTTTTAAAAGATAGATTGTGTTTTCAAGGAAGATGTTTGTTCTTTGTTAAATAAAAATATGAGTATATATTTAAAATAATAAATAAGTATCCAATGGGTCCTAACACACTTTATAATTTTAATTAATTAATTAATTAACTTTATACATCTCGTCTCTCTTCCCAGTCTGTTTCTTCCTACCTCTGACCCAGCCCCTCCTTTCTTTTTCCTCAGAGAAGAGGAGGCCTACCATGGATATCAACCCACCTTGGCTTATCAAGTTACAGTAAGACTAGGTGTATTTTCTCCTATTGAAGCTAGAGAATGCAGTGCTGTTAGGGGAAAGGGATCTAAAGGCAGGCAAGAGAGTCAGAGACAGCCCCTATTCCTGATATTAAGACCAAGATATACATCTGTTGCATGTGTGCAGAGGGTTTAAATCCATCCCATGCATACTCTGTGGTTGGTCATTGAGGTTCTGTGAGCCCCTATGGGCCCCGGTTAGTTGATTCTATCGGATTTATTATGGTGTCCTTGACCAATCTGGCTCCTTTAATTTTTCCTCACTTCTTCCGTAGGATTCCTGACCTCCTCCTAACATTTGGCTATGGGTTTTTACATCTGTTTCCATCAGTTACTGGGTGAAGCCCTCTCAGATGACATTACACTAGGTTCCTATCTGTAAGTACAGCAGAATATTAATAGAGTCAACATTGACAACATGCCTGACTCCACACTATATAATTTTAAAGGGCTACAGTTTCAAATAAAAGTTGGTAAACTAACTTGTATTTTTTTGTTTGCTTTTGTTTTTCAAATAGTATTTGAGACAAGTTCTGTCCACATAGTTCTTGATATCCTAGAACATACTTTGTGGATTGGACTGGCCTTGACCTCACTGAGATTCATGTGCGTTTGACTCCCAAGTGCCAAGATAAAAGGCATGAATTGACAAGCCTGGACATGTTTTTTTTTTTTTTCTTGTTTTATTTTACTGTAAAAGGGCTGACTACAGAAAATCCAAAAGAATTCTGTTTGCAAGCTGAATTTTGGTTCACAATTTACTATAATTAACAATTATGTTGGTAGAATTCGGTGGCAGAATTTAGGAAATGTAATTAGGTCTTAAAGGGAGACATTGTATCAGCCTGATGTATGAGATTCAGCTAGTACTGCCTTAGGTAAGGATTAAGGTTAAAGCACTTTTAGCCTTGAGATCTTTTTTTAGATTGTATCTAGCATGTACACTGACAAGGACAGTTTCTTTTCAAATCATTTTTGACTAATTAAAAGGAAGTCATGCCTTTTAGACTTGTGACTTTTAAGACAAATAGCTAAAAACAACAATGGAACATTTTATTTTCCCTGCTTTTAGTAACTGGCTAGCCTCTGGTGTCCAGGGGAACCTATCTAAAATTTTGTAAATCTCCTGTCAGAAAAGACTGAATAGAGCAAAAGAGCAAGCAAGGCAGCATGTGAGAAGAACTGAGACATGATTTTTCAAACAACTTACCTATTAGACTGGAAGCTGAGAACCATTCCCAAAACAACTTCTTCATCTTTTCATATTCTAAGATTTGAAGCTAATAATGTTTCCTTGCCTTCTTTCAGAATCTTTGACAGTATTTGTTTCTAATATACTATGCAGGTATGTCATCAATGAAGATGGTTTGCAAAAGTAAAAATAATGAGAAACATTGAACCTTAACATCTAACACTTGGCAATGTATGTCATACTTGATACTTAAAGCATGACCCATAAAAAGAAAGTTGTATAAATTAGACTTCATACGAATAGAATTTGTATTATGTGACAAATCTCATGAGAAGGGAATGAATGCACACACTGCACAAGGAGCAGATGCTAGCAAACTGATTATCTGTCTGAAAGCTAGCATTGCCTAAAGTATGTTTTGAACAAATTCCCAAATCTGTAGCTGTCCTCGTCACGATCTCGCCAGCAAGAACGGACTCAGACAACAGGATCCTCCTACAGCAGGCTTTATTGCAGCCGAAATGTAAGGGAAGACCCCGATAGCAAAGAGAGACATCCTTAAATACCTATTAGGTCGGTGTGTTGGCGTGTACCTCTGTGATTGGCTAGCAGAGCTTAGGAGATTATGACGTCTCGGGATGCGTCACATGTAGGCTGGTTCAAGGGACTCTGAGCATGCTCTGAGCACTTGTTTACTAGTTAAGCGGGGTGAGTCCCGGCTGATGTCTGCGCCATCTTCCAATGGCGGCGGTGTGATAGTGCGTGATGACGTTGGCACACCACACCCAATGACGTTGGCGCACCACACAAATCTAATAATAAAAAGCAAAAAAAAAAAAAAATGTATGAATTGAATCAATCCATATATACAGAAATTTTTGTTGAAAAGAATATATGTGGATTGTGTATAACCATATGAAAAAAAGATTTAAATTTTCAATTATATCCCTATTGGGGTAGTCAAAATAAGAAATATTAACAAAACTAAATGGAGAAAAGAAGGAAATTTTATAAATCATAGAATGAGGTACTACAAATACTTTTAGAGAGTAATTTGACAACACCACAGCATCTTCCAAAATTAAGTGTATTTTCCCTAAAACAAAGAAATTCTATTAATATGCAAAAATTTAACCTAGAGAAGCAAAGTTACATTCATACAATAAGATATATATGAATTATTATAGAAGTATCATTTGAAATAATCATAAAAAGACAAATTTAATATCTTTGCGTGTGTGTGTGTGTGTGTGTGTGTGTGTGTGTGTGTGTGTGTGTGTGTATGTGTGTGTGTTTAGAAAGGTACTTGATAAGAAAAGAAACTGTAGGCATTTCAGTTAAGTAGACATTACAAGGTCCAGATCAGATACATATATCCATTCATAAAACAAGGCTAGGAGAGAAGCAACGTAATTTCACAAAAATGGAAGCAATGATATATGAGTCAATAGTGACTGTAGGTTTTTTTTTAAGTTTGACATTATTGACCCTTCATTGCTCCACATTCTGTGCTTTTGAATCTATGCATCACTTATAGCTGATGTTGAAGAGGTGGGTCTGGCCTGTATCAGTCATTATCTTTTAATATATACAAGAAATTGTGACATGTCCATATTGTGGAATATTACTCAACAATAAGAACAAAATAGTAATAGATACAACTGTGTTGTGTATAAAGTTATCTGAAGTAGAAAGAAAATCATTGCCAAAAGTTATATAATATAAAATTCTATTTAAAAAATTTTATCCTTAAAAAATATAGAGCCAAAAATAAAACTTGGTAGCCACCATTTATTTGAGAGAAGTAAAGAATATATCTGAGACTGAAATAGTGATGAGACATACTTGTGATAAAATTGTTAACTATCTTTAATTTTTAGGTGTTTTATAGATCATAAATGTATGATGTTAGACTATACAAATTTATATCAACAAGAAATCAACACAACAAGATTCTATCATGTGTGTCAAGTGTTTTTCTAATAGTGGAAAATTAGAGAGTGGAGGTATATCTCAGTAGTCAAGTGCACTCGCTGATTTTGCAGGGTGCCTGTATTTGATAACAAGCACCCACATGGAGGCTCACATATACCTGAAACTTCAGCTTCTCAGTGTATCTGATGCCCTCTTCTGGTTTCACAAAGTACCTGAATAGACATGGTGCACAAAAGCTCACACAGGCAGAACACATACACATAAATAAAAGGAATCCTTTTAAAAATAGAGAAAAGATAAAAGACTAGCAGCATGTCATGACAGAACTGTATTAAACAAAGAAATGTAGCTCTTAGGGGTAGGGTAAGCTAAAAACATGCCTACTCTGACTTGTCCACTTCTCTCTGTGTCTTCTGTCTATCCCTAACAAATGGCTTTGCTCTATCTTTTTTCAACAGCACATAAAACATGGGATGGAAAAATAATCTTTTATCTTGATTTTTTGTTTCTGCCAGTGCTTTTCAATAAAAAAGTTATTTTACTGAACTCTGTGTCCTTAGCCAGCATAGTACTCAAACCCATAAACAGATGTTAGCAACCTTCACCAACATATTGCTCCCAACATTATGATGATATGATTTATAAGCTTGTTTTCACCACATCACTTACAGTAAATGATTCACACACACACACACACACACACACACACACACACACACACACACAC
>JANHMN010000005.1:61906751-61924734 GCA_030674055.1 Rhabdomys pumilio | reverse complement strand
ACACACACACACACACACACACACACACACACACACACACACACACGCGCGCGCGCGCACGCACACACACACACACACACACACGCGCACGCACACACACACACACACATGCACACACCACACACACACACACACACACACACACACACACACACACACACACACCATGGAAGAGTATATAGTTTTACACTAAAGCTATGTGTTTAGTTTACCTCCTAAGGGCTGATTACATTGCAAAACCAAGGTATAGAGAGATTGGGCACATTTTTTCTTAAATGTAGATTAAATTTAGACAAGCTAAGTATAGAGTGAAAAAGCAAATGGACTACAAAGATTTAAATGGTCTCAAGGTTTTAACTTGATTAACTTGATTAAATGGTCTCAAAGTTAACTCAAGATTAATTTGATGCATGGCTAGGCAAAAGTTTAGTTTCTGAGGTCAAGAGGTGTTTTTACAAGACATTACTCACACACATTAGAGTTTTGTGGACAGAAAAAGTATTTTTAGTGTTCTCTTTTAGTCAATATTTATTGCTGTGAAAAGATGCCATAACCACAGAAACTCTTATAAAGGAAAACATCTAACTCAGGTTAACTTACAGTTCAGAGGGTTTTTTTAAACCCATTGTCATCATGACAGAAAGCATGAAAGCATGCAGTCAGGCATGGTACTGGAGCTATATCTGAGAGTTCTACATCTAAATGCATAAGCAGCAAGAAGAGAAAGACACTCTGTCAGACTTGAGCACTTGAAACCCAAAACCAACCCTCAGGGACACACTTCTTCCAAGGCCATACCTACTCCAAGACCATGCCTCTTTAGCCCTGTCAAATATTGCCACTCCCCAATGACCAATCATTCAACTATATGAGGTAGGGCAATCATTCCTGTTCAAACTACCACATTCTATCTACTCCCTGGTCACCATAGACTTGTAGCTATATCATAATGCAGAAGTGCATTCATTCCAACTTCTAAAGACTGCATAGTCTACAACAGTCTACACTGTACAACAATTTTGAGTCTACAGTCTCAAAATTGTTTAAAAGTCCAAAGTTCAAGGTCTCTTCTGAGAATCATTGCAATCTCTCAATTGTAATCCCTTATAACATTAAAATAATAATACAAAGATTGCATACTTCTAATATACAATGGTACAGGATATACATTGTCATTTCAAAGAAAAGAAAGGGAAACAAGTGAAGAAATAACAGACTAAAGCAAGACCTAAAACCATCTGGGTTAACTCTGTTTCTCCATATCTAACATCAGAGAACAATTCAGATCTCCAAATTATTGCAGCTTTGTTGACTGCAATAAACTTCTCTCTCTTGGAATGTTTGCACTCTCTATTAGCATCTTTCCTTGTCAAGTATCCCACAACTCTGGCATTTCCAACATCTTACATTCTTCTCCAAGGCAATCTAGGCTTCACTTTTACAGCTTGATGAAATGTCCCTTTTGGTCCTCCATGTAGAGAAAACCTTGAAAGTTCCTTGGTCTTATCAACCTTCCTTAGTCACAGAAGGAGATTCCGTAACTTCCAATCAAAAACCAGAATCATATGGCCAACACTGCCTGACAAATTCTTCTGCTTGCTGGAGATGGAACACAGCCCTCTTTGTCATACACATTTTTATCAGCTTTCTGGTTTTGTTTGCCTTCACTGACTAAGCTTGGAAATCCTGGAGCTTGCTCTGTAGACCAGGATGGCCCTGAACTAGAAGTTCTGCCTGCCTCTACTTCTCAAGTGGTGGATTAAAGTCACATGCCACCATGTCTGACTCTTAACTCTTCTTTACTCATTTTCATGAATTTGAAGCTAACCACCACTCTCTCTCTCTTTTTTTTTCCAATTAGGATTAGATTTTTGTTTCCTCAAGCACAGGACTTATCTCCATTGCACTTCTTGGTGGCCCCTTCTCAAACTGTACATTTTTTTAAAATTTTCTCTTACTCAGCTTGCTCTTTTTCATTATAGATCTGCATAAGACTTATGATACATGATACAGTCAATGCACGAGTATTTCGAAATCCCTTTAGCCAGTACCAGAAATCTAAATACTTCAATTTACCCTGAGGCAGACAAATATAGCAAGAATTGTCTCTAGATCACTTACTAATATTCTCCTTGGTGTCAACCTATGGAGCAAGGCCTTTATGACTTACATTTCTTTACATACCACTGTATTTTTTGCTTTTACTACTAGGACCCATTAAGTCCCACTTAAAGCATTCAACTACTTTCACAATCCAAAGTCCAAAATTCCACATTACACTAATAAAAAGCATGGTCAGGCAAGTCAGAACAATACCTCACTCTTGTTACCAGCTTCCCTCTTAGTCAGTGTTCTATTGGTATGAAGAGACACCATGACCACAGGAACTTTCTTATAAAGGAAAGCATTTAACTGGGGGATGCCTTAGAGTTCAGAAGCTAGTCCATTATTATAATGTCAGTAAGCATGGCTGCATGCAGGCAGATATGGTGCTAGAGAATCATCTAAGAGTTATGTATCTGAATACGCAGGCAGCAAGAATAAAGAGAGCCACTGACCCTGGCTTGAACTTCTAAAACCTCAAGGCCCACTCCTAGTGATATACTTTCTCCAACAAGGCCACATCTACCCCAATAAGCTACATTTACTAATGTCTGTCAAGTATTGCCACTCTCTAATTACCAAGCATTCAATATATGAGATGATAGAACCATTTATATTCAAACCACCACACCCTTCAAAGTCAAGACTCCATGAGTTGCCTTTCTCACTGCAATGTGGAATTTGGGGTAACTTAAATTTTCATTTCAGGGCCATGGTCACTCATATTTGACTCCAAAATAAATTATCTCATATCACTTTGGAGGTGAGAGGTTTTGATTTTTTTGAATAAAAAAATATACTATACATGTTTCTAGTTACTGATGAATAAGGCAATAAGTATACTAAAATAAATTTAAAATAGTTGCTTACAAAGTAGCCATTTAAAATACTTTAACACTAACTAAATCTTGAATTTACTTTGACTTGTTTAATATAGCTTCTCAAGTATCCAACAGTCTGAAACATAAACACAAGAAAAACTAAAACATTTTTAAACAAACCTTAAAATCTACTCTTAAGATTGTTTTGCTTTTTGGAATAAACTTAACTTAAATCTCTTTAAAAGCATGTTATTTTAGATACAGAAGGTAGGTTATTTTTTGCATCATTATCATATTAGTAGAACAGTAATGATTTTGAAGTAGATGAATGTTGCTAGTTATTAAACTATAGATTTTTATTGTTTTGGTTATATATATAGTTTTCTCTTATATTTTTTCTTAACCTTGGTTATGACAGTCTTGTGTTAAATATAGACTAGATTTTAAAAACATAAATAAAGAAAAATCTAATTGTATAAATTAAATAATTTAATTTAAGTTTCAAATTGCCAGGAGATGACAGGCAGGCATTTACTTACTGTCCATAATATATATGTATATTCGTTTCCAACTGATATGTGCTATGGAAAGCACAAAAGTTATTTTTAAACAAACACCCAAATCCACACACTATACATTTTAAGAGTTAAGCAACTAAAGTTAAAAAGCAGTGGAGGAATGGACCCCTTTCCTCACATTCTCACTGGCATGTATTGTATTTTGTGTTATTAATTTTGTCCGTTATGGCTAAACTCAAAGTAGTTTTATTTTCATTACATAATGACTAGAGATGTTGAACATTTCTCTAAATGTTTATCAACCATTTGTGTCTAATTTTTAGAGCACTCTTTGCTTAATTCTCTACCCCAGTTTTAACTGGGCTGTTTTTCTTGAGATTCAGTTTTCTTAGGTTTACACATACTCTAATACTAATCATTCATTGGATCTAGAGTTGGTAGTGATTTTTCTCCCATTCTGTAAACTGCCTCTTTGCTCAAATAATTTTTTCTTTGATCTACAAAAACTTTTAAGATTCATGAAGTTCCATTTGATCATAGTGTCTGTGCTTTTGGGATCTTATACAATAACCAATTTTTTGTACCAATGAATTTGCGCTTGCACAACATTTAACTCTAAATGAATCCAAGACCTAATCATAAAATCAAATGCCCTGAATCTGATAGAAGAGTGGTAATATCTTGGAACTTGAAAGGAAAAGACTTTCTGAACAGAATACTGTTAGAACAGGCACTAACATCAGCATCATGAGACTGAGATACTTCTGCATGGCAAACAGCACCATCATTCAGACAAAGCAGCATTCCACAGAATGGGAGATGATTTTTTACTAACTACATATCTAATAGATGGATAAATGCAAAATATATAAAGAACAAAAAAAACCTGGCTAACAAGAAAACAGCTCAATTAAAGTTGATAGAGATACAAAGAATTCTCTAAAGAGAAAGCACACATGAAAACCCCTTTCAAAAGCTCAACATCTTTAGTCATCAGGGAAAGGCAAACCAAAGCTGTTATGATACTCCATCTTATAGTACTCTGAATGACAAAGATCAGTAAAACAAATGACAGCTCATTCTATCAAGAATGTAAAGAGTACCCCCATTCATTGCTGGTGGGAGTACAAACTTGTACAGTCACTATGGATACCAGTGTGGTGATTTTTCAGGGAGATGGAAACTGAGTTAGTTTAAGAATCAACTATCCCACTCTTGGGCATCTACTCAAAGGACAATTCATTTTATCACCGACACACTTGTCCAGCCATGTTTATTGCTTCTCTATTCCTAATGGTCAAAAATTAGAAATAACCTACATGTCCCTCAAGAGAGGAATGGGTAAAAAAATGTAGTAAAATACACAATGTAATATTATTCAGCCATTCAATAAGTGAAGTCATGAAATTTAAAGATAAATGCATAGAAGTAGAAAAAAATGATCATGAGTGTGATCACCCAGAAAGATAAATATGGTGTGTATTCAATTATGAGTGAATATTAATAAAGTACTGGATAATCATGCTACAATCATTATAATAATAGAGTACAGAGTAAGGGACTAGTAGTGCATTTTCCTAGGAGGGAGAAATAGAATAAATAACTATGGATGGATGAGGGATTGGAAATGGAACAGGAGGATAAACATGAAGGGAAAGAGTAAAAGGAGTGAAGGGGATAATATGGGGATGGATAGCTAAACCTAAGGGCCACTTGATAGGTCATCAAAATCCTAATGCATAATAAGATTTCTATATTATATACATATATGAAGGTAATCTAAATGGAATTGTCTAATAATGGTGGAGATAACAACATCCAGTTAGTCTTTCCTTATCACCAAATGTAGCTTCCAGTGCTGGGAATTAGTTATATTTAATCGAGTTGTTGTCCAAAGGGGTCCCATGGGAATATCCAAACAACTCAAGCTATTGCCTAGGGTAACTTTCTACAACTGATGGTAAGTCCCTATTGCTGAGGAAAAAGATATGCAAAACCAATTGAACATGGAGAAATCAAGCTGGTGCCTACCTAGAGCCTTCATTTCTACAGAAAATTATTCATAGTACTAAATAGTACTCTGCATGCTACCAAAGGAGAAATTTAAGTACCAATCATTTGATCTACAAAAGTGACCTGCCTGCAAGATACTCTAGTAGAAGCATAGCACAAAGCTTATGGGAGTAACCAGCCAATATCTGATTTGTGGTAAGGCCTACTCCATGATATGGAACCCATACCCAAAGCTGCTTGGGTGTCCAAGAATATTATAGTAGAGAGGACTGGGACCTAGGAGAAAGTAAAGAGCCTTCAAACTTTCTGGTCACTTTACAAATGGATCCACAATTAGGCAAAACTAAATAACTTGTCAAAAGAGTTTCCAGATTCACAAGACTTATCCTACAATCAGAATTGATAGATTTGGGGGCTTTTTTTTTAAAGAAAGTCCTAGGCCTAGAAGGTCAAATTTCATAGCCTGGAGAAATTAAGTTGTGTTTTTATCTAGATCTGACTGCCCCTCTGGGTAATTAAAATACACCAATTTTAGGGGAAAATTTGAATCCAAGACAATGGATACCTAAATATGTATTTCTGAAGCATCTGACTAAAAAAATGCTAGAGCAGTTTTTCTCTCTCTCTTTAGTTTCTGACTGAGTTGTGTTCAATTTCCCAATTTTCCCTCTCTCTTCTCTTTTGGAAAAAGTCAATATGTTTCTCTGTTTAACATTGGTCCAATGCAATTGAACAGAACCTGTCTTAGGGTTTTACTACTGTGAACAGACACTACAACCAAGGCAAGTCTTATAAAGGACATTTAATTAGGGATGCTTTACAGGTTCAGAAGTTTAGTTCAGTATCAACAAGTCAAGAACATGGCAGCATCCAGGCAGGCATGGCACAGGAAGAGCTGAGTATTCTACACCTTCATATGAAGGTTTTTAGCAGAATACTGACTTCCAGGCAGCTATGACAAGGGTATTAAAGCCCACACCCACAAGGCTTCACCTACTTCAACAAGGCCACGCCTTCCAATAGTGCCACTCCGTGGGCCAAGCATATACAAACTATCATAGAACTCAAAAAGACAGAGGCAATTAGCAAATGGAAAACACTGCAAATAATTCAAAAGGATTCCAAGTTGTTTGAAAGTGTCCAAAGGCAAACAAGAAAGAAATGTCTGAGGCATACCAAAAGAGAAAGACTAACAAAGATCAGACATTTTTAAGAATCCAAAACAAAATCAAAACCTTTTGTTTGTTTTATTTGTCTGTCTTTTTTGTTGTTGTTTTCTTGCTTCACCAAGTAGAGGTAAATATTAGCTGATGCTGGTGAAGTGGAAAGATAGGAAAATATCTGGAGTAAAATGACTCTAGCAACTGTTGGCCACTTCTGTCTTTCCTCTGAACTCACTATCATGTCAATGGTAGACACTCTCAAAATGTGTCTTTATTTCTTTTGTCATTGATATGTTGTTATGAAACTTGTAGATCACAAAATGTAACCCTAGTCAGGTAAGAGCAGCTGTACTCAATAAGCCAGTTTTAAAAATCCAAATAAAATATGAAAAGCAGAAAAACCTAGAAGCCAATACTGCAGCCACATTGTGAAGAGTAACAGAGGTCCAGCTAAAAGTTTAAGTGTATCTTTCTAAATACATGAGTGCATACACTTATGCATACATACATATATGCATGTATAAAAAGAATGTATTTGCATAGCAATATGTTTTATGTGTATCATAAGATAAATAAACCACTGCAGTATAGGCATGTGCAAAATGTAAAACTCATTTTTTAGTGACTGCTAAAATAAAAACTAAAAAATTGTAAAACACATCTGTAATGCTTACAGATAGTAAACTGTAATGCTCTGTAAATGTCCCCAGAGCTAAAGTTGCTTTAAGAAAAAAAATGAAAGTCTGGAAGATATGAGTGTGTCATTGTAATTGGATCAACAAGCTCTAAAAGCTTCGGGCTACTTTGCCTTCATTTCTTCTCTTCCATATTTCCTTTGAAATTCTTCAAACCCTACATACAAAGTTTGATTATAATATGTGAAGCATTTGACCATCAGATCTTTGACAGGCAGTGTGCTGCAGGGGAGACTTGAGAACTTGTCAAATTCCTAGCAGCTATCCTAATAAAAAAAAACCAGTACAAAAGCATAGAAGTGCTTGAATAGGCCTATAGATCTTACAAAAAGAAAAGAGAAACACTGTCAAAATAATGTGTAACATAAAATTAGCATATTCAAAATAATATGGATCCAGTTGGAACTCATGGAACTAGAGTTACAGACTGTTGTGAGCAGCCTGACATTGCTACTAGAAACGAAACTCAGATCCTGTGGAAAAAATAACACACGGTTTTAACTGCTAAGCCATCTTTCCAGCCCTTGTTACTGCCATTTTATATTCATTCTTATGTCACTGACTTCAGATGAGAATGAGTGTTATTGAAGGAACATTTCAATAATATATCTTGAATTTAAAATTTTAGCCAACATTCACCATTCTGTATATGTGTTCTTGGGCATTCAGTATGTAATTAAGGTATGCCACATAATAGTGACTACTTTCCTTTTCTGCCTCCTTATTCTAATCAACCAAAAAGAATAAACAAAGTTCTGAATGCTATTATTTACAAAATGAGAATGATAACTTCAACTTTCTTTTCATTTCAGAGGTTTTTTTTATAAAGACATTCACATAAGAACAGTAAAAATCTAAATTATTACTTGAAAGACAAGAACAAAAAATAATGGTATGTGATTATATTTATTTATATAAAGATAAAACTGCACCTACAGTTAATGACAATTGCTATGATTATTAGGAGGTCTGGAAAAGGAAAACAATGTTGTCATCAGTTCTTGAGCCTTTTTATGAATCTCCCACCTCTAGTTTTCATGCCCAGACTCTACCTATAACGCTTGGATCCATCCTCAAGTTTCAAACTTAGAATTTCCTCAAATATATCTTTCACTACTGTCCTAGCCATTGTAATTTCTAATAACACTGAAGTTCTATACATAGCCAATGGGAACTCATACTAATGAGCTGGTACTAAAGGAATCTTCTATTACTCTACTTAGTCTGTAAGTTGAAGAAGTTACCAGAAAGGAGTAGGTGGAAAATGGTGTCTAGTGAATCTCCGAAGCTGAAAATCGAATTGTATTTTTTTTTCATAAGAAAAAGCACGTTCATTAAAACATTTTAATTCAAGAAACAGTTTATCTAATGTTTTCTAACAATATCTCATAATTTTATGAGTGAGTTCTTTTGCTGCTATGAGCAATTTTCAATTTACAAAAGTCTAATTGTATTTTTTTACTTTTGTTTACTAGACTTTGTGGATCTTGCCCCAACTTCTAAACCCATTGTATGTCTTGAAGTGTTTTCTTTTTCTTATTTGCTTCTTAGATCTTGGGTTATGTATTTCAAAATATAACTCAATTTGAGTTGATTTTTCTAATAGGAAAAGATAAGATTCTAGTTTATCTAGTCTGCAATGAATATCTAATGTTCCCTCACATTAATTGAACATCCTATTCTTTCTACAATGTATGTCCTTGTCACTTTTGTTGGAAATCAATTGGATGCGTGCATTTGGGTTCACGTCAAGGCTATCTATTGTAGTGTATGGCTCTAAATATGTTTCTGTCCCCACACTATGATAATTTGGCTAGCAATGCTTTGCACTATATTTAGAAGTCATATAATACAGTTATTCCTGAGTTACTGTTTCATTTTTCAAGATTACTTTTGCTTTTCTGAGTATATTTTTGTTCTCAATTGATTAAAAAAATAATTCCTAGTTATATGAGGGGTGTCAGTAGTATTTGGATAGAGACTGCATTGAATCTGCAGATAATTTGAATAGCATGTATATTTCAAGAATAGTTATTCTTCTAATTTTATGAATATTGGAGGTATTTCACGTTCATTATGTCTTCATTTTTTATTTTATTATTTCATTGTAGAGTTATTAAATTAATTATGGTTACTCATAGGTTTATTTTTGCCATCATGACTATGCTGCTTTATTGATTTCAGTTTCTGATTATTTACTATAAATATGTAGAACAAGGCTCAGCTATAATTTTCTTAGGTTTTTAATATTCATTTTTGATGGAGCCATTAGATGTTTTGGTATGTATTATATGTATGCGTGTGCTCATCTGTGCATGTGAATGTATAAGCCAGATGTTTGTATCCAATATCTTTCTGTATTATTCTCTACCTAATTTTCTGATACATTTACTGAACCTGAAGCTTGATATTTTGGCTAGTCAACAAATTCCTGAGATTCACGTGTCTCTTTCCCCTTTCCTAGGTATTAGGGTTACAGATGCATGGTTCTGCCTAGATTATTTTTAGATATTTTGGGAGTAAAACTACCTTATGCATGTTAGAATTTTGTACATATAAAATCATGCCATCACTCCATATAAACTATCAGGATAAATTGACTTTCTTATTTCTAATTTGAATGACTTCCTTTTTCTCATGTTTGGTTGTTCAAGGTAAGCCTTCCAGTATTGTCATGAATAAACATGGTAAAATTGGGTATCTTTGTCTTATTAGAGATCTTGGAAAGATTTCAACTTTTCATTGTTAAAATTTATTTTAACTATTTTCTTATTGTGCATTATATTTATCATGTGGAAATATATTGTTTCAAACTAAAACTTTTTAGTATTTTTATCATGACACAATGTTAAATTTAATGCAATGCTTTTAGTGAGTCTATTCAGAAATGAACATATGATTTTTTTTTTCGTTTTGTTGATGTGGTACATTACACTTACTGACTTCAGTATACTGAGCATTTCTTCTAGCTCTAGGACTGAATAATCCTTATAATGTACAAACTGGATTTCTGTTGGCTAGTATTTGGTTGAAGAATGTTCCAGGTGTATTTATTGGAGAATATTTGCTTGTAGCTTCATTTTTAGTCCCTTATTGTCTTTTATTTCATCTGTATAATATTGGTATTGTGCAATAAAATGAGTTGTTAGAATTTAGTACAATTCAATTTTTGTAAGAATTTGAAGAAATTATCATTAATTCTTCTTTATATCTTTGAAGAAAACTCATTGATAAAGTCAACTGGCACTCACTTTTCTTTTCTTGGTTTTATGAGACTGAGTCTCAACATAATTCTGGCTGTCCTAGAGCTCTGTATGTTGGTGAGGCTTGCCTTGAACATACAGAGATCCTCCTGCCCCTGTCTTCAGAGTGCTGGATTAAAGGTGTACATCCCTTTCCTGTGCCTGTCCTTGGTATCCTTTAATGGTACATTTTAATACTGACTTAATCTGGTTTGTTATGATTGGTTTCTTATGTTTCTCCATTTTCTTAAGGATTCTTCCTTCATAAGGTAAGTATGTCCAGGGTAAATCATCAGGTTTTGCCACATTTTCACACAACAATCTCTAATGACAGTTTGCATTCTGTGGTATCCATGGAAAAGCCTCCATTTCCATTTCTGCTTTATTATATTTCAGTATTCTTTTCATAGTTTAATGTGATTATGAGTCTATTTTGTTTATCTTTTCAAAATAAAGTTCATTTTTTTCCTTTTAGAATTTCTTTAATTCATTTCAACTTTTCTCTAAAATTTGTCATTTCCCTTTATGTATTCTATTCTATGTATTTGGCTTATGCTTATTTTCCACTTTTGCTAGGGGCAAAAATAGGTTCCTCATTTTAGACCTTTCTGCTTTTGTGACACAGTCATTTCTTGCTATCAATGTCCCTCTTAGCAGAGCTTTTGCTGTGGCTTGAAAGTTTTAGACTGTTCTTTTACTATTTTCATTTGTGCCATTTAAAATATTTTCAATATATCAATTTAATAACATAATAATTGAATAATAACAGTAATTTAATCCAATATTAATGATATTAATTGACAATAATTTAATTTATAATTATATTGTGTATTAAATTATGAATACATTATTAATTTAATAATCATTTAAAATTGTGTCAATAATATTTGCTCTAATTTCCATGAATAGGGAAGATTTTCATTAAATTTATCACCTTTTTAATGTGTGATGTATGAATTTTTGATTTACTCAAGTTTCTATGCCTGAGAATATATCATGTGCTATTTTGCAGAATACATATTCTGAAGATGTATGCTTATTTTGCCCTGTACTATTTGAGAACACATTAAGAATGCCTATGATTTCCTGTCTTCATCCAGCATAATTTCCACACATCTCTAATATTAGTGTTATCTCTGAGTATCCTATTAGAATTAGAGGCTTAACATCTTATAGAATACTCAGGAATTTTAGCCTGTGGTCTACAATCAATAGCTCTTCTGATTGCTGCATCTAACTATGTCAACCAACCAGACAAACTGTTAACAAGTTTGATATATTTTGTTCTCAAATAGATATTCCAAAGTCCCTCTGAGATTTTGAAAACCAAAATAACACATTGGGCCAGAAAAAAAATGCCTTTCATTGTGTCTTGTAAGATTCAAATGGAATATTCCCAATTAATCAACAGTCTATAGATCTCCTTCTGAGTTGAATTGAAGTTCTATACAATCATTGACATGTGTGAAAAATCTTTGACCAAAGAAAGCAAATAACATTTTAAAATATGGTATTATTCTGTTAAAAACGTACAAAAACTTTATAATTTATTCTCTGAAAACAGCAGCTATTCCATCATTATAAACATCTCATTACACGCAAACTGCAGAATAAGTGACTAAAATGTAATGATTACCTTGACAGTCAGATTAATATGTGTTTAATAAAGGAATGGACTTGTCCTAGCAGTGCAAACTGTCTTTCAGTGATAGCCTAAAGCACTAGGTAGAATTAAAGCCATTATGTGGATAATTCAGATAGCAGTAATTGAGTTTTGAGGCTAGAGGATGAAGATAATTGCCTCAGTTCTCCACTTGGCTTTGGTCATGAAATGACTACTAAATTCTGTCCCACAGAATAAAGGGCCACTTAATTAATGTCCATCATTTGTCTTCTAGGGAAAATAATTGTATCATGTATCTATAAAGCAAGATAGCATTAGTTTTCCTAATAATGTAAAAACATAGCATGCAGCAGAAGTATCATACTATCTCCTGTTTTAAACAAAAATCAAAATAAAACCACAACAATTAAAAAAGCTTGTAATAAAACCTGTTCTCAAAAACAAGAACAAATACAAACAAAACCAATAAGTTATGCTTTTAGTATGGTTAATTTTTTTCTAGCAAGTTATTTACTGACACTCTTATTAAAAATAATTAAAATAACAGTACTTTTTGAACCATATCCAGTCTAAATAGAAATACAAGGAAAAAGACAAGTAAGCCTATTCTTATGTACACATTTGTGGGTACCTTTTAAATAAAATTAAATAATCTGCTATAGCGTTCTTGTAGTGATATAGTCATATGTGATTTCAGTTTGAAGTTTAAGTGAATGTTTGCAATATGATGTGATTTGATAACTGATGTCCTACCATTAGTGAATTATACACTAGAAACACATCTTTATTTTAAAAGGAAAAGATATGACAGATTATATGAAAAGACATTGTGTTCAATATCCATGAGAATTAATTAATACTGTATGTTTCCTCTGTGACAGAGTATGTGAAACCTTAACAATGTATGCCTGTGATTACTTGAGTTCAACATAAAAGCGTATGTGAGCGGTGAAGTGTTTAGACTGAAAGTTATAATAAGATTAGGTTTCCAACTTTCACAATTTGTCAAATCACTTGCTGCTTCTTTTCTTCTTCTTCTTCTTCTTCTTCTTCTTCTTCTTCTTCTTCTTCTTCTTCTTCTTCTTCTTCTTCTTCTTCTTCTTCTTCCTCTCCTCCTCCTCTTCCTCCTCCTCCTCCTCCTTCTTCTTTTTCATGAAATCACCAACTATTTCTTACCACTTTGAGTTAGTGTCACAATAAATCGTAAAGTCTATAAAAAGTCTAACAGAATTGCTGTGTGTTTCAGTTTCAGTTTGTACTAGCATGTAAACTCCCACCTGCCTATCATTTTGTCATTTACAGATTTCCAAAAGGAAAGCATCATGAGAAAGTCTGGTTTTTATCCAGCGGGTTATACAAGAGCTAAAAATACATGAAGAGTTTAAAACAGCACAACAGAAACCAAGACACCTGCCTCTGTCAGTCAGGAAGATAGTTGCAGAAGGAACTAGAAGTGCTTATTCAAGTGGGAATCGTTCAAATAGAGCATGTATCTAACTGGGAACTGACTCATGAATAAATAAGGAGGAATAAATTTAGAAGGAATTCAAATTAATGTTAATGTGCCCAAGGTCTGTAACTGTTGTCTGTGGTGGTTGAAAATATTTGGGTGTCCTATCCATAATCTTCTTCCAAGTGGTTTCATTGCTTGCCACCAGATTCAAAGATGCAGACATTCTGAGATATTGTGGGAGTTTGGGTTGATTTTTTTTTAAACTTACACCATGTTTTCAATAAATTTAATAAAAGAACAACATATACTGGTTATTTTTATGTCAATTTGACACAAGCTACAGTCACTTTGGAAGGTAGAACCTCAACTGTGGAAATATCCCTACCAGATGGGTCTTTGGTGCATTTTCTTGATTGATGATTGATGTGAGAAAGCCCAGTTCCCTGTGAGAGGTCCCACTCTTGGGATGGTGGTTCTGCATGCTACAAGAAAGCAGACTGAGCAAGTTATGATATGTGAGCCTTTCAGAAGTGCTGCTTCACAGCCTCTGCATCAGGTCCTCCTTCCAGGTTCCTGCTCTGACTTCCTGGATAGTGGCCTATATATACTGTAAGATGAAATAAACACTTTGCTCCCAAGTTGCTTTTAGTTCTGGTACTTTATTATGATGATAATACCTACTAAAACATAACATTAATTAACTCTCAAAAATAATTTAAAACACAATAATACAATTCTTGAGTATTTTCAATGCGATGATGGGAAATTTGGAGAATGTATCCTAGAACATGACGATTATTATTTAGCTAAATTTACTTTATCTACAAAATATTTTACACTTTTGTAAGCTGTGGATGACAAAGAAGCATTTCAAAAGATACTTTGTGTAATTTTAACTTAAAAAATGTTAAATATTTTAGGAAAGCTTATTGGCTCAAAGATTGTTTCTTCCTGAACTCCAAGTACAATATACTTGCAGAATATAGATAAGTTTATTTTAGATTTATTATCTTATAATAGCTAAATTCTGAGGGAGTGGTAGACTACATAGAAATAAATACTGAAAATCCTGACAAATTCAGTTTATTTTGGTTTGTTTATACATATCCAGGGAGTTTTTCATTAATAGAGCATTTTCCGGTCTTATTAAGTTAATCATTAACAAGGTATGTTGTGGTCTTATTAATTATAGCTATGTAATTAACATTTAAAATGCATTTCATTCATCCTAATTTTCCAGGTTGTGTCCATTCTCTTGATATAATAACTGTTTCTTACTTTACTGTTAATTCAGTCTAGAGGTCTTGACCAGGTTTGCTAAAGAATTCAAAGATGGGAAATATCTAGAGCACAAAGAGGTAATAATAGAGATATCTTTACCACTGCAGACAAAACCAGAAACTGAAGAAAGGTATTTATTAGGGGTGAGGAAACACACACATGTAGCAGCCACACAAAGAAAGAGACCCTCTGCAAAGCTGCAATATCCAGTCTTTTCCTAGGGACAGGGACTTTAAAACCATTGAAGAGTTTTTCTCCTATAACTTTAACGTTGTTCAGTTTGAAGATAGATTGATTGGTCCATGAATATTGTAAAATTTGTCCTGATGATGCCTTGAACTTGTAGAGCCAGTCCATCAGCAGGAGGTCTGCTTGTGGGGGCCTTTGTTTTTCTTCTTTTTTTTCCCATTAATTAATTTATTTATTTACTGTATATCCAGATTGCAACTGCCCTTCTCCAAGTCCCCTCCTCACATGGCCACTACCTGTCCTCCCTCCCCTTCACCACTGAGAAAGTGGTAACCTTTGTTTTAAGCTGCCTGGAGGATGAGAAGGAAGTTGCCTATCTTGGAAATTTGTCATCTTTATTACCAGGCCATGTGGCCCCTCTCCCTATGTCTGTCTACCAGGGTGCCGGTCAAAATTTTTATCACTCACTAATAAGCCAAGCTAACAAATGCCATTGTTTCTCAGTTTGTATTTGTCATTATTTTTATTCCTTGACAAAATATGTAGACACTGATAATTTTTCACTAAGCTAATATATTTAAATCTGTAAATATGATGCTATATTTCTTGCCTTGATGCCTCAAAATTGGTGCATTTGGAAATAAAACTGGCAAAAGGAAACATCATCTTTAGATGTTAAGTTCTTTACATGAATGGAATTAATTAAAATAATAAATGTTGATCATAATGTGAAAAATAAATTGATAAGGAGGCAGGACTGGCATATTGAATTAACTTATTTTATGATGTTAAAGACATGGGCATTCTATTTAATCATGCTATCATGTAGAAAACTCCTCACAAAAATGAAGTTGTTCCAATTATATTCTTGTAAGTGGCTTCTGTCTTTACAAATCAGGTGTAATTTAGCATTTGTTAACCAGCTTTCTAATACTGTTTTAAATAAGCAGGGAAACAATTTTCAGGAGGAATTATTTGGGCTGACATTTTCAGCTGTTTTTCTTCATAATTGGCTTGCACCATTGCTATGTGACTGTGTTGAGGCACAGCATCATGACAGGAGGGTGTAGCAGCACAAAGAAAATGACAGAAATGGGAAAGGCAGAACACTGTATTCTTCAAGGGCAGACCCTCATGACTTTGTGTCTGTCTTCAGGCTCCAGTAATTCACAAAATAGTGCCACCTGCTGGTGTGTAGTCTTTAGCACATGATACTATGCAGAAAAATTTATATTTAAACCACTAAGGATCACTCTGGAAATTTTACTATGATTTTTCTGTTTGACTATGTAAGTTAGTCCACATTACCTTAGCTTTTTTTTTTTTTTTTTTTTTTTTTTTTTGGTTTTTCGAGACAGGGTTTCTTTGTGTAGCCCTGGCTGTCCTGGAACTCACTCTGTAGACCAGGCTGGCCTCGAACTCAGAAATCCACCTGCCTCTGCCTCCCAAGTGCTGGGATTAAAGGCGTGTGCCACCACCGCCCGGCTACCTTAGCTTCTTAAAATATTACTAAACTCCAAGAATCTAATCTTCTTCCCTGAATATTTCTCTGTTGGGTCCCAGGTACCGTTCTTCATTATTTGGAAATCCTTTTACTGTTCATTTTTTTTAATTGGATATTTTCTTTATTTACATTTCAAATATTATCCCCTTTCCACGTTGCCCCCATGGAAACACTCTATCCCCTCCCCCTCCCCATGCTTCTATGAGGGTGTTCTGCCACATCATTCAGTAGAACTTTATGATCACAATGTAATAAATACTAATACTCTTACCTTCTTTTTCTAGCACTTGAGTATGGTCTTAAGACACTATTTCTAACAATGTTTTAATACATGATTTTTTAAGATCACAAATCATTTATATACAAGTAGCAATAACTGTACTGAACTATTTACATAACAAAGAAATGATGCCATGGATTCAAGAGGAGCAAAGGCAGAGGGATGGGAGAGGTTGAAGAAAGTCAAGGGATGATTTGAGAGCAATGCTCAGTTTAAAAACATTAGAAATAACCTTTGAGTACCCGAAGTATTGTCAGTGTTGTATAAAAGAAGGAGGAGAAAGAGAAGGATAGGGTAAGGGGGAAGGAGGATGACAATGATGAGTACTACAACTATGACAACACTACAAGACATGACCAGGAGGAGGAGGAAGAGGAAGAGGGGGAGGAGGAGGAGGAGGAGGAGGAGCAAGACCAGGAGGATAAGGAAGAAGAGGAGGAGGATTAGTCAGAGGTGAAGGAAGAGTTGTAGGAGGAGGAGTAGAAAGTGAAAGTGAAAGAGGAGGAGGAGGAGGAGGAGGAGGAGGAGAAAGAGGAAGAGGAGGAAGAGGAGGAGGAGGAGGAAGAGGAAAAGGAGGAGGAGGAAGAGGAGGAGAAAAAGGAGGAGGAGGAGGAAGAGAAAGAGGAGGAAGAGGAAGAGGAGGAAGAGGAAGAGGAGGAAGAGGAAGAGGAAAAGGAGGAGGAGGACGAGAAAGAGGAGGAGGAGGAAGAGGAGGAGAAAAAGGAAGAGGAGGAAGAGGAGGAGGATGAAGAGGAAAAAAGGAGGAGGAGGAGGAGGAGGAGAAAAAGGAGGAGGAAGAGAAAGAGGAGGAGGAGGAGGAAGAGGAGGAGGAGAAAATGGAGGAGGAGAAAAAGGAGGAAGAGAAAGAGGAGGAGGAGGAAGAGGAGGAGGAGGAAGAGGAGAAGGGGGAGGAGGAGAAGGGGGAGGAGGAGAAAGAGGAAGAGGAGGAAGAGGAGGAGGAGGAAGAGGAGGAAGAAGAGGATATGGAGGAGGAGGAAGAAGAGGAGGAGGAGGAAGAGGATATGGAGGAGGAGGAAGAAGAAGAGGAAAAGGAGGAGGAGGAGGAGGAGGAGGAGGAGGAGGAGGAGGAGGAGGAG
>JANHMN010000005.1:61808140-61902976 GCA_030674055.1 Rhabdomys pumilio | reverse complement strand
TGTGTGTGTGTGTGTGTGTGTGTGTGTGTGTGTGTGTGTGTGTGTGTGTTTATGAACCACATGAAATCAGGCACATACAGATTAGAATGCTCTTAGGTTTTTCTAGAGAAGCTTCTTTTGTTGCGAGCAGTAGTTGATGCAGAGACCCACAATTAATCAAAGTTCAGGAAACATGTGAGTGCATTGATCTTTCCTAAATCAGATCACTGTAATATTAACCTCTCCAAAGTTCAGGGAGCATTGCAGAAAACAAACAATCAAAACAACAAAAGAATTTAATGGCCAGAAGGTGGTAAGTAGTGCTGTGAAACTCTGTCTTCTGTACATGCCATGACTATCCTACTCCTAAACTCCTGCAATTGTGGTTACCTGCTCAAGATCTGCACAAGACTGGAATTGTAACCATGTCATTATGCAAAAGGTAGAGACTCATGAGACTCCACCCAACACTAGAGATTATGGACAGTTAATACTTGGCAGAGAGGAAATATCCTTTATGTTTAATGTTGTAACCACTGATAAACTGCTCATGTTCAAGTAAACACTGCCCCTCAAATACACTCATGCTCATTCAAGCAACTGTATTTATATTCCATATGTTACAAAACTATCAAACTATGAAGCGGTCTTCTTGAAGGATAGAAGCTTTTAGAATAAGAGAATGGTGATGAGAAAAGGTAAAACAAGTGAAAATGACCAAAATTTAGTATATGCATTTATGAAATTGTTAAATAATGAAAAACCCACCTAATCATTTCTATAATAAACAATAAGATTGAAAGAGTAATACAGTCTCAACAAAGGAAACTTTAGATCAATGTAAAAATTTTAACTATATAATTAAACTAACAACTTTTATACTCAAACTGTTTCATGAAATAGAAAGTGAAGGAAAAATTAGCCTTCAAAAACAAGTGAGAACTATCTTGTTTGTCAGCATTCTAAAATAACATAAAATAACAAACAGCATTTTCCTAATATTTAAATTTTTCTTATACAATAAATGGAAGATATTAATGCATTTCAAAAGATACTACAACTTAGCCAGTATTGTGGTACATGACTATAATACTAGCACTTGAGAGGTTGAGGGAGGAGAATCATGAGTTCAAAGTCAGCTTGGATGACTGTTAATAGTGCTTTCTGGAGGCTGGATATATCAGCAGTCCTAATCTGATGCTGGTCTTCAGGATATCTAGAGAGCTGTTGGGAATTTAAAGTAATTGATTCTCACTGCAGCAATAGGATAGATGAATTTGCCAGCACAACTCAAAGCAAGTAGTCCAAGAATAAAATTTTCTTCTATGTCCTTTTATTTGGGCTGCAGTGGAAGGATACATCTTCCTGCTTCAACTAATATAATTAAGAAAAGTCTCTCACAGGAATTTCCAATGGTTTGCATTTTAGTTGATTCTGTACTTAGTCAAGGTGACAACCAAGATTAGCCATTGCAATTACCTTGTGAAAACCTGCTTCAAAGAAAGAAAATAAAAACAAAACAAACAAAAATAATAATGGTATTATAAAAAGAAACGTGTGTAATGAAAATCACTTTGTAAAGCAAACTAATTTTAATTAAAAAGAATTAACTATATAACTTTTCTTTCATTAGGTAGATATATTTTTATTGTGTAAGTACCCATATCAAAATTGTATTGTAGTAACTACGAATCATTTATAATAATAGTCTATTTTCCATCTAGTCTTTTATAACTCCAAAAACATATGGCACATCATTTGTTCAAGTTTAGATATGAATTATCTGCTTCTCACAGAGTCTTCTCTTGAAAGCAAAGTCCTCAATGTAGTAGACTTAAAGTGGAAGCCTTGAGATATGATTAGGCATAAAGACTTTACCAATGGGTTAATGCATTGATGAATTCAAAACTTAATAGACAATTGTGTGGTGTGTGATGTTAATACTATTTGACACTCTGATACAATCTGAAGTCATGTAGGAGGAAAAAGCTTCTGAGAATGTTTGTGAGGAATTATCTTGATTAGATTAGCTAATTGTAAGAGGCTTTTCTGATTGGATGAATTGAGGTGGGAAGATCCACTCTATCAGTAGCACTATCCCATGGGCAAGAATTCTGAACTGAATAAAATGGTGAAAGCAAACTGAATATATATCTTTACTTCTCTCTGCTTCCTGAATGAAGATACATGACCAACCACCTTAAGCTGCTGCTATGAGGATCCCCCACATACTCATGATGGACTATACTGATAATCTGGGAACTAAAATAAGTCCTTTATACCTTAAGTCACTTTTCACAAGGTATTCTATCACAACAAGAGAAAAGTAAATATTAAAATTATCATGGTAGTTATGGAAAGGAAGCATGAATGGCATGCCCTTGAAGAGTTTATCTTGTCTTCAGATCCTCATGTCAAACCCGCAGTTTGCTTCTTGGATGCTAAGAAATGACTAGCTACCATTGCCAGATCTTCCCACTCTTATAATACTTTGTCTCAGTAAAGGATAATGCAGCATATCTACTTATCCTTGCACTAAAGGTTCTGAAATCTTGATGCAAAATAAAGCTTTACTCCTTTTAATTTTCTCTCATTTTGTCATGATGATAGAAGACTAACTAACATCTTACTTTATTAGATAGTTATGATAAGCTACAGCATTGCTTAATGTAATTTATATGTCACAAATATGTTGTGGCCATCAGATAAACCAATTTGTAGGAAATGTCTAAATTGAGGATATACAAGATAAGAATATAGTTCTCACACTTATGCATTTTATTTTAATCATAATCTGTTATTACTATTAATAGCACAATTATTTTCCCTTTTATTTATATCATCTATATAATTAAGACAATATGGAGAGAATACTTATGTGCTAAGTGATTGGGCTGATATTTTACAACAAATTATTAAAAATCAACAGAATATTATAATATACAATATATTAGTAAGAAAAAATTAGTAAAATCTTGAAATATTTTAGTTTTATAGATTAAATTTTAATTTTGGCTTAATTTTCAACATTATTCATTATATTCATACAAGCCTAGATCGATATATATATATATATATATATATATATATATATATATGTGTGTGTGTGTGTGTGTGTGTGTGTGTGTGTGTTTATATATACGTGTGTTTATGTGTTTATATATATATGTTAATATATGTATGTTTATATATAGATATATACAATGAATTTTGCTGGTGTATTCTAAAAGATAACACTTTTCTTCCCATTTGACAAATAGTTGCAAGAAAAATGTGAGAACAGTATTTTATATTGTCTCTATCAGTGATTTTATTGTGGTTAAAACACCTATTTTCCAACTACATACACTAATCTATATTGAACTAAATTAAAACATTTTGCTTTCATATGTTGGCATGTATATCTAAAACTGTATCACACTGTGTACATTTTATTTTTATGCATCCACTCAATAGTATTCTGTTGATACTTGGAGCTTTTGTTTGATATTCTTTGGTTCATCTAGGTAATCTACAATGTTGATTGGTTCTGGAAAGGGGTATATATTAGAAGCTAATTCAAGTTGGTGTTCTTGGAAGGTTGTGTTAAATAGTTGAACATGAAGCTTAATTGGAGTTCTCTGGTCTTTGTGATTATGTCCTTTGATAAGTAAAGATTCTTTTCCTGTCTGTCTATACCATGAGGATGAGAGCTTCACTTCATAACATACTTACAACATATTATGTTTTACCCCAACCTCAGAATTAATTATGGAAACCAATATTGGACTAGACTTTCTAAAGCTGTGATTTAAAATAAAATTCTTTAGCATTTATCTACAATATCTGTTGTATTGATGGAAAGCCAAGTAAGCCAGAAAATTATCACTAAAAGGTGTCAGTACTTCCTGTTAGTATTCATCTAATAAGATGGAAAAGTCTCTTGCAAAGTTGACTTGCAGGAGATGTGCCAAAAAATAATTAGAGAATGAACTTAGAAAAAGCACAGAATATTATCAGTAAATTTTAGTGGGTCAACCTTGTTACACCATGGCAAATATTTGACTGCATTTTTCCCATATCTTGAATCCTGTCACAGGTGGAGCTTAAAGGTAAAGACTAGACTATCCAACATATATGTGGCAGCGTAGTACTCAGGTAGTGCCCTGTTTGTTTCTGGTTGCTTTTAGCTAAATTTACATTGAGATTGGGAAGTAAACAAAAGAGAGTGAGCAGTTTTGAAAATTTGTTGTTTGGAAAGAAAAAGGCACATTACAACCTAGGAAGGTTCACAGCTGCTAAAAAGATAATGATTGTTGAGAAGGTTCTGTGGTTAGGCAGAATAGAAGTTTAGGAAGAAATTCTGGATGCCTTTTTTCAAAATTTCAAATAAAGCCTGGGTAGACAGGAAATGTTTGGCTTGGTCAAATGATTCCTAAACTCCTGAGTGGACATTGTATGTAGCTGTAACAGTAAATCTTCATTGGGTGCACTTGGAAGGAAGCTGGGGGTGTCAGTGATGAGAGAAAGTGGTAAAAAATGATTAGGAAGCTTAGGGTAACAAAAACCAAAGAAAAGCGATCAGTTTTCTTTTTAGATAAAAGCCAAGAATATTCTTGGAAATATCCATGTCTTGATCCTTATTATAAGCCAAAGATGCCAGAAGTAGTGTCTAAGCCAAGACTGGTTTTGCAGGAGACAGAGGCTTGAGATGCCTCCAAGTGGTTCTGGTTTTCTCTTCTCTTCTCTTCTCTTCTCTTCTCTTCTCTTCTCTTCTCTTCTCTTCTCTTCTCTTCTCTTCTCTTCTCTTCTCTTCTCTTCTCTTCTCTTCTCTCTCTCTCTCTCTCTCTCTCTCTCTCTCTCTCTCTCTCTCTCTCTCTGTCTCTCCTCTCTCTCTCTCTCTTTTTGTTTTCTAATGTGATACCCTCTTTTAGCAAACATACTGAGAATGTGAACTAAACCATAGGGGCATTGACATGTCAAGTGAAAAATGGTCTGAACCACTCATTCCCCTCGTGTCTACCATACACTAAAGTCTTAACTCCGATACAGTGATATTCAGTTGTATTCTATTCCTATGGACTCCACATGATATGCAATAGTTCTGCCTTCTTTCTCTCCCTTAAGCTTCGTATAATAAACATTGTTTTCTGAAATGTACAATGTTCTATTTTTTTTGTATTTAATAGGACAAGAACCTGAATGCATTTGGCTTGAGATGGCTTTAGTGGCCATTGAGTTTCTGAAATCTTAGCCTCTTAAATCAAAATAAAAACAAAACAAAATAAAACAAACAAACAAAATACAGAACTAAGAAAATCTTCATTGCTCTCAATATTCCAGGAATATATAATATTCCTGGTGAAGTAAGCTATAGACAGCTGAAAAGCCAGGCTGAAAGAATGAGCTACAATCAGGAAAAAAATAAAAAAACAATAGGAAAGGAACTGGACATGTCTTTGGGGACTCAGAACATTCCACAATATGCCTCAGCTTCCAAGTGTGAAGCTATATGATAAATTAGAATTTACCCACAAAAGTTTAAGTATCTCCTTGGTGCAATCCCTTCTTGCCATTTCCCTGCTCTTCTCATTTAGAAGAGGCATGTTTTCCCCATGGCATTTATACCATTATATATTTAAAAGAGAGCAAGGAGGAGTAGAAGGGAGAGATTTTCAGGAGAAAATGGAGAAATGAACTAAGTATGTTATAATCTAATAAAAAAGAAAAGAATAAAACAAAAGAATGATAGAATATATTTGTAATATAAATTATATATAAATAAAAATAAGATAATCTATATATAAAATTTCCCTCCCATATTCTACTTCTTGTTCTCTTTTAAATTCATGGCCTTTTTAAAAATGAATTATATGCATTTATGAACACGTATATACATATATATTCATAAATAAAATCTGCTCAGTCTGTTTAATATTATTAGTGTGCATATTTTCAGGGATGACCATTTGACAATGAACAACCAATTTACATGTTCTTTCATGAAGAAGACTATTTCTCTACTATCAGCATTCCTTAGTTGTTAGTAGTTCTTTGTTTAGGGTTGAAGCCCTGTGGGCTTTCTCCCATTCACTTTAGCATGTCTATTGTTGCTCTTAAGCTCATGTTTACGATGTCATGTTGGTGAAACTTTAAGAGTGAAGTTATTACATAATTACATAATCAAACTTCCTGATCCTCTGGCTTTTACAATCCCTCCTTCCACTCTTCTGTAATGTTTCTTAAGCCTTAGATCCAGCAAAATATTTACTATAGATGTATGTATTGGGACTGTGCTCCAGTACCTTTGCATTTTGATTGGTTGTGTTTATCTGTAATAATTTCCATGAGATTTCCTTAATAAGGAGTAAGAACTTCACCTACGTTGGCTATAAGGATAGATATTTACAATATAGTTATGGATTACGATGGTTTTAGCAAGTAGTTATGTTATAGTTATATGTCTTTTCCAAGATACACAATTTCACTAGCTCTGAGTTGTTGGCTGTTTCCAGTAGCAGGCATGATTGCCTTCTTGTTGATGTTCTCTTAAATCCAATTAGTGGGTTTTGGCTCCAGCCAACGAATGAATGGAATCCTTAATGTTATTGTGCTGTGCTGGTCATTTATGTGGTTCATAGGCATAATAGCTAGGTAGGATTCTTGGTTGTCTTTCTTCCTTTGAAGCTTGCATAGCACATGGCTAGTCTTCAGGGAGTGTACATTTGGGTCAGTTCCAGCTCAAGGGTCTCTGAGCCCTGTATCTGAAGTATATGATGCCTTTAAACAACAGGAACTTACCTTCTGTCTCTTGCAAAAACCTAGGGAATAGAAACAGGCTGAATGTTTTATGAGTTTCTTGGACAACTCTGACCAGTAGCTAGAAAACAGACTTCTCATACTTGGTGTTGGGGTTTTTGTTAGGTGGTTTTTGGCTTTTGAAAACATTGTTAACCCCAATGAGAAGAGTTCATTTAAATTGTGTTTATTTATACAGTGTGTATTTATTACACAATATATTATAATATTTTACATACATTACAGGTTTTAGATTTTAGGTAAATATTTAATAGTATGATTCTACATGACATTTCCAGACATTATTAATATTATTTTACCTCATCTCTTTTGTATTTATTTTCTTCCAATGACATCATTCTTTTCTCCAGTTTCCCATATCAGATCACATGGAACCTGCTATTACCCTCCCTAGAATACCTCAAACCCTCAAACACCTACCCCAGCAATGGTCCCTTTTTACTTTTCTGGCTTCTGTTGTTACTCTAGGATATATATCCACATCTGAAGATTTGGAGTGAGTATCCTCCAGTAAAAAAGAACATGTAAATGTTGACCTTCTGGGTCTGTATTGCCTTACTCCAAATGATCTTTCCAATTCCCAACCTGCAAAGTATGTACTTACTGCAAAGTTACATGAACTTACCTGCTAAGTTCATGATTTTATTTTTCTTTACAGCTAAATAGCATTTTATTAAGTATATATACTATATTTTCATTATTAATTCACTGATCAAAGGGCATTTAGGGTATTTTTTTCCTAGCTATTCCAACTATCAGTGAACATGACTGAGCAAGTGTATATAGAGTAGAATATTATGTTCTTTGGTCACACCTCAAGGAGTAGTACAGCTGAGTCATATGGGAGATATATTTTCAGCTTTCAGAAAATTTGGAGAGTGAGTTTCCAGCCCCATGTAGAGTTTTTATAACAAATCTCAGGGAATACCATGAAAGAAAATGAAAAAAGAATATAAGAGTCAGACACTGGGAATGATTGTTATAAAATGCTGTCTTCTGAATGTGACATGGCTGTTAAGTTCATGAACCAACATCATCTGTGGTTGCCTGCACAGGAAGAAGCCAGTCAAAATCCAGCATGGATAGAGAAGAAACTCATGAGTCTCACATTCATTTGACTAATTAATAGCACTTGATGGTTTCTGGGGAGGAAAAAACCATTTTTCTTTCAGAATGTGGCCACATGTAGATTGCCCATGCTGCAGTGGATGATCCCATACCTATGCACATATGGGCAATGCTAATTGAATTCAGTGACTTCTAAAAGAACAAAGAGAACTTGAAGTTGAAGATTAGAGAGAATTACTTATCAGAAGAATATCCATGGTGAATGGGATGAGGGAATGGGGTAGATATGAACAAAATATACATGTGTGTGAATTTCTCAAAGGATAAATATATTAATTTTAAAAACTACTGGTCTTTCTTCCACCTGCTTTGCTTCTAGTCTACCCACAAAATATGTTCTATTTCGCCTCCCAGGGATATTCATGTGCCCCCTCCCCAATGAGCCCTTCTTGTCACTTAGCCTCTCTGGTCCTCTTGATGACTGTTCTTTCCTTTATAGCTAATGTCCACTTAGAATTGAGTACATACTATGTTTGTCTTTCTGGGTCTGGGTTCCCTCACTTAGGACTAATTTTTTCAGGTTCATCTTTTTGCCTGAAAAATTTCTTGATGTCATTATTTTTAATAATCTATATTGTGAATATGTCATATTTTCTTTATCCATTGAGGGACATCTAGGTTGTTTGCAGTTTCTGGCTATTATGAATAAAGCTGCCGTGAACATGGTTGAGTAAGTGCACTTGTGGTAGAATTGAGCTTCCTATGAATATATGGCCAGAAGTGGTACAGCTAGGCCTTGAGGATCAGGTAGGAAGTGGAGTGACAAAGATAGAAGGAGAGAGTACTGAGTGAGACTATGGAATGGGAGGAGGCTTTTGGGAATCGATATAGAAACTTTAGTGCAGTGGAAACTCCCTAGAACCTACAAGAATAACCATAGCAAAATCTCCTAGTAATGGGGAATACAAATCCTGAATTGGACATCGCCTAGCAACGAGATTGAAACATCAACTCAGCCACAAAATTTTCAGCCTACAGTTTTTTTCCTACCTCAAGGACATGCTGTGAAAATGGTAGCAAAGAATTTGTAAGAGTGGCCAGCTCATGACTGGTCCAACTTGTGCCCCATCGCCCTAGAAGGAGCCCACATTTGACATTGCCTGGATGACCAGGAACCCTAGGCAGGACAATCTAGGGAGTCTGAATGGAAATAAATATGACTTATAAAAAAGTAAATGGAATGACTTTAATGATAATTCTGTTATACTCATAGATCAGAGTCTAGTCCACTTATTATCAGAGAGGCTTCACCAATTAACTGATGGGAGCAGATGGAGATACCCATAGCTAAATACTATGCATAGTTAGAGAAACCAAGCAGGAGAGAGAGGGGAAGTATTGTGGCAGCCAGAGGGGCTGAGCATACCACAAGATCATGACCAACAGAATCAACTAAGCAGGGCTCATAGAGACTCACAGAAACTGAAGAGAAAAACATGGACCCTGTATGGTTCTAAGCTAGGTCCTCTGCATAGACATTATAGTTGGTGCTCTTATGGAACTCCCAGAAGTAGGAGTGGGGTTGTATCTGACTCTTTTGCCTATGCTTGGAAACCATTTCCTCCTTCTGGGTTGCCTCATCTACCTTTGTGTCTATCTGTAAATATGAAGATTGTATCTAGTATCACTGTCACTTGATATTCTATATTTGGTGGATACCACTGGGACACCTAATCTTTTGTTGTTGTTGTTGTTTGCTTTTATTCTTGAAGGGAGACAGAAGAGAAAGTGATCTAGGGGAGAGGAATAGAGAGGAGTGAAGGGAGGGAAACGTGCAGTCAGAATGGAACATATGAGAAAAGAATAAAAGTTAAAAAAATAAAAAAAAATAAAGAAATTAAAAACTACTGGTTTTAGTGGTACATATCTACAATCCCAGTGCTGAGAAGATAAAGACAGAATGATCACTGGGACTTACTGTCAGTAAAGCAGAATTAGTGAGCTCCATGCCAGTAATGACTTACATTACATGACTCACAGGAAATGGATATGATTCCTGAAATTGGCATGCAGAGTTCTTTTTCTGGCATATATATATATATATACACACACACACACACATATGCACTTCCACTTATATACACAGAAGACCACATGCACACACCTGCACACAAACTCATCCATATAAACATACACAAACAAGACCAATACAGTGAAAACAGCTGCCTCATGACGACACATACCCACAGCACTCTCAGTCAGCATACACAGAGCTATTGTATTCATATATTTGTTGTTATACTCTTCATAGTAGCCAATATATAAAATCAGCATGTTATTCATGAAGTCATAAATAAAATAAATGATGTGGTTTATGATTTGTGAGATAAACCAACAGGTTGGGGTGCTTGCTGCCAGTTTGATGATCAGAATTTAATTCTCTGGACCTATATTATGGAAAGATACAAGTTCCACAAGTTGTCATCAGATCACTATAGGTGCACAGTAGATTGTGTTATCTGTATAAACTGAAATATAATAAAACTTAGAAATCTACATTTTATTTATAATTATACACAAATACTAGATTTTCACTCAGTCACAAAGAATAATTATTTGTTATTGAAGGAAAATTATTTTTAACTGGATATAATCATATAGGAATTAAGGCAGACTTAGAAGGACAATGTCAAATGATATTTATTTGTATATCCTAGATTCACACTTTACATACACACACAGACACACACACATACAGAAACACACTCACAGACACACACACACACACATATATATATACATATACATATATATATATACATACATATATATACATATATATATATATATATATACATACACACACAAAGGGGACTTTGGAGAACAGGAGTGGGGGAAAAGAGCACAGTATGGGAAGAAAATATAATCGAATTATATGTTATACTTGCATGAAAATGTCTTTAAAAATACATCACTATGTACAACGAATACATGTCAATAAAAATTAAGCCAATAAGATGTATCTAGAAAGTAATAAAATGTGTTTGTGGCTCTTATTATTATCATTTCTAGAGGGAAAATTTCAAATAGCTCAAGCATATGAATGTAGCTTCTCAAAACAATTATTTTGGAAAGGATGTAATTGCTTTCATTGTGAGTGTGTGTAAATGTGTGTTCTTTTGTGTGCTTGTATTGACATTAAGCAAACATATATTTTTCTTGTAGGGTTCTCCATTGCAATGAAGCATTGTATGTATTCACATAAGAAATGTGACTGTTTGTTGAAAGAATGAAAGCTGTTATAAGAAAACTACTTTTAACAAAATATACACATTTTAATTTATCTATACTCATGAACTATTTTCCCATAGGCACATAGGAAATGACATGAACCTTTTATGTACACATTATTATTCAGTATCTTATACTTGGACAACTTTGGTGCACTGGAACTTACTTATGAAATCATAGAAGAGCTAGTGTATCCTGACACTGAAATATTGTTATTCATGTAGAATCAGTAGAAATTATGGTCTGTTTTCTGTGTTTCCTAACATTGGTCCTATAGATGCTACTTTTTAGAAAGTGTCACAAAGTGTTTAACATTATCATTCTTGAGTGACATTAGATAGTAGCTAGATAGCATAAGATTGTCTCTCTTTTGGCCAGGAGAGGGCACTAGTGGTTCTTCAGTTGGGAGCCCTGTAGTGGAATGCTAAGGGAATTTAGAGGTGGGTTTTTTTTCTTTCCCTTTTAACTTTTACAAATTTCTAGCACTCTAGCTACTTTTTGCCCTCTGAGAATTTACATTTGTTATATACATGAATAGCTTAGCAGGAGAACTTGGCAACAGTTAGAATCCATTAACAAATAGTTCTGTGTGTCAATTATAAGGAAGACCTTTGTCTTGAGTCATTAAGAGCTCAGCCATCTACACATTTGCTAGAGGTAAAATCACATTAGATCTCAAAGGTTCCTTGATGTGGTGACTTGTTTTGGAGGGATGTAGAAAAGCCTCTGAGAAAGCTGTCTCAGCTGGACTAAATGGCAAGATAAGTCAGAGTGCTTTAGACAAACAAATAAATTATGAATGTCTTAAATATTGTTATACAGAGCCTGGTGATTTAAGGAAAAAAGGTCCGTGGTCATCTGGAGTAACTGCTCAGAGTTCAGATAATCACTTTTCAGACTTAGCAACACATTTCTTGGCAAAGTAAGAGCTAAGCTTTTGTTTTAAACCACAACCTCTGTTTGTTTGTTTATTTTCAATGATCTGTTTATTATTTGACACCATGTTTCTAAATGGATGCCAAAATCAAATTGTGCTTTATTTGACTTCTGTTATTAACCCAGTGGAAAGACACTTCAATCTCAGTCAATGGAGACTTATGAGGGTCAACAACGGCTTACGTGAAGTAGGCAAATAGACAGATGGTAGGATTCATGGGGCAAAAAGCTCTCAAATCTAAATTTCTTCTTATTAGAATAATCTCTTCAGGGGGTTCTCTTCAAAATTATTTCATGAAAATGTAAATATTTGAACCAGAGAAACAAGTAAGCACTCTATTAAACTATATGATCTGGCAAGACCCAAAACACATTACCAACAAGACATGTAATTTTCATGGGAGGAGAAGTATGAATGTGATAACTTGAGACCACAAAACACTGCATCTGAGTTCCAAGGCCATGACTTAGCCCCCATAAGGAACAGGAACATATCTGATGCTTAACACCAGATCTGATAGTGTTCAAACTGAAGTTACAAATACATTTTGTTTAGAGCTGTCTCTTCTTCACCCAAATGCATCACTCCATTGATGTGATGTCAATTTCCTTTATTTTCACTGTGTTATTTTCTTTTTTCACTTGGGATTACATTTGTATTGTGATGTATCATGGTTGTACAGTTTTATATATTTTATAACATATTTCTAGTTATTATTTTGAGTACTATTCCCCTTTCTCATCTTCCACTGAGTTCTTCCAAAACCTTTCTTCTCAACAGGTCCTGCTGTTATACTTTCATATTACTTTGTGTTGTCCATGGATTTTAATTAGTTTCTTGACTAAGTGTGTCAGAGGAGTGTGGGTGAGGAGTGTGGGTGAGGAGTGTGTCAGAGGAGTGTGTGTGAGGAGTGTGAGCGAGGAGTTATTTACTGGAAAAAGGGAATCTTATTAGCGGCTACATTAATGAAGAAAATGACACTTTACCCTCCAACCACTATTAAAGGCAAACTGCCCCTTACATAATTCATCCCCCAAATGGTCTCAGTGACAGGAATCACATGAGTATATCAATATATGTAGGAAAGTTCTTTGACAAAACTCAAAACTCCATCCATAATAGAAGTTAGAGAGACTAGGAATAGAAAGAATACATCTCAACTTAAGACAATAAATGATATTAGTTTTGACACCAAAACCTGTATTTAAAAAGTTATTTGACAATGTCTCAAATATTTCTTTTGAGGTTAGTTTGATATGTGAAATATTTCTTATATTTATTCTTATTTGAAAACCATTTAAATTTTCTGCAATTGTAGCACTTTAACATTTATCATATAAATCCATTATTATATGTGTATAAGGTTATAGATACTAAAATGACTGCTTAAAATTTCTAAGTTTAGAAGTATGCCAAATTTTAGTAAGAACAATTTTAGTTTTTTAAATTATTAAGAAAGACTATTCATTTACAAGTTTTCAGACTTTTTTTAAGTGTCTATCTTACATATCTATAAATATGATATTTCAGAAAAATTAACTAATACTGATTAAAACTATAATTCATTTTTGAAAAAGGATTCAATTTTAACTGTTAATTTTAACAAGTCTTAAATATTACTAAAATATTAAAAAATATTTTGTAGCCATATTCCACAGAGAATGGCTATATTAATCAGAATACCAAGCTCTTTGATGTATCATCTGTTATATTGTAATTATTTTTTTTATATTGCCTTGTTTTCCTTTCCTACCTTACTATGGTGTAATAAAATGCATTGGCAAGTTAGTAGGAATATGTGACACAAAAAGGATGTTCTTTCTGTGGTGGCAGCAAATGGTATGCCAAGGATTACAAAAGATAATGTTTCTTTTGTTTTCCCCTAGAGGAAAACATACGCTCAAGAAAATGCTTACATGTGAGTCCAAAATTGCATGAGACTTGTTGTTTTTAAGATGAGTGATTAAGAAATCCAAGGTAAGTGTGAGACCTACAAATGTCATTTGAGTGTGCTTTGATTTTTATAACGTTGAAAAGTATTGTTATAGCAACAAAATATTTTATGAGGACATGTATACCAGAAGAAAGACCATAAAAATCAGAAATGAAGGGTCTATATATGCTTTAATTAGACCTTTGTTTCTATTCATGAGACCTAACAAGCAGAAACAAGGATATTTCAATTGTAAAATTTTGCTTTCAAATTATCATCCTCTCTGGTCTTTGGCATTTTTCAGTCATTGAGAAGTATTATACACATTTTGGTGCCAGAGAAGAGGCCTGTAATTAACCAACTCCAGTGCATACTTTCTTGATTGATAAGCTGAGGTTGTATGAGTTTGTGTTGACAATTTACAAATAGCTCTGTTAAGACCTGTGTGCAGTAGTTGTAGATGCACGGCCATTAATCACAGCCATCAGCTGGCTTCCTAGAGTGGTTTACAGCAGCTTTTAATGTATGTTTTGCTAATTGGAAGTTACAGTGGTGCTGTGAATTCTCAGATGAATAACTGCTTCGGCACTGCCTGCCTGTGGATGAAAAGCCCTCTAAATATTCCTCTGGAAGCATGACTTAAAATTGAAAGAAAATTTCTCTTACTGACTTCTAATGCCTTAGAAGTTAGCTATCATAAAAAAAAAAAACCACAGCACTATGATCAAGAATGGTTTAAAAATTATTCATGTGTTTCTAGACTCATGTTTAAAATGGTGTCCTTAGCTCTACTTCAGGCAGTATTTACATTTCTGTGTGTAATTCTTTGACAGAGACCATTTTTCTTGCCTCTCAGGTGGCTCATATAGAGATATTTATGCTTCTTATGCAAAAAATTCTTTGTTGTATCACAGAGGCATAATCAACAGAATGAACGTCTCATAAAGCAAACATCACACTCTAAGAATCAAATCTTGTATTGGTCATTTTCCTGGTTACAGTTTCTATTGTTGTGATAAAACATTATCACCAGAAGCAACTAGGGGAAGAAAGGATTCACTTCATTTTACAGCTGATAGGTCCATCAATGAGTAAAGCATGGACAGAAACCTGGAGGCAGAACCTAAAGTAAAAACCATGGAGGAGTACTGCTTACTGGCTTGTGTCCCACTAATCCTGGTTTCCTCAGTTTGCTTTCTAATACATCTCAGTATTACTTACCCAGTGGGCTAGGACTCTCTATATGAGTCATTAATCATGAAAATGCCCCACAGAAGAGAGAATATCTCTCTTCTAATTCTTATTTTTTTAACTTATATTTTAAATTGACTTACAAAATAGTATTCTTTCATGTGGATTTTGTGTATACTATTTATTTTAGTTCACATCACGTCTTTCACACTTCCCCTTATTTCTGTTCCCATTCCCCACATGTCTCCTTTCTTGCAGGACTTAATTATCTTCTTCAACACTGACTTAGTATTAAAAATTTCCTAAGTGTATGCTTTTCATAATGAGATTTTACTTTTTTATTTGAATAATTACTTTTGTAGATATACATACTTCTATATAATCTAAGTGGTAGGCATTTTATCACAACAGTGAATTCTGTCATGTCATTGCCTCCTGGCTCATCAAGTATGTTCTGCTTTTCTGGAGTGTTTTCTTTCATAAATGACTTGACACTTTTCTCCTTGGATTTTCAAGATTCTTTCTTTTAAAAAATTCTTTTGGAAAGATAACTACAATAGGACATGTAGAAGTTTTCTGATCATGCTGCTTCGGGGAGGGGCTGAATGTCTTATATGGATGACTGTATTTAATCCAATGTTTTAGGAAATGTTCTTTTATTTGTTTACTGAATATATTTTCTATGTTGTCCCTTTTAATTTATTTATTCACATTATATCCTGATCAAAGTCCCTCCCTCGAAGTACCCCCTTCATATAGCCTCTCCTCCCATTAGTCACTCCCTTTCTTCTCTGAGAAGGGAGAGGCACCTCCCAAAAAGCAAGCCACCCTGGCACATCAATTCAATGCAGTACTAAGCACCTCCTCTCCCTCGGAGGCTAGACAAAGCAGCCTAGTTAGGGGAACAGGATGCACAGGAAGGGAACAGAGTCAAGAACAGCCCCAGCTCCAGTTTTTTGTTTGACTAGCATGGAGATCAAGCTGCCCATCTGCTACATATGTGGAAGGGACCTAGTTCCATCTCACATATACTCTTTGGTTGGTGGTTCAGACTCTGAAAGCTCTTGAGAGTCCAGCTCAGTTGACTCTGTTGGTCTTTGTGTGGAGTCTCTTTCTTCTTTTGGTTCCTTAATTCTTCCCCTAATTATTCCAGAAGTCTCCCTGAGGTCATTTTAATATTTGGGTCTCAATTTTAGCCAGTGATTGATTGGCCATTCCTTCAGTTTCTTCAGTCACTGCTCCATCTTTGTCCATGTACTTCTAGTAGCCAGGACAAATTTTGGGTCAAAGGTTTTGTGGGTGGTTTAGTGTCTTTATCCCTCCACTGTCTGGCTGCAGGAGGTGGCCTCTTCAGTATAGGTATCTTCCACTTGTAAGACTCTCAGCTAGAGCCACCCTCATATACTTCCTGGAGCCTCCCATATCCCACATCTCTGGCAAAACCTAGAGACATACCCCACTGTTATCTGCAGATTTCCCTTCCAGCCCTCTTTTCTAGGCTCTTCCTACACCCAGTGCCCCACCCTCTTCCCTTCCTCATTCCCTCTCTGATTCAGTTCCCTCTCTCTGTCCACCTCTGGTAACTATTTTATTTCATTTTCTGAGTGAGATTCAAGAATGTTCCTTAGAGTTCTTCTTGTTATTTAGCTTCTTTGAGTCTGTGGGTTGTAGAGTGGATATCCTCTACATTACGGTTTATATCCACTTATTAGTGAGTACATATCATGCATATTCTTTTGGGTCTGGATTACCTCAATCAGAATATTTTCTAGCTCCATTCATTTGTCCCAAAATTTTATGATGTCCTTGTTTATAACAGCTGAATCGAATTCTATTATGTAAATAAACCTCATTTTTTTATCCATTTTCAGTTGAGGGACATTTATCTGGGTTCCTTCCAGTTTCTGATTATTACAAATAGAGCTATGAAAATAGTCGAGCAAGTGTCCTTTTCACCACAAGGTGGGGCCTCTGTTAAGTACAAGCCAGGGAGTGGTATAACTGGGTCTTGAGATAGAACTGCTCCTAATTTTCTGAGAAACTGCCAAATTGATTTCCAGAGTGGTTGTACAAATTTGCACACCCATTGCAATGAAGGAGGATTCCCTTTGCTCCACATTCTTCCAAGCATGTACTGTCCCTTGAATATTTGATCTTAGTCAATCTGTTTGGTGTAAGTTCATTTTAATTTGCATTTACCTGATGACTAAGACCATAAGAACATTGTACATTTCTTTAAGTTCTTCTCACCTGTTAGAAATTCCTCTGTTGACAATATTCAGTTTATCTCTGCATGCCATTTTGTAATTGGGTATTTGGATTGTTGGTGTCTAACTTTTTGAGTTCTTTGCATATTTTGGATATTAGCCCTTAGTTCAGAGTTGGTGAAGATCTTTCCCCAACATGTAGGCTGTCATTTTGTTGTATTGACTATGTTCTTTGCCTAACAAAAGCTTTTAACTTTAATGAGGTGACATTTATCAGTTGGTGATCTTAGAACCTGGGCCATTCGTGTTCTGTTCAGGAAGTTGTCTTCTATAGCAATGTATTTAAGGCTACTTCTCTATTTCTCTTCTATTAGATTTAGTGTATCTGGTGTTATACTGAAGTCTTTGATCCACTTGATCTTGTGCAGGGTGATTAATGTAGATCTATTTGCATTCTTCTATATGAAGACATCCAGTTAGACTAGCATCATTTGTTGAAAATACTTTCTTTTTCCATTGTACGGTTTTGGATTCTTTATCAATAATCAATTGTCTATAGGTGTATGGGTTGATTGCTGGTTCTTTAATTCCCATACTTTGATCAGCCTGTTTGTTTCTATACCAGTATCATGCAGTTGCTATTACTATTGCTCTGTAGTACAGCTTGAAATCAGGGATATGATACCTTTAGAAGTTTTTATTTTTTTTTCCAGGATTGTTTTAGCTATCTTAGGATTTTTTCTCCATATAAAGTTGAGAATTATTTTCTCAAGGTCTGTAAATAATTGTGCTGGAATTTTGATTGAAACTGCACTGAATCTGTATATAGCTTTTTTAAAGATGTCCATTTTTACTATGTTAATTCCATGGATCTATGATCTTGGGTTATCTTTCCATCTTCAAATATCTTCTTCAATTTCTTTCTTCAGAGACTTGAAGTTCTTCTCCTACAGGTCTTTCACTTGCTTTGTTAGAGTTACACCAAGGTATTTTATATTATTTATGGCTATTATAATGGTGTGTAATATCCCTAATTTCTTTCTCATCCCATGTCTCATTTGTATAAAGAAGGACTATTGATTTTTTGAGTTAATTTTGTATCCAGCCACTTTGTTGACAATAGTGTTTTTCAGCTGCAGTAGTTCTCTGCTACAGTTTTAGGTATTACTTATGTATTCTGTCATATCATCTGTGAATAGTGATGCCTTAACTGCTTCCTTTACAATTTATACCTCCTTGATTTTCTTTAGTTGTCCTACTGCTCTAGCTAGGACATCATGTACTGTATTGAAGAGATAGGAAGACAGTGGGAAGCCTTATGTTGTATCTGATTTTAGTAGAATTGCTTTTAAGCTTCTCTCCATTTAATTTGATGTCGGCTATTGGCTTGGTGGATATTGCCTTTATTGTATTTAGGTATTTGCCTTGTACCGCTGGTATCTCCAAGATGTTTATCATGAAAGGGTGATGGATTATGTCAAAGGCTCTTTCAGCATCTAATGAGATGATCATGTGATTTTTTTCTTCTTTCGCTTTGCTTATATGTGGACTACATTGATGGGTTTTGTGTGTATTGAACCACCACTGCATTCATGGGGTGCAGCCTATTTGATAATGGTGGATGATGTTCTTGATGTGTTCTTGGATTTGGTTTTTGAGTATTTTATGAAGTATTTTACATTCTTTTTCTTTGTTGAGTCTTTATCTGGTTTAGGAATCAGGGTGACAGTGGCCTAATAGAATGAGTTTGGCAATGTTCATTTTGTTTTTATTTTGTGGAATAGTTTGAAGAATATTGGTATTAGCTCCTCTTCTTTGAAAGAATTGTGTGCTAAAACCACAAGGCTCTGGGATTTTTTTTTTGGGGGGGGGACTTTTAACGACTGCTTCTATTTTCTTAGGGGTCATAGGACTATATAGATAATTTACACAATCTTGATTTTATTTTGGTAACTAGAATTTATTCAGTGAAATTGTTCATTTTATTTATGTTTTCCAATTTTGTGGAGTACAGACTTTTGAAGTAAGACCTAATGTTTCTTTGAATTTCCTCAGTGTCTGTTGCTATGTTCTCCTTTTGATTTCTGATTTTGTCAAATTGGATATTGACTCTCTGTATTTTAGTTAATTTGGGTGAGGGTTTGTCTATCTTGTTGATTTTTTCAATGAACCAGCTCTTGGTTTTATTGATTCTTTGCAATATTCTCTTTGTTTCTAATTGATTTCAGCCTTGAGTTTCTTCCTTGCAATCCACACCTCTTAGGTGGCTGTTTGCCTTTTTTCTCCTCTTTTCTTTTCTTTTCTTTTTTTTTCTTTTCTTTTCTATCCTTTTTATTTATTTATTTATTTATTTTTGTAGAGCTTTCAGGTATGTTTTAAACTGCTATTATGGGATCTCTAAAATTTCTTTATAAAAACACTTTGTGCTATTAACTTTCCTCTTAGCACTGCTTTCATTGTTTTCTTAAGTTTAGGTATGTTATGGCTTCATTTTCATTGAACTCTAGCTATTCTTTAAATATTACTTTTTTTTTCTTCCAGACCCATTGGTCACTAAGTAAAGAGTTGTTCGGTTTCTATGAGATTGTAGCCTTTCTGTTGTTTCTGTTCTTCTTGAAATCCAACTTTAATCTGTGGTGATAAGATAAGATACACATGGTTATTTCAGTCTCATTGTGTCTGCTGAGGCTTACTTTGTGACCAAGTAAATTCTCAATCTTGAATGCTCCATGAAGTACTGAGAAAAAAAAAGTATATTTTCTTGTGTTTTGGTGAAATATTCTGTAGATATCTATTAGGATCATTTCATTCATATTGTCTGTTAGCTTCTTTATTTCTCCTTTTAGTTTCTGTTTCAATGACCAGTACACTCATGAGAGTAGGGTGTTTCCCATTATTAATGTTGGGTCTCATGTATGATTTAAGCTTTAGTAATGTTTCTTTTATAAATGTTGGTGGCCTTGCATTTGGGGCATAGGTGTTCAGAACTGATATATCATCTTGGTGAATTTTTCATTTGTTGAGTATGAAGTGTCCGTTCCTATGTCTTTGGTTTAGTTTTGTTTAAAAGTATATTTTATTGGATATTAGAGTGGATACTCCAGGTTGTTTCTTGGGATCATTTGCTTGGAAAAGGTTTTACTAGTCCTTTACTCTGAAGTAAAGTCTGTCTTTGTTGCTGAGGTGTGTTTCTTGCATGCAGCAGAATGATGGATTTTGATTACACATCCACTCTGTTAGTCTGTGTTTTTTTTTTTTAAATTAGGGAATGAGTCCATAGATGGTAAAATATATTAATGACCAATGATTGTCATTTCTTGTTTTGTTATGTTGGAGTTGATAGTGTGTGTGTGTATATATGGAAGTTCTTTTGGTTTTGCTCATGTGAAATTATCATTTCATATCTTTTCTTGGCTATAGTACCCTCCTTGTGTTGGAATTTTCTTTCTAGTATCCTCTGTTGGGCTGGATTAGTGAAAAGATACTTCTTTTGGAATATCTTGTTTCATCAATCTATCGTGACTGAGAATTTTTCTGGGTTTAATAGTCTGGGCTCACATCTGTTGTCATTTTGGATTTTCAAGACATCTGCTCAGGTCTTTTTGGATTTTAGAGTTTTTCTTGAGAAGTCAGATGTAACTCTGATAGCAGAAATTTTCTGCCCTGTCATTGGACAGGGAAAAGTGAGGTGGAGCTAGGAGTTGGGAGGAGGGAAAAATGCAGGGAGAGAGGAAGAGAGGAGGAGAGAAGCAAGATGGTGGAAAATGTTACCATTATTTCTCTAACAGTTATTCATATCAAGGTTAGGTAATTGGGATAACAATTTTAATTGTGTGGGCAACTTGTGTATTGAGTAATTTGCTAATGTATAAATCCATTGGTTAACTTTAAGCATGTAGAGGTTTGATTTACTGGAATGTGGGTCCACCGGCAACCTGGAGGTTATGGCTGTAAAACTAGCAGCTCCAGGGACAAGCGAACCAGAGCTGAAAGCACAGTGACTGATCACTATGGGAACAAGCAAGGGAACACCCCAGTAGAACCAGCTCCAGATCTCTGGTCCTGCTGGAGAGCTTGCTAAGACAAATGGGCTTAGAGTGGAAACATGGTAGACAGGCTGGGAGCTAGCTGGACCCACCTTTTTTCTAATATCTCCAGCTACAATACTTGTATAGGTTACTTGAACTTTTCCCCTTGCAGCTTTTAATGTTTTGTCTTAATTCTGTAATTTAGTGTTTTGATTTTTTATGTGACAGAAGGATTTTTCTTTTTTGATCCAATCGATTTATTGTTCTGTAAGCTTTTATGTTTATAGGCATCAGCTTCTTTAGGTTAGGGAAATTTTTTTCTATGATTTTGTTAAAGATACTTTTTGGGCCTTTGAGCTAGGAATCTTCTCTTTGATTCCTCTTATTCTTAGGTTTGGTCTTTTCATAGTGTCTCAAATTTCCTGAATGTTTTTTGTTAGTAATTTTTTAGATTTAGCATTTTTTTGACCCATGTGTCAATTTCTTCAACTGTATCTTCTACACTTAAGATTTTCTTATCCATATCTTGTATTCTGTTGGTGATGCTTATGTCTGGAATTTCTGATCTCCTATTTTAGGTTTTCCATCTCCAGGAATCAATCATTAAGTTTGTATTTTTCTTTTTGCTCTTATTTCCATTTTCAGAACTTGAACATTTTTTCATTTCCTTCACATGTTTAATTGTATTTTCTGTATTTCTTTATATTTGTATATTTCCCCTTTGAAGGCCTGTTCCTGTCTGATTGTATTTTCTTGTATCTCTTTAAAGGATTTATTTATTTTATGCATTCCTGTTTAGAGGTCTCTATCATCTTCATGACATTATATTTAAGATTATATTTTTTTACACTACAGATATGTTAGGATATCCAGGGCTTGTTCTAATCAGACAGGTGGGTGCTTATGGTGCCATATTGCCCTGGTGTTTGTTGATTGTGTTCTTATACTGGTCTCTAGCCATTGTGTTGTCACTAGTGTTGGCAGGTCTGGCAGTTCTCAATAGCAGAAAGCCTCTGAGACTGTAGGTGGGGGTAGGAATCCCTTATTGCAGCAGGCCTCTGGGATTAAAGTTCGAGCTGGTTGTACTGGTTGGCAACAGGCTTCCAGGGTTAGATGCAGAGCTGGTAGTCTGTGATGGCAGCAGACCTTTGGGATTGCAGATAGTGCTGGTTATCCTGGTTGGCAGCAAATTTTCAGGGATGGAGGCAAAGTTTAGACTCCTTGGTGGGTTTAGGCCTCTGGTTGTTCCAGGAAGCAGCAGGCTACCAGAAATGCAGGCAGAGCTGGTGGCCCCTGATAGCAGTAGGACTCCTGGATTTCAGGTGGAAGTGTGGACCAGAAGATGGATCACAGAGTAGGTGGGGCAGACCTCACAGTTGCTGAGCTTTCGGGGGGACCCAGAGGACAAAGGATTGGTGTGTAGGGTTCTCACCTGGTTGCCACAGGTGGCGACAGCTCACTAAGAATTCAAGCAGAGCTGTTGCCTTGGGAATAAAGTAAAGCTAGACATCTTCATTTTAAGTTTAATCTTAATAATGTCTCAAAAATCTTCCATGACTTCTGATACATTTACACAAGAATAAAGAGTTATCTAGAAATAATTAAGTTATATTAGCATTTTTTTACATAGTTACCTATATGTGTATATTTACTTTTTACTAAAACAGAGTTTATTTTAATAAAGAGTGAGAGGGAGCAGAAATTAAAGTAACAACCAAACAAAGAGTGACCCAACTTGATACCGATGCTTTGAGAGACAGCACACCCCTGATAGTATTAATTATTCTGCTATGTTTGCACACAGAAGCCTAGCATAACTGTCATCTGAGTGGCTTCACCCAGCAGCAGATGGAAACAAATACAGAGACCCACAGCCAAACATTAGGCTGAGCTTAGGGAAACTTGTGGAAGAAAGGAAGGAAGGCTTAAAGGTATCAGAGGTTTAAGGACACCACAAAAAATCCCCTACAGAATCAACTAATCTGAGCCCATAGGGGATCAAAGAGAATGAGCCACCAACCAGAAAGCATGCATAGGATGGACCTAGGTCCCTATACGTATGTAACAGGCAGTACAGTTTGGTCTTCCAGTGGATTTCTTAATAGCAGGTGCATGGGGCTGTCTCTGACTATGCTGCCTACTTTTGTATCCTTTTCCCCTAACTGGGCTGCCTTGCCCAGCCTCAACAGGAGAAGATACATGTAGCCCTACTGCAATTTGATATAACAAGGTGGCTTGATATTAATGGGAGGCCTACACTTCTCTGAGAAGAAAAAGAGTGATAGGTGTGAGGATAGGAGAGCTGAGAGGGAGGGAGGGAATGGGAAGAGAGGTGAGAGGGGAAGCTACTGTCAAGATGTAAAGTAAATTACTTAATGAAAAAAATTTAAAATAAGAGAGAATGATAGAAATAGTCTTCTTCAGGGAATATCATTTGATTATATAATATCAAATGGTCAGACTTAAAAACATACACATAAATTATATTATGTAGGCTAAGCAGGCTAGATTTACATTTTATGAAAAAATACATACATATTTATATTCATACAGCACTATAAATAATTGTTATATACCATTATTTGTTATTTAGCATTATTACTTATTATTCATTTCATACACACACACACACACACACACACACACACACACACACACATATATATATATATATATATATATATATAAACATTTAATGGGGTAAAAGGCTATGAATTTGAAAAAGAGCAAAGAAAGGTATATGAAAGTGTACAGAGGGAGGAAAGAATTGAAGAAGCTCCCCTCACCCGGATCCTGGTGGCCGGAGCAGACACCCAGCTGGTCTGCTCCCTGTGGAAAACACATCAGGAGACATCCTAGACAGGCCACTGCCCTCAGAGCTACAGCCTAGAGGGGCCACTGAACTCAGAACTGCAGACATCATATCCTGAGACATCCTAAAGGAGCGACTACACTCAGAACAGCAAACACCTAGCTGGCTTACTACTATGGAGACACCATATCCTGAGATATCCTAGAGGAGCTACTGTACCCAGAACAGCTGGAGCTCAGGATCACAGAGGAGTTCTGACACAACCAAGATAACTGGAAAGGCAGACTCCAGTCAGAATCAGTGAATGCAGATAACACTAGAGCTAACCATATGGTGAAAGGCAAGCATAAGAAGGTAAATAACAGAAACCAAAGTTACTTGGCATCACCAGAACCCAGTTCTCCCACCATAGCAAGTCCTGAACACCACATCACAATGGAAAAGCAGGATTCAGAATTAAAATCACTTCTCATGATAATGATAGAGGACTTTAAAAAGGACATAAACAACACTCTCAAAGAATTTGAGGAGAACACAGGTAAACAGGTAGAAACCCTTAAAGAAATGCAAGAAAACACAACCAAACAGGTGAAGGAATTAAAAAAAAAAAACTACATTCAGAATCTAAAAATGGAAGTAGAAACAAAAAAGAAATCTCAAAGGGAGACTACTCGGGAGATAGAAAACCTAGGAAAAAGATCAGGAGTCATAGACACAAGCATCACCAACAGAATACAAGAGATAGAAGAGAGAATTTCATGCGCAGAAGATACCATGGAAAACATTGACACAACTCTCAAAGAAAATATGAAATGCAAAAAGTTCCTAACACAAAACATTCAGGAAATCCAGGACACAATGAGAACACCAAACCTAAGGATAATAGGTATAGATGAGGGGAAAGACTCCCAACTTAAAGGGCCAGTAAATATCTTCAACAAAATTATAGAGGAAAACTTCCTTAACCTAAAGAAAGAGATGTTCTTAAATATATAAGAAGCCTACAGAACCCCAAATAGACTAGACCAAAAAAGAAATACCTCCCGTCACACAATAATCAAAACATCAAATATACAAAACAAATACAAAATACTAAAAGCAGTAAGAGAAAAGGCAAAGTAACATATAAAGGCAGACCTATAAGAATTACACTAGATTTCTCACCAGAGACTATAAAAGCCAGAAGATCCTGGACTGATATTATATGGACCCTAAGAGATCACAAATGCCAGCCCAGACTACTACACCCAGCAAAACTCTTAATCATTATTGATGGAGAAACCAAGATATTCCATGACAAAACCAAATTTACACAATGTCTTCCCACAAATACAGCATTTCAGATAATAATGGATGGGAAACTCCAACACAAGGAGGGAAACTACAAATAAGAAAAAGCAAGAAAGTAGTCTTCCAATAACCCCAAAAGAAGATAGTTACACAAACATAATTCCAACTCTAATAACAAAAATAATAGGAAGCAACAATAATTTTTCCTTAATATCTCTTAAAATCAATGGACTCAATACTGAATACATAAACAGGACCCAGAATTTGGCTGCATACAGGAAACTCACCTCTGTGACCGAAACAGACACTACCTCAGAGTACAAGGATGGAAAACAATCTTCCAAGCAAATGGTCCCAAGAAACAAGCAGGAGTAGCAATTCTAATATCAAATAAAATTGATTTTCAACCAAAAGTAATCAAAAAAGATAAGGAAGGACACTATGTACTCATCAAAGGAAAAATGTACCAGGAAGAACTCTCAATTCTGAACATCTATGCCCTAAATGCAAGGGCATCCACATACATAAAAGAAACTTTACTAAAGCTCAAAGTATACATTGCACCTCACAGAACAATAGTGGGGGACTTCAAAACCCCACTCTCAGCAATGGACAGATTATGGAAACAAAAACTAAACTGAGACACAATGAAACTATCTGAAGTTATGAACCAAATGAATTTAACTGATATCTATAGAACATTCCATTCTAAAACAAAAGAATATACCTTTTTCTCAGCACCTCATGGTACCCTCTCCAAAATATACCATATGATTGGTCACAAAACAGGCCTTAACAGATACAAAAAAATTGAAATAATCCCTTGTACCCTATCAGACCACATGGACTAAGGCTGGTCTTTAATAATGACAAAAAAAATGGAACATGTGGAAACTGAACAATGCTCTACTCAATGATAACTTGGTCAAGGAAGAAGTAAAGAAAGAAATTAAAGACTTTTTAAGACTTTTTAGAATTTAATAAAAAGGAGGACACATCATACCAAAACTTGTGGGCCTCCATGAAAGCAGTACTAAAAAGAAAACTCATAGCACTAAGTGCTTACCAAAAAACAAACAAACAAACAAACAAAAAACAAAAAACAAAAACAAACAAACAAACAAAAAACCCCAAAACAAACAAAAACTAAAACCAAAACCAACCAACCAACCAAACAAACAAACAAACAAAAAACTGGAGAGAGCATACTCTAACAACTTGAGAGCATACCTGAAAGTGTTAGAACAAAAAGAAGCAAATATACCCAAGATGAGTAGATGGCAGGAAATAATCAAACTCAGAGCTGAAATCAACCAAGTAGAAACAGAAAGAACTATACAAATATCCACAAAACCAGGCGCTGGTTCTTTGAGAAAATCAACAAGATAGATAAACCCTTAGCCAGACTAACAGGGAACAGAGACTGTATCCAAATTAATAAAATCAGAACTGAAAAGGGAGACATAACAACAGTAACTGAGGAAATTTAAAAAAATCATCAGATTGTACTACAAATACTCGACAAAATTGGATAATCTGGATAAAATGGACAATTTTCTAGACAAATACCAGGTACCAAAGTTAAATGAAGAGCAGAAAAACCATCTAAACAGTCCAATAACCCCTAAAGAAATAGAAGCAGTCATTAAAATCTCCCAACCAAAAAAAGTCCTGGACCAGATGGTTTTAGTGCAGAATTCTATCAGACCTTCAAAGAAGACTTAATACCAATTCTCTTCAAACTATTTCACAGAATAGAAACAGAAGGAACACTACCCAATTTGTTCTATGAAGCTACAATTTCGCTCATACCTAACCCTCACAAAGACCCAACAAAGAAAGAGAACTACAGACCAATCTCACTTATGAATATTGATGCAAAAATACTCAATAAAATTCTCGCAAACCAAATCCAAGAACACATCAAAACAATCATCCATCATGATTAAGTAGGCTTTATCCCACGTATGGAGGGATGGTTCAATATTAGGAAATCCATCAATGTATACCACTACATGAATAAACTCAAAGAAAAAAAAAAACACATGATCATCTCACTAGATGCCGAGAAAGCATTTGACAAAATTCAACACCTCTTCAGGTTAAAAGTCTTGGAAAGATCAGGAATTCAAGGCATATACCTAAATATAGTAAAAGCAATATACAGCAAGCCAGTAGCCAACATCAAACTAAATGGAGAGAAACTTGAAGCAATCCCACTAAGATCAGTGACTAGACAAGGCTGCCCACTCTCACCCTACCTATTCAATATAGTACTAGAATTCCTAGCCAGAGCAATTAGACAACAAAAGGAAATCAAAGGGATACAAATAGGAAAAGAAGAAGTCAAAATTTTACTATTTGCAGATGATATGTTAGTGTACTTAAGTGACCCTAAAAGTTCTACCAGAGAACTCCTAAACCTGATAAACAACTTCAGCAAAGTGGCTGGATATAAAATCAACTCAAACAAATCAGTAGCCTTCCTCTACTCAAAAGATAAATAGGCTGAAAAAGAAATTAGGGAAATGACACCCTTCACAATAGTTACAAATAATATAAAATATCTTTGAGTGAATCTAACCAAGCAAGTGAAAGATCTGTATGACAAGAACTTCAAGTCTCTGAAGAAAGAAATCAAAGAAGATCTCAGAAGGTGGAAAGATCTGCCATGCTCCTGGATTGGCAGGATTAACTTAGTGAAAATGGCCATCTTGCCAAAAGCAATCTACAGGTTCAATGCAATCCCCATCAAAATTCCAAATCAATTCTTCATAGAGATAAAAAGAGAAATTTGCAAATTCATTTGGAATAGCTAAAAACCCAGGATAGCAAGAACCATTCTCAATAATAAAAGAACTTCTGGGGGAATCACCATCCCTCACCTCAAACTGTACTATAGAGCAGTAGTGATTAAAAACTGCATGATATTGGTACAGAGACAGGCAGGAAGATCAAAGGAATAGAATTGAAGATCCAGAAATGAACCCACACTTATGGTTACTTGATCTTTGACAAAGGACCTAAAACCATCCAGTGGAAAAAGGACAGCATTTTCAGCAAATGGTGCTAGATCAACAGGAGGTCATCATGTAGTAGAATGCAAATCAATCCATTCTTATCCCCTTGTACAAAGCTCAAGTCCAAGTGGATAATAGACCTCCACATAAAACCCCTTACACTGAAACTAATAGAAGAGAAGGTGGGGAAGACCCTCAAATACTTAGGCACAGGGGAAAATTTCCTGAACAGAACACCAATGGCATGTGCTTTAAGATCAAGAATTGACAAATGAGACCTCATAAAACTGCAAAGCTTCTGTAAGGCAAAAGACACTGTCAATAAAACAAAGCAGCAACCAACAGATTGGGAAAAGATCATTACCAATCCTAGATCCGATTGAAGGCTAATATCCAATATATACAAAGAACTCAAGAAATTAGACTCCAGACAACCAAATAACCCTATTTAAAAATGGGGTACAGAGCTAAACAAAGAATTCTCAACAGAGGAAATTTGTATGGCTGAGAAGCATTTAAGAAATCCTCAACATACTTAGTTATCAGAGACATGCAAATCAAAACAACCCTGAGAAACCATCTCACACCAGTCAGAATGGCTAAGATAAAAAATTCAAGTGATGGTAGATGCTGGCGAGGATGTGGAGAAAGAGGAACACTCCTCCATTGTTGGTAGGAATGTAAGCTGTTACAACCACTGTGGAAATCAGTCTGGCAGTTCCTCAGAAAATTGGACATAGCACTACCTGAGAACCCAGCTATACCACTCCTTGGCATATACTCAGAAGATGCTCTAACATATAACAAGGACATATGCTCTATTATGTTCATAGCAGCCTTATTTATTATAGCCACAAGCTGGAAAGAACCCAGATGTCCTTCAACAGAGGAATGGATACATAAAATGTGGCACATTTATACAACGGAATATTACTCAGATATTAAAAATAATGAGTTTGAGAAATTCTTAGGCAAATGGATGGAACTAGAAAATATCATCCTGAGTGAGGTAACCCAATCACAAAAGAACACACTTGGTATTTACTCACTGATATGTGGATATTAGCCCAAAAGCTTGAAATAGCCAAGATTCAACTAACAGACCACATGAAGCTCATGAAGAAGGAAGACCAAGTGTGGATGCCTCTGTCTTACTTGGAAGCAGTGACAGAATGCTCAAGGGAGCAAATATGGTGACAAAGTGTGGGACAAAAATTCGAGGGGCCATCTGGAGACCACTCTACCTTGGTATCCATCCCATGTACCTATCCCATCCCAGTCACCAAAGATAGATACCGATATGGATGTCAGGAAGTGCATGCGGACAGGAGCCTGATGTAGCTTTCTACTAGGAGATCTGCCAGAGTCGGACATATCCAGAAGAGGATGCTTGCAGCTACCCATTGATCTGATCAAGGGTTCCCAATGGATAAGTTAGAGGACTGAAGGAGCTGAAATGGTTGGTGGCCCCAAGAGGAGAACAACAGTGCTAACCAACCAGAGCTCCCCAGGGTCTAAACCACCATCCTGGGAGCACAAAGGGAGGCACCCATGACTTCAGCTCTATACTTAGGGGAGGAGGATGGCCTTGTCAGGCATGGGTAGGAGAGGGGATCCTTGGTCCCATGAAGGCTGAACACCGAGCAAAGAGGAATTCGAGGGTGGGGAGGGGGTAGGGGGGTAGGTGGGGGTACACCCTTGTGGAGGCAGGAGGGGGGATGGGATATGGGGTTCCTGGATGGTGGGGAGAATGGGGGTGAAGGGATAAAATCTGAAATGTAAACACAATATCCAATAAAATATGAAAAAACAATTGGAGAAGCTATATCATTATACTATAATCTCGAAACTCAAAGTAAATAATTAAAGAGAATGAAAAAAATCACATATTTTATTTGTTCTGACCATATGTATATTATTTAGGAAGCTTGTAGTTGCTTTTTAAATGGAGTTTAGTATTTTGTTTTGACCAGTTGTAACTTTCTGTAATTATTTTCATTTTCTTCAAAAGGAAACTTGTTTGGTGAGGGGTGAGAGCTATATTCTGTGGATATAAAAATAAATATTTTAAAATGTGTTTAAAGATTATACTGGTGTAGGAAACTGATGATAATTGAGTCTCCTCTATTACCTCTTTAGCCACAGGTAGTTGGCTAAATATATAGTGCCCTCCTACTCAGTGAGCCTTTATTTCAGTTAGGTGACTGTTGGTTACCCCCATGATATAAATGCAACTTTTAGAATATTTTTTCAAGACTGGCCCTTGTGGGTTTTTCTTTTTTTTTGACATTATAGCTTGATACTACTACTGTTTGCTTTTATCTGTTGGCAGCTTGAATGGATTCTTCTAAAACTATGAGAGCTAGTTCTTAGTGGGAGACTTCCCATTCAGACTCAGATCAACTCTTTAAAATCCTGTGTTAGAAGGTTGTCTTTAGCATTCTGATATTAACTTCTTTCTGGAAGATGCCATGGGCTCAGGACTTCCCTTGACTAACAACTTGAGAGATTTCCAATGTCTGTCACTGGAGGTTTTAGGATAGTATTATATTTATAATAGGTAATTTTATGTATTCATGAAATAATATAATAGTACAATTTCATATGGCCTTTTAAAACAAATTACTTCTTAAAGTAATATTTCATTAGTTCTTTGAGAGTTTCATAGAGTATATTTTGATCATATTTACCGTCTCCTTCAGTGCTTCTCAGAGATTCTACTCTGTTCACTCTTACCTTCCTATCTACCCCACTTTAAGTTTTCTTCTTTCTGATCCATACAACTATTCTCTTAAATGGACATCATATTAAAAGGAGTCCTAATGACTTATAACCATATCCATAGATCAGCATATCTTTCAACAGTTCTCAGAGAAGCATATTCTCACAGTAGATGGCAGTAAACACAGAGACATTTAAGTGATCAATGTGCACAGAATAAGAGACTGTGAAATGCTATGCTCTAAGTGGGACACATATATCACACTTCCTCACCAGTTTGTTGGGGCTAGTACATACCCCCTTGTTCTCTTACATTATTATGGGCTTTCCGTTTTTCAATTATTTCCTATGCTGCCTAATCTTGGCTGTCCTGGACCTTGATCTGTAGACTGACTTTGAACTTTGAGGTTGGCATACCTCTATGTATTTATGAAGTTCTGAGATTAAAGGCTTGTACCATCATGACTAAGCTTATTGTAATAAATTTTAAACAAGTTGAAAATTAAGGATAGTCATCACTATCTATCCCTTGTCAATTTGACACATAATCACATCTCTTTATTTCCAAATAAAACAATAATCAGGTCATAATAATGATGCACATATTACTACCCCTTGTAAAACTGTAAATGCATAAATACAGCTGGGTGGGATATGACCTCAAGGATACCACTCCCTTATTTCTTTTTAATATCATTGAACACAGGATTTGGCTTCATTCCACTTCCTTGTGTCACTTTTGCTTTGAACCATACATTTAGGATTTTTCTTTCTAAGCTTGCTATATTTGATCAAAACTTTCTTCATGACAGTAAACCAAAGGACAAAATCTATGCTGGACTTTTTTTTTTGAGACTTCCTTTGTCAATGCAACTAATATAAATTCCTTTACCTTAGCCTCTGGCAGACTCATTGGACAGTGGCAAAAAGCAGCAACTTTTTAAGCAGCAACTTTTTTTTCCCAAAACATCATAAGAATGATCTCTAGAGTTTAAATCACCCTCAGCACCAATGTCTTCCAAGTTCCTACTAGGATGATTCATTCAGTTCATTTAAAGAATTTTATGGCTTTCTAAATTCAAAGAACCCCAAACTAACATTCCTCCAGACAAAACATGGTCAGGTGTATCTTAGCAATACCATACTCCTGATACCAACTTCTGTCTTAGTGTCCTATTGCTGTAAAGAGACACTTTGACCAAGTGAACATTTTTTAATTTTTTATTGTTTAATTGGATATTTTATTTATTTACATTTCAGATGTCATCCCCTTTTGTCATTTCCCCTCTCTAGAACCCCCTACCCCATCACCCTCCTCCTTTTTGCTTTTATACCATTTGAATTACATGCAAGTATTCAGGTCAGTTCTAGGTTGAGAAACTAGCATTAATACAGATGCAAGTAGTCAAGGAACAAGTAAGAAAATAAACACAAACAGTCAAAGAACAAGCAAGGCAATAAACATAATTCTGTGAACACTCCCATGATCACTGTTTCTAAGGGCTTATCAGGATTATCAAAATATCTGAGCCAACTCCCTTGTCCTAGCTCAAAGTCATTTTCATGTCTGAAGCCTACTTTCTTGTTCTAGCCTAAAATTTAGATTCCTGCCTGAAATTACTTCTTGGTTCTAGCCTACTATTTAGAGGCAACTTTTTTAAATGACAGCATTTAATTGCAGCTGGCTTACAGTTTAAGATGTTCAATCTATTATCATCATGTTAAGAAGCATGGCAGCACCCAGGCACACATAGTGCTAAAGAAGGAGACAAGAGTTTTATATCCTGGTCAGAAGGCAATCAGGAGAGACTTGTAATTCTCGAAAAGCTAGAAGGAAGCCCTCTTCCAAAATGGGTAGTTGCTGAGAATAGTAGGAGACCTCCAAAGCCCACAATCACAGTGACACAGTTCTTTCAACAAGGCCACACCTCCTAATATTACCATTCCCTATGGGCCAAGCATATTTAAACCACCACAGTATGCATATGGTGGTGTTTATATGTTAACATTTTTGTAGGATTAACAAAGTAGTATATGGAAAACTTCCATTTAATCAGTTCAAAATTTAAGATAAAAAAGTTTTATTAACAATTTAAATATATGAATTTAGACAAACAGAGCAAATGAAGTATAATAGAATAATTTACAATATATACAATTTCTCTTATATAACAAAGGACTCTTCCATTTACATATTTTCCATTACATTTCTGTAAAATTGAAATTATCAATGATTATCTAGAGTCAGTACTTAAAGTGTAGTTTGAATTCCAAAGACTAGTATTTGTGATGTTTGCATATTTTTTCATATTTATCATGTGATAAATGTCTATACAACTTTACTTTAATTTCTGTGGTCAAGATGGTACATTGGCATTATGATTAGTCATAAAACATTAATAAAATGTTTTAATATATAAATAAATTATAAACAATATAATGTTATATATGATACTGTTACAACCACTACTATTTTCAAAGACTGGCTAAACCACATGGTTGTGTTACTTTGCAGAATACAGTTAAAATGAATAACTTAGTTTGTTAAATCTATAAAATTAGTTTAAAAAACTATGAGATTAAAATAATTTATACAAAAATAAAAAATTGTAGTGTTTGCATTTGGTTATAAGTATGTTTCCTGTTATTTTCTATTTCAATATATGCTTTTTACCATTAACTAGTTTAATATTTTAGCATATATTAATTATATATGTAATATATTGATTATGATGTTTCATACATATATAATATATTTTACTGTATTCACCTCATTGCTCTTACTTGATTCCCTGTCATTTCCACTAACTTTCTTCTTTCAACTTGCCTCAATTTTCTTTTTCTCCTAAGCAAGATTGAAACAATAATATCAGTAGATGTTCTAACATGGAGGGTAGAAATTTCATGGAACCCTACTTACAGAGAAAGAATTATAGGCAGCTAAGAATTGCTAAGAAAGGTACAATTAATCTTCCCCAAGGATGAAGACTATAATTAATTATCCAATATTAACCAGTTATTCTTTAAATCATATAATTGCAACCAATGATAAATAGACTCATCATGTTGTATGTGTGTGTGTGTGTGTGTGTGTGTGTGTGTGTGTGTGTGTGTGTTTTGAGAGGAGTTGGAGAGATTGTAGGAAAAGGATGTAATTATATAAAAGAAAAAACATTGTCAATTAATGCTTGATAATTTCATACATGCATATAACATTTTGATAAAAGTCAGCCTTCTTTCTGCTCCCTTATAATTCTTCTCTGACTCCATATAATTTATATACTTTTTTATATTCACCACATATTACCTTCCTATATTCCCCTCCTTCTCTTTTTGAATCCCTTCCTCTTCCCAGCCAGATTTTCTTTGTGTAATTTCATTTTTATATGATTTAGTGATTTTAATTATAATTTCTTGAATGAACATTGAATGTGGGATATTTGCTGAAGCACAACTTGAGTGGCTATACAATTGAAAAAATAAAATATTCACTCCTTACAGCAAAAAGTAATGTTTAGTATCATCAAAAAGAAGGGGTAGAGCTGTATGAAGCCATCTTTCATCTATAACGAAATATGTATGCACCCAATCTTATACAGATCTTATATAAGTAACAACTAATGTAATGTAATAATGACTTCATTATTATAAAAACTTTGTCATATTTATAAGATAACATTTCATAGCACTCCTCTTCATCCTCTGGCTCTTGAATTTTTCCAGTTCTCTCTCCTGATAGTTCTTGAGCCTTTCTGGAAGTGATATGGATGCATCATTTAAGGATACGTACTAAACAGTCATGAATAAATATTAAAAATAAGCAAAATTAAATAAGAATGATGACAAAATAATTTAGAACAAATAAAATGAAAATATGCTTGCCATTAGTTATTAGGGAAATACAAAGAAAACATTGACAATAAAATATCATTTCATACAAACTAGAATGGCCAAAATAAAACAAATGCACAGTAACAGCAATCACACACTAAAGCTATCAACGTGTTCAAGAATGTGAAGAAAATAGCAACCTTTTGTATGACTTATAAAGATATAAAATATCACAATGATTTTGGAAAAGCTTTAGTAATTTCTTAAGAGATTAAGTAAACACTAAATATATGTTTCAAATCACATTCTTAAATAAAGTCTTTGTGCAGTTTATCTTAAAATGTGAGACATATTAGATTTAAAACGTATGTATTCATTGCATGTATTAAAGATTCAAAAATTAAAAGTTACATGACTAAGTACTGAATTAATATTTTATTATGAATGAAATAATGTCAGTTTTCTTTTTAAGAGAAAGTCATCAGAGAAAACATTGTGAAAAGGATGTCAGACATGTACTTTAACCTTGGCTTTGCCACTTATTGATTGTCTGATACTAAAAAGAAATACACTTTGTCGTTCTTGATTTTCAAGTAGGAGTTATGATTCTATAACTTTGGAAAGTAATTGTGAGTATTGCAAAAATTGAAACTATTAGTAGTTAATATCTGTAGATGTTAACACATGATAAACATTTTGTTGAACACATTTCATATATTATTTTATTGATATTTTGCAATGACTCTATGGTGCAATAGTTACATGCTGAATACTGACTGATGACAGGACTGGATGGAAGTTTTGTATTACGGTACAATGACTTTGAGAAGAGTCTAAAAAACAGGCACAGAAAAGATGGCTAAAACACTCATTTCTCCTTAATAACAATAACAGTCAAGTGATTCTAACTTTGACTAACACAAGTGATATTTTTCTTAATGCATTTTGTTTCATCTCTATGCAGGTTGAGTACTGACGATGTGATATATGATAAAGCACAATTTTGAAAAAAATTATACTAATACTGCCATAAGTTTTTAATTGGACTTTTTTATATGTCATCTTTTTGCTAGGTTATTTCTTCCAAAGTGAAAACAAATGATATCATATCTACTTGTGTTGTTATCAGTGATAACATTAAATAGTATTCTACATACTATTATCAACAAAACTCATATGAACCATCTCACTTTAAGTCATGTAAGGCAGCCTTTTTTTGATGGTGGAAATGGAGACATACTATAATAGTTAAAATGTTCAAAGTCTCACAAGGACATGTAGAAATGGAAGATTTATTTCCATGATTAATACTAATCAAACATTAATTTAATCAGTATATTTGAAGGCCTTTAATTTTTGTGCACTTAGGATTTAGTAATGGATTAAGAATTCAAATATCTTGAATTAGCTGGGCATGGTACTGTAAGACTACAATGCCATCAAATGGGATACTGAGGGATGAAAATTGCAGCATCAAAGTACACACTAGGCTACACTAAAGAACCCTGTCTTGAGAAAAAAAAATCAAAGTAGATTTAGATATTACAAAACAATTGAATTCCTTTAACAATAGAAACATGTTTTCTTCTAAGAGCCTGTAGTTTCATTTTCAACTTTACAATTAAACTTAACAATATATTGTTTAAACTTGCTTAAAGTTTATGAAAAGAAAACAACTATATTTGCCAGTTGATTTACTCTGGAAGACAAAAGGCTGATGAACATGGAATGAGAGCAAAGAAACTGGCATGTAAATTTTTTATTAAGTAGGCATGCTTCTATTACTGCTTTTTCTGAGCATATTTGTCTGCATTTTTTAGTAGTGACTATAGCTGGTAGACATCTAACCCTTTGCTTTTCTTTCTCTTTTTCAAAATGTTACAAAGATTATCTTTTTGTTGATGGGCCATTATCTCAGGCAGTCAGGTTATAATATAATTGATTAGACCAAAGAGTTCTTTACATTTCAGCTTAATTATAATCTAGTCTTAAGATACACTTTGGACTGATTGACAGTATGATTCCTTGATTACAATGACATGCACTCATATCCTTTAACTATGCTGTGGTCTCCATAATAGCGTAGTTACAGACATCTTTTGTTGGGGTGGGAGACAAATCTTTTTTCTTATTTTCTGTTAATTCCATTAAAGCCACATTTTTTGACATTTCACTGAAGTTCTTAGTGTGCTTCCTTTTGGGATTGTTTTTCTTCTATGCACTGTAACAACAAGCCTTAATTATAAAATAAGGATATTTCAAGGGAACATGTAATAAGAGACACAATTAACAGAAAGATAGTGATGATTAAAACACTTGTTTTTAGAAATAAACATTGAAAATAAACTCAGGATAATTACCTTGAAATTAGATGCATTCTGCTATTTATATAAGGGAGTCTGTGACTTCTTTTATAGGACATTTGCCTCCTCATGCCAATGCTTTACCTTTACTTTCCTTTTTCTATTATTTGTTAAAGTATGTGTTAGCTTTCTGTGCAAATATGAGAAACAAGTCGTGAAAATTATACAGAAAAGCAAGAATAATTCTAGAAAATAAATAGTAAACTTATATGTTCTATGTTCTCCCCCAAATCTTTCTCTATCAGTTAGAAATTATTTTTTCCCCTGTTCAATTATCTAATCCCAAGTGGTCAAGCTTCAACATATAGCTATTTCTTGGTCTTAAATAATGATTCAAACTCACATTTCTCCCCATTGAAAAAGTTAGGAGTATACTCCTCAGTTGAGGTTAAACCCTCCAATATAGATTCTGGTTTATCCCTTGTTTTATTCTTCTTTCAAAAGTCTCGTTTATTTATTTGCTGCTGAAACTATTATTCATCCACCACCAAGTAATTTGTAGGATGACTGCTCTGAGGCTGTTCTTGCTTTATTTCCCCAAAATACTAGCAGTCAATTCATTGATATTGCACACAGTCTTCCAACTCCCAAAGTTTTTTGTTCTCTTTTATATGTCTAGCAATACATGTATTTTCACATGTGCCATTGCTGATCGTTTTCTTTCACTTTGTGATATGATTCCATTAATTATCTTTTGTAACTTCACTCTGGAGTATGGGATCCCTTGGTTTTGTTTGAATTTAAAAGCTTTATTTCATCTTTATTTCTGATATAAAGTTTTATTATGTACAATATTGTTAATTATGAATATTTTTCTCCAATTATTTCTTTATCTGTAGGCGTTCTGACTGAAGTCCAGGAGTCAGAGCACAAATCACATGAATACCAATCTCAGGTCAAAAAGGATGGTTTATTGAATGCATACCCAAAGACTGATTGACCAGGGAAACAGCTCAAAGTTGTTTGCTGGACAATTGTCAGGGCCAGCTTATTAAGGCTAAAACCACAAAGCCACAATGAGCTTATATGCAGATGCTGGAAGTACTGCCTTGTGGTTGGTCCAGACCCAAGCTAGTTTAGACATAACAAACAGTTCACATTGACTTTTAATATGATGGCTCCTACATGAAGCCTATAGTTGTGGAGTTTCTTAATATTAACAAATCTCATAACATAAAAAACATAACAGAGTATTTGGTCAGCATGCCCCTGCTCTGAGTCAAGTTATTTTTTTCTGCATCAGTAACTGGCAGGCATATTATAGCAACAGTAGGAAATAGCTGGACTCTCGTCTCCATGGAACAAAATGGCTACAACTATGCTCGTGGGCAGGCCTCAACAATTCCCCCTTTGAGTTGTTATAGTGAGTCAAATCATTAACTCAAAAATTTCCTCTGAGGCTAAGGGAACCAGTAAAACAAATGGTAATTCCAGCCTTTGTTGGAGGCATTTTGTTCTCTCTCTCTCTTTTCTCTCTCTCTCTCTTGTTCTCTCTCTTTTATTGTCTCTCTCTTTTGTTGTCTCTCTTTCTCTCTCTTTCTCTCTCTCTCTTATCCTTTATTTGACTAAGTTTAGGCTTTTAAAAATTATGTCTGAATGATTAGCATAGAAAGAGCATTGTGCAATTAGAGCCATACATAAACTTCCCTGTTGCATGAAGAGGTCAAGTTCTCTTCTGTTTTATCCTATGAGTCAGCTAATGACTCAAGAGAAGTTAAATGACTAGCTAATTTTTAAAAAATTCTAACAGGTCTTAACTGATTTATTAACTTAAGTATTTAAAATTTTGATCTTCCTTAATAAGTGTCATTTCTTTCATATTGGCAGATCCTGGTATGCCCATGCCTAATAAGAGGGGAACTAGTACTGGAGCATGTGCCTCAGTATCTCAAAACAAGACAAAATAGAAAACTAGTCTCTATAGTCTTTTACCAGCCTGAATTTTAATATCATGCTGGTGTTGTCTGATGGCTCATTGCTGGTCCAGGTCCTGATGTTTCCAGGGTGTGAACTTCAGATGAGAGTGATGAATCCAGAATTTGATACATCTACTTTCACAGCCATTGGGGTATCTAGGATCATGAGATGGGGTCCTTTTTAGCATGAAATCAGGGAATTTCCTTTTTTACCTTTTAGCCTGTTGGGTGGGACAAAGTACAGCATATGCTCTTCTGTAACTACTTTCAGCTGACATTAGGGAATTGTCATAAAAGCCCAGATAGGCTGAAATGTTAGTCAAAGGTTAGACAATTGTGCATTTATCTGAAGCATATTATTAGCTGATACAGTTGAAAGACAGGGAACAATAATATTGGCTTGCCTTGCTAACATGGTTTTTCACAAGGCAGTGTTCAGTACCTTTATTGGTGATACCTGAATGGACTTTGCCAGCCAGAAAAACTACTGAGATGAATATAGATCAGAGACAGAAGTTAAAACTCTCTGGTAATTAGGGAAGATAATAAATCCCATGACCAAAGGAAAAATCTCATTTTCAAAAACAGGGGTTTGTACTCATGTGGAGTCTATTTGATCTGTGGTAGGTAGATCCAAATCTTATGACTTTTGATTCCTTGAAGGTTATTTGAATTTTAGTTTACAAAAGGATATACATTAGTATTATTATTGTATTAAAATAATTATTTTAGAAAAAGTAATTAACAGGTATGTGAGAGAAAATTGGAGTAGACTCATGCCATTGAGACCAAGTAAAACTTATGGGTTTGAGACAGAAGTCATGAGGAGTCCATGAGGGCTAGATATACAGATTAAAAAAGGTGTTTTTAGCATGATGAGAAGCACCTTTAAGTCTGTATTTAGAAGACAATCAAGCAGAATTTAAATCTTGAGCTTAGAAATTGAATTGTAAGGAGCCAGTGTTCCAATAGTATATCAACTCCACTGATCCACTGATTTTAACTCCAATGTTAAAATTTTGAACTTTGAAATTTTAGTATAATAAGAGCATGGGAGGGGAGCAATATGAAACATTTTTATTTTTATATCTTAACTTACTTTCTTATACCTCTACAACATGCATTTATATATCTTAAAATACTTTCTGGAAACAATCTTGATGTTCCACAATGGAAGAGTGGATACAGAAAATGTGGTTAATTTACACAATGAAATACAATTCAGCTGTTAAGAATGGGAATATCAACTGAGCAGATCCTGGGTGGCAGCTCTGTCCCCAATCTCACAGAACCCAGAGGAAGTGGGCCTCCCAGGAGCTCTAGCCTGGGCAGTATCTTAGGTAAGGAGATAGTAACACACATCCCAAACAGGGAGCAACTGGGACTCACTAGGACCCAGGAAGTCACTCTTGCCCTGGAGCACTGGTTCCTTCCAGTCTGGACCTGAGCACTGAGCAGATCTTGGGCCTTGCTCTAATCCCAGTAGTAACACCCACCCCACACAGTTCTGATACAACCAAGATAATAGGAAAGACAGGCTCTAGTCAGAGACAGGGTAGGTAGCACTAAGGAGATCCAGATGGCGAAAGGCAAGCACAAGAACATAAGCATCAGCAACCCAGGGTACTTGGCATCATTAGAATCTAGTTCTCCCACAATAGAAAGTTCTGAATTCACCATATCACTAGGAAAGCAAGATTCAGATTTAAAATCACCTTTAATGATGATGATAGAGGACTTTAAGAAGGACATAAATAATACTCTCAAAGAATTTAAGGAGAACACAGGTAAACAGGTAGAAGCCCTTAAAGAGGAAACACAAAAATCCCTTAAAGAATTTCAAGAGAACACAACCAAACAGGTGAAGGAATTGGACAAAACCATCCAGAACATAAAAATGGAAGTAGAAACAAACAAGAAATCACAAAGAGAGACTACTCTGGAGATAGAAAACCTAGGAAAGAAATTAGGAGTCATAGATGCAAGCATCACTAAGAGAATACAAGAGATAGAAGAGAGAATCTCAGATGCAGAAGATACCATAGACAATGTTAACAAAACTCTCAAAGAAAATGCAAAATGTGAAAAGTTCTTAACAAAAAACATCCAGGAACTCAAGGACACAATGAAAAGACCAAACCTAAGGATAATAGGTATAGATGAGAGTGAAGATTCCCAACTTAAAGGGCCAATAAATATCTTCAACAAAATTAAAGAAGAAAACTTCCCTAATCTAAAGAACAAATGCCTATAAACATACAAGAAGGCTATAGAATGCCAAATAGACTAGACCAGAAAAGAAATACCTCATCTCACATAATAATCAAAACACCAAATGCACACAAAACAAAGAAAGAATATTAAATGCAGTAAGAGAAAAAGGCCAAGTAACATATAAAGGCAGACCTATCAGAATTACATCAGACTTCTCACCAGATACTGTAAAAGCAAGAAGATGCTGAACAGATGTCACACAGACCCTAAGAGAACACAAATGCCAGTCCAGGCTAACTCTCAATTACCATAGATGGGGAAACCAAGATATTCCAAGACAAAACCAAATTTACACAATATCTTTCCACAAACCTAGTATTACAAAGGATAATAGCTGGAAAATTCCAATACAAGGAGGGAAATTATACCCTAGAAGGAGAAAGAAAGCAATCCTCTTCCAACAAATCCAACAGAAGATAGCCACACAATGATAATTCCACTTTTAGTAATGAAAATAACAGGAAGCAACAATCACTATTCCTTAATATCTCTTAACATCAATGGACTCAATTCCTCAATTAAAAGACATAGGATAGCGGACTAGATATGTGAACAGGACCCAGCATTTTACTGCATACAAGAAACTCACCTAAGTGACAAAGACAGTCTCTACCTTAGAGTAAAAGGCTGGAAAACAATTTTTCAAGCAAATGGTACTAAGAAACAAGCTAGAGTAAACACTCTAAAATCTCTAGCCAGAGAACACAAAGGGAGGGACACATGGCTCCACCTGTATAGGTAGTTGAGAGTGGCCTTGCCAGGCATCAGTGGAAGTGGACAGCCTTTGTGTCTGAAAGTTTGGATTCCCTAGTGTTGGGGAATTTGAGAGCAGGGAGGCAGGAATGGGAGGATGGTGGGAACACACCCTCATAGTAATAGGAAAAGGAGGGATGGGGTTTTGGGGGGCAATGGGAGAGTAGATAACACTGGAGGTTAATAAATAAAATATCCAATTTAAAAAAAAAGATAATGGGTGTGGCAATTATAGTTGAGCAGTTGAGACTTTTTGTCAACAGTTTATTACAGAGATTTTTCAAAATCTTCAAGGACAAGGTATTGTGGAAGAGGCCCATGGAACTTTCAAAAGATTGATGAGACATAGTGTTGCTGAGACAAAGAATGATGCTGACCTGTGAGCTTGATGAGTGCCCTGACATGGGAGACTGGAGAGCAGTATTGGACATATGTTCCTGATCTACCTTTTCTTGACTATATCCCAGATGAGACAAACTGCCTTGCCTCAAGTTTTTAGATCTTGTGGGATAGAGAATCGAAAAAAGAAACTATGTCTCTTGTATTCTTCTTGAAGGTACCCAGTTATTAGGACTCAATCATGTACTAGTCTGGAGATGGGTCCAATATGGGAGGTAGCAGTCTACTTTTGGAGGACTGGATCTGGACTTTCTCAGGAACATGTTTGTAAGCTGGATGTAGCTTGCTATGATGTGAGGATAGCAAGAGATGGTGTTGGGACAGGATCTGAATTTCAAGCAAGGTTGGGTGCATGTTTTGGGGCTCTTTTGATTGTCAAGCTAAAATTGGTTTTGTCTCTTCTACAGCATTTGTTGTGGGTTGTATTGACTGTATAATTTGTAATTATGTTAGTGTATTAAAACCTGGCATGTCTGTTATGGGGGTCTATCAACCAGCTTTTGTCTCACTGCTCTGAGTATTAGAAAACCTTGATTCTCTGAAAAAAAGCCTGAAAGTGCTTCAAGAAGTTAGTTAGGCTTTAAGCAGAAGCAAGAGGATAGCAGGCTTGATTATTGCTGGTATAGCAGCGTTAATCCCATTAATTGCTACCACCACTGCTTCTGCAGTAGCATTGACACAAGGAGTTAAGACACCTATTTTTGTTAACCATCTAGCAAAAAATGTTACTAATGTATTGAGTATACAAAAAGTTTTATATATGTATCTGGAACAACGAATGTTGCTCTATAACCCATTCAAATTATCTGAAGGAAATTCAGGTTTCAAGAGTTAGGAGCCATCCCAAATGTCATGACAAATATTATTGGAGTAGTGTTACTTTGATATTTACAATGATTGTCATTATAATTAGAAAAAAGTTTAAAGACACCTATAGGATATTTGACATATCCAAACATCTCTCTGTGTGTCTTATCTTTGCATAATGAGATTATGAATTTAAAGAATGCTTCTCTGTTGACCTTTGATACTTCAGATAATGCCAATAAAATTATGCATGGCTTGAGCTCAGTATTTCCATTTTGGAAAAACCTGAGGAATGGCATATATAGCTTGATCACACTAGCCCTTTTTGTCCTGGGAATATTCTCATTCCTGCCCATCATGTTAAAGCTTATCTTTAACAACATCAACATATTGGTAGCCAAAGTGCATGGCTTAAACCTGAAAATGGACCCCCAGACAAAGTTATTAAATTAACAGGCTGGCAAGCCAAGGATGTGTAAGATTCTGCACAGAGACTTACCAACCTAAGACATAAGTGCATTGCCTTTGGTAATGCATATTTCATGATGGGTAAGGAAGGCATTCTTGTCAGAACAACCTAAGGCAGGCTCAGTCTTGTTAATGAAGTAAAAAGTGAGGAGAGGTGGAGAGCCTTTGGGGCTGCTTGGCAAGACACTGACATGGGCCAAGGACAAGGAAAGGGGCTGCTTGATAGGAATATCACATTGGCCAAGAATAAGGAAGTATCCAAGGATAAGGCTTTAAGCAGGAATCTGATATTAGACTAGAACAAAGAAGGCAGAAATCTAAATATTAGGCCAGAACCAAGAAGCAATTTCAGACAGGATTCTAAATTTTAGGCTAGAACAAGGAAGTAGGCTTCAGACATGAAAATGGCCTTGATCTAGGACAGGGAAGTAGGCTCAGATACTTTGGTCATTCTGATAAGCCTTTAGAAACAGTGACCACAGGAGTATTCAGGTAACTGGGATTAATGTGTTGCTTTCCTTTTGACTATCTGTGCTTATTGTATTGCTTGTTCCTCGACTATTTGCATCTATTGTACTGCTAGACACTCAACCTAGAACTGACTTTATTACATACATATAATCAAAATGGTATAAATGCACAAAGGAAGAGGGGGTATAGGATATGGGTGTTCTAGGGAGAGGAAATGGGGAGAGGGGATGACATCTGTACTGTAAATAAATAAAATATTCAATAAACAAACAAACAAAGAATGAGAATATCATGAGTTTTGCAGACAAATAGATGGAACTAGAAAATATTATCTTGAATGAGGTAATTCAAACCCAAAAAGACTTACATGGTATGTACTCACTGATAAGAGAATATTAGCTAAAAATATACAGAATACCTAGGAAAAAAATCCACAGACCTCAAGAAAGTCAACAAGCAGAAGGGTCCAAGTTAGGATGCCTCAATTCCACTTGGGAGGGAGAAGAAAGGAATCATGAGTGACAGAAGGAGTGAGGACCTGGGTGGAAGAGGGGAGGAAAAGGGAAAATGCGGCACAGGAGAGAAGACCCGAGGGCCAGCAGAATGAATGGAAATATGAAACCTTGGCAGTGGGAGCTAGAGAGACCTTCTAGAAAGTACCAGAGACCTGGGAGGGGAAATACTCTCAGGACTCATAAATTGAGGGACCTTAGATGAAATGCCCAACAGTGAGGTGAGGGAACCAGTAGAGTCCACCTCCAGTAGAATGACAGAGGGGTTGCCATCCCACAATTAAAAATTCTCACCCAGAATTGTTCCTGTCTAAAAGTACTGCAGGGACAAAAATGGAGAAGAGACTGAGGGGATATTGGTCCAGTGAATGGCCCAACTTGGGATACATCTCAAGGGGAGGCTCCAAGGCCTGATACTGTTACTGACGTTATGGTGTGCTTACAGACAGGAGCCTAGCATGTCTGTCCTCTGAGAGACTCAACAAGCAGCTGACTGAGACAAATACATACATTCAACCAGTGGATTGAAGTTAAGAACCCCTGTGGTTGAATTAGGGAAAGGCTGGAACAAGATGAGGAGGAGGACAACCCTATAGGAAGACCAGCAGTCTCAACTAACTTGTACCCCTGAGATCTCTCAGACACTAAACCATTAACCAGGCAGCATACATGAGCTGGTCCCAGGTCCCTGACATATATAGAGCAAATGACTGCCTGATCTAGCCTCAGTAGGAAACAAAGCACCTAATCCTCAAGAGACTTGAGGCCCCAGGGAGTGGGGAGGCCTGGTGAGGGGCATCCTCTTTCAGATGGGAGAGGACAATGGGATGAGGAACTGTGGAAGGGAAGACCAGGAGAGGACAACAACTGGACTGTAAAAAAATAAAAGTAATAAAACCACCAAACAACAACAACAAAAATAACTTTCTTATACTTTCCTGTCTTAAACATTTTTTTAGGCTCTCCAACATTATTTATTCCTTGAATTTACCAACTTTAAACATCGTTCATCAGAAGCATTTTTTATTCCTAATCTTTCATCACCATACAAGTTTATTTTATATTCTCTAAACTTTATCACTTGCATTTATCAACCTCAAACAGTTATCTAGATCACAAACAGTTTTTTAGATCCTCAAACCTTAAATAAGTTTAAAATTTTATATTTTTATACCCAATGATTTATTAGGAGACATAGGCATTTGATTATTGACCACAGTCATTTAAATGAATAAATAGTAAAAAGTTAACATCCTTTGAGCAAGGCAAAACTGTGGGCCCTTTTAAGTAAGAGACCTAGTAGTTTTAAATAAGTAGTTGACTAATGAACTAACACAGTGGTAAACTACCAAATTTTTAGCAGTTTAAACAATCCAATGTTTCTAACATCAATAAAATTGCATTATTTTCATGTCACAAAGTTTGGCTGCCAGCAAGAAAATTTCATGGATTTATGAAAGTACGGCTTTAATACCTAGTTTAAAAAATTGTTTTAAACTCTTTTATAAGTACCATTTTTATGACAGAAATTGCATAAAAATATTATCTCAATTAAAAAGTATCTTTAGAGACCTGTTACTTTGGTTAGTTTGTGCTGTGCATTGTTGCCCAGAATGACTCCTACCCTGAGTTACAAGTTTTAAGCTAACTTTTTGTTCCAGGTGTTACATATTTTTAACCATACCCAATATTTGTGAGCCAATAATCTATAACCAAGACATACAGAACATAGTATACATATGTGTAAGACCAGCCAGAAACAAAGAAGTAGTGGCAACATACACTTATACATTTAAAATAGACAGAATAGATGAAATTCTCCATACTTCTTCTAGCTGTAATTGCAAGGGAGGAGCACCTTGCCACCTGCTGAATCCAATTCTTAGGGAAGCAGTGGTACTGTAGCAGGACTAGCCATCAGTTTCCTTACTGGAGATGCTGAGAAGCTGCTGGTGATTCATTAAGTGTGACTTGTACAGATCAGGGCTATTCCAGCAGTGCTAGATTTCTAGCTATAGATGCTGGGCTCCAAGGGCAGCAACAGTTTATCTTTTTGTTGTTGTTGTTGTTCCTATTCACCCATCTTTTTTCTAAAATTTCTAAAATTCCTTGAAATGAGTTAAATCTAAATCAAGGGGTGAATGGCCAACACATGAAGTTTTAACTATTTTTCTGTTGAATATGAAACACAGCAACAATCAGACAACTAAACAAAACTATAGACATAAACTGACAAATATGGATAGAACTGCATACCAAGGACAACAAATAGATTTGGGGTAGAGAGTAGTTAAAACTAGTGGAGAGAGGTGCCTAAAAACAAAATGAAAGTAGAAGACAAAGAGAAACAAAACTGAGTTCCAAAGAGAGCTCTGTGCATTGGGGATCTCAGATGAGAGTCTCAGCCAAGTCAAAGTCCAAAGGTGTGGATTGCACCCTGACCCCCTAGCCAAAATGGGGATTGGAGCCTGCTGTGTCCTCCTAGCCAAATAGCATTACTGTATCCAGCTGCCTTTACTCAAGTCACCAAAACGTATCAGAAATATGACCAAACCAAGAAAAACCAAGATCAAACCAAGGAAAAACCGACATATATACAAAAGAAAAACCAACCTCTTCAGAGAGAGTCCAGGTGGCTTGGTGACATTGACTGTCAGGAACTGAGGGGTACTCAAGAGTAGGAGACTTCCTTGACAATGCGCAAAATGTTGGAGTCTAGGAATCACTTCACAAACTACGTGAACGCCTATCTCAGTTAAACAAGGATGGTTTATTAAATGCATACCCCAAGACTAATCCACCAGGGCAAAAGCTTGAAGCTGTGCACTGAACATTTCTCAGGGCTAGATTATAAATGCTAAACCCACAAAACTACAATGAGTTCATATGCAAGTGCTGGAAGTGCTACCCAGTGATTGTCCCTGACTCAAGCCATTTTAAACAACACATCATATTTACCTTTAATTTGATAGGCTCTACATGATGTTTATAGTTGTAGAATTTCTTAAGATTCACAAACCTCAAACAGAACATAACAAGGTATGTGGTCAGCATGACTCATTTCTGAGTCAACTTATTTTTCAATGTCAGTGACAGGCACATTACAACAACAAGATGAAATAGATAGAAGGCATGGAATAAACAGTCTGCAGCTAGTCTAGGGGGCAAGCCTCAATAGTTCTGATATGATGTTAATGATAGTTGAAAGGGAATTTGCTTAAATTTAATTTGGGGGTTGTTCAAGCTAGTTCTATGTCATTTTGACATAAAGTAAATTTATTTGTGAAGACAGAGCCTCATTTAAAAAATATATTCTTACCTGATAGACCTGTGAACAAGGCTGTGTTGCCTTTGCTTGATTAATTGATGTGTCAGGGCCCTGCTTATGGTGAGTGGTGCCAAGATTGAATTTGTGGTTCAGGGTGCTATAAGAAACCAAGCTTAGAAAGCCCTGGGTAGTGATACAGTAGGCCACATTCCGCCTTGGCCTTTATATAAGCTCTTGCTTCTAGGTTCCTGCCTCGAGTTCCTGTACATTTTCCTGGGATCATAAATGATAACTTGAAAAATGAGATAATTTCCTTCAAAAGTCTGTAATGAAACTAACCACTTCCTCTCCAACTTGCTTTAGGTGATGGTGCTTTGTCACTACAACAGAAAGCCTACCTAAATGGTGACTTTCTGTTGAAGTTTTTAGAATTCTATTTGTCTTTTACTTTTGAAAAGTTGGGTTTGACATACAATAGTGAAAAACATTTTTGGTCATGTTTATTTTGGGGAGAGTTAGTCTACTTTATTTAGACTTGTACCCAAGTTAAGTTTTCAGTTATTATGTCATACTTTTATATACTATTTACTATTTCATCTTGGTTGAGTGCAAAAAAATGCTTATGGACTTAATACTATTCCAAAGATCTTGGAGACTTTATTCCTTCAGTCCAACTTTACCATTCCTTTTGTTCACTAGACTATTTCAACAATCTTATCTTCAGGCTAACTTATTCTTTCATATACTAAAAATACTCTATATCTAATGTTTTCAACCATATTTTTTGGCTAATATGGAACCTTTCATTTTCAAGATTTTGTTTCTTTTTCCATATCTGTTTATGATGAATCTGATACATCCAAGCAACTGTTTTTTTTTTTTATTTTGTTCAGCTGATTTCCTGCATTTTCTTTATTTTCACTGGGCTTCACAATCATCATTTGAATACATAGACTATTTCTCTTAGCTCTCTTAGTGAGTGTGGTATAGGTATGCATCCATTTTCTGCTATTAACACTCAATAGACAGTTTGGAACTATGGACTCTCTTTCATCAAGATCTGCCATGGGGAGCCATGGAGAGGGCATTTGACTGCAGCTTAATTCAGATGTAAAAGGCCTCTCTGCACTTCCAGACACAACCACCACTAAGCCTGCTTCTACCAAGCTAAGGAGAATAACTGCTGAGACAAGCCAGAGTTCTGCCCCTGGGATAGGTGGTGTCCCCAGCCAGAAGGCCCTGATTCAGTTCTTGACCTTTTCATGACTCCTAGTGGTGCCTGAATGTCCAAGAGTCAGAGTATCCCATATTCCCATCCTCATCAGAGACCCAGGAACCATCAAACCAGCTCAGGGTTTCTCACTCCTCAAACTGCTCTGTCCTACCCTGGGGGTGTTGTTTCAGTGACTCCCTACAGCCCAGCACCCCCCACCAGCCATGTGGAATAAGCACTGTCAAACTCCTAGCTTTCTGTTCCTCCAAAAGGCAGAGCCTATGTAGTGATGGGGCAAACACAGACACACCGGGTGCTTTTGAGGTGTTTCCAGTTTCTAGCTATTACAAATAAGGCTGCCATAAACATAGTGGAGCCTGTGTCCTTACGGTATGGTAGAACATCTTTTGGATTTATGCTCAGGAGCAGTATAGTTGGGTCTTCAGGTTGAACTACTTCTAATTTTCTGCAGAACCACAAGATTGACTTACAGAGTGGTTGTACAAGTTTGCAATCCCACCAACAATAGAGGACTGTTCCTTTTTCTCCACATCCTCACCATCCCGTGCTGTTCCTTGAGATTTTTAGCTTAGCAATTTTGATTGGTGTAAAGTAGAATCTCAGGATCTTTTTGATTTGTGTTTTTCCCTGATTACCAAGGATGTTGAACATTTCTTTAAATTCCTCTTTGTTATTCAAGATTTCTCTGTTAAGACTTCACTGTTTAGCTCTGTATCTCATTTTTAAATTAGGTTACTTGGATTTTTGGAGTCTAACTGCTTCAGTTCTTTATATATTTTGAATGTTAGTCCTCTGTCAGATGAAAGTTTTGTGAAGATTTTTCCCAATCTGTAGGTTTTGTTCTTTGACAGTTTCCTTTGCCTTACAGAAGCTTTTTGGTTTCAAGAGGTCCCATTTGCCAATTGTTGATCTTAGAGTCTGAAACATTGGTCTTCTGTTTATGAAAATTTTCCATGTCAATGCATTTGAGGCTATTTGCCACTTTGTCGTCCCTTAGATTCAGTGTATCTAGTTTTATTTTTATTTATTTATTTATTTATTTATTTATTTATTTTTTGTCTGCGAAATTTTTTATTGGATATTTTATTTACATTTCAGATACCATCCCCTTTCCCCATTTCCCCTCCCTAGAAAACCTCTATCCCATGCCCCCTTTTCCGTTTTGCTTTTATATAATTTTTTAAAATGTTAATCAAAGGCTTTATAGAAGTGTAACCCAATACTCAACCTAGATATATAAACTATCTTTGACTGGTGAAAACACATGAACATCTGCCTCCATGTCCCCTCTCTCTTTCTCTTTCTCATCACCTACCTTCTCCTCTACTTCATCTTCTCCTCTCCTTACTCCACCTCTTCCTCTCAGTGCTCCTTCCCCCTTAGCTCCTCCTACATATCACCCTTCCTGTTAAAATAAAACTTTTCTCTCAAAATACAATTAGAGCATAATCATTCTTATTTGTACCAGTGAGGTACAAGATAGTCTTAATACCCAGTCCATCCTTTTGTTGACTAACCAGAACCTCTGTTGACTAAAACACTCTCTTGATTAAAACACTTAGTTTTGAACCTGGCTTTTTTCTTGGCTTTAGAATGAATGTCAGCTGAAAACCATCCACTCATATCTTTTCTCATAAAGTAAGTAGCCACGATTGGCTATGAGACTATAGGTCTTCAACCCCATCAGAAATCCAGAATGACTGAGTTAACTGAAGTTATGGGAAGCACAAAGCATAGCTTCTAAAACTTAGCCAATTTATAGAGACCGCTGAACACCTTGACAGCCCCTATACTACCGAATGTTGGAGCATCAAATCTTCAGCCTTCTGGCCCAGACTCATCTGACAGACCTTAGTGATGCAGAATTATTAAGGGCTGATTACTCTGTCTAGGCAGATATAATCAGTTGACTATTCTGCGAGTGTGTCCTTTTCTGGACAGTAATTTGTCTGTAGATGGAAAGAGACAATTCTTGCCAGTGTATCTAGTTTTATGATAAGGTCTTTGATCCCCTAGGGTTGAACTTTCTTTAGGATGATTTATATGGATCTTTTGGCATTCTACATGCAGTATGCCAGCCATTTCAACATCATTTGTTGACTATACTTTCTTTTTTTTTTTCTACTGTATATTTTTGGCTTCTTTGTCAAAGATTAAGTGTCCATAGTTGTGTGATTTATTTCTAGGTCTTCAATTTTATTCCATTGATCTACCTGTCTGTCTCTGAACCAAATACTATGTGGTTTTTGGTTTTTTTTGTTGTTGTTGTTTGTTTTTTTATCATTATTGCTCTGTTGTATAGCTTGAGGTCATGGATGGTGATTCCTCCAGAATTTCTTTTAGAGTTGAGAATTCTTTTAGTTATCTTGTGTTTTTGTTTTTCCATATGAAATTCAGAATTGCTTTTTTCATGTTTGAAAAATTGTGTTGGAATTTTAATGGGGATTGCATTGAATCTGTAGATTGATTTTGTTAATATGGCAATTTTCATTATGTTAACTATACCAATCCATGAGCATGGGAGAACTTTCTATCTTCTGAGGTCTTCTTTGATTTCTTTCTTCAGGGACTTGAAGTTCCTGTCATACATTTCTTTCACTTACTTGGTTAGAGTTACACCGAGATATTTTATATTATTTGTGGCTATTATGAAGGGTATTGTTTTTTATTATTTCTCTCTCAAACTGTGTATCATTTGTATAAAGAAAAACTAGTCATTTGTTTAAATTAATTTTATATCTAGCCAGCTTAATAGCTCTAGGTTTTGTTGATTCTTTTTACAGTTCTCTTTGTTTCTACTTTGTTGTTTTCTGCCCAAAGTTTGACTATTTCCTGATGTCTACTCCTCTTGAGTCTGTTTGCTTCTTTTTGTTCCAGGTTGTTTAGTGTCCTCTTAAGTTGCTAGTATAGGGCATCTCCAATTTCTTTATCAGGGCACTTGGTGCTATAAATTTTCCTTGTAGCATTGCTTTCATTGTGTTCCAATTGGATATGCTCTGTCATCATTTTCATTGGGTTCTAGAAAGCCTTTAATTTCTTCCCTGATCCAATTATCATTGAGTAGAAAATTGTTCAGTTTCTATGGGTATGTAAGTTGCCTGTTGTTTTTGTTGTAATATTGAAGTTCAGTCTTAGTAATTTGATAGAATACAAGGTATTATTTAAATCTTTTTATATCTGTTGAGACTTGTTTTGTATTTGATTATATGGTCAGTTTTGGAGAATGTTCTGTGAGGTGCTAAGAAAAAACATTCTTTTGTTTTGGGATGAATGTTCTGCAGACATCTGCTAAATCTATCTAATCTGTCTGTCTGTCTGTCTGTCTGTCTGTCTGTCTGTCTGTCTATATGCCTTTCCCGGGACAATATTAAATTATGCAGGACTATGTAGCTAATGTGTTATGGAAGGCAGATGTTTGTCTTCTTACCATACACTAGAAATTAAAAGCTGTTTATATTCTTGTACACAGAGAATATTTATGGAATTAAGGCTTTATAGTGGAAAGACCTTAGTGAATAAATAACACAATGTTGGCTTTGCAGGATTTTATATTTTGGATATTTTATAATGTTTCAATATGAGATGAGTATGAAAGAAACAGACATTTTCAGTAGCACTGGAAGAGAGTAAAGCTATATCTGCAAAGCTGTTTAAATAGTGTTGAATAAATCAAATGTTGGACAAAGGCAAACATGCATTGGTATCATTGCCAGGACTACATTCTATGAACTAAGCCAGGAACCACTGCATGTAGTAGACACAAGATTTGATGATTTCAAGAAAGTTGGCTTATAATTCATTTTATTATTCCTTTCATTTTTTTCTTTATAAATTTCAAGGAACAAATTTGACCCTTGAGGGCATAGGACTGAATCATAATTTGTGCCAAACTATGTCTTAGTCCCAAAATGTTTAGGCATATGACAGAAGTGGTGGTGACAAGGACTTGCTCTTGGGAAACTGGGCACCACTCCCTTGTAGGAGTGTTTAGTATACTGCATGTGGGAACAATCAGAGACAAAGCAGACACAGACCTCAAGGGGAAGTAGCAGTAAGAATTGGGTCAAATTCAAAGTCTTTGCCAAGAATTTGGTTGAAAACATGGCATTGATGAAAATTGTTTCTCTGAAATAACGAGCAGGACGTTGGGAAAATAGGTGGATAAGGTCCAGTTTTGGGTGTAGAAAATCATGGTGGAATACCTGGAAGTAATTACAAGTTTTCCTTTTTGCCAGGAAAGTAGACTGAGAAGATTATTTCAGCCTGTTTTCACATTGTGTTAAGTGTCTTATAAACATACGTATGCTGTTGCCTGTTCAGAGGATGTAGAAATAATTAATTTATTGACTTGTTCAACATTTGTTTAGTGGTTTTTCATGTCAATCAGCAATTAAAATATTAAGAGCTTATGCTGAACATTACACTGTGACAAGAAAATAAGTTTTTAAGTGGAATTTGATATGGTTCTTGCATTCAAGGACTTAAGTACTAATTAAAGCCACAAGAAAACATGCATATACTGCAAGCCTGTTGAGCCTAGGTTTTGGGAGAGAAATACAAATAATAGGTGCTACAGAATTTCTGAGAGAGAATAAAGAACAAATGTAGATATAATGCTATGAATATAAGAGCAAAATGGGTAAATTAGAACAAGAACCCTGTGGAAATGAGGAGAAATATAAATAGTATATGGGATTTAATATGCAGAGAAAATGATTAATTGATACATTTAACATGATATCTAAATTTCTGACATTAAAATGGGAGACATGAGAAGATTTTTGTGCACTTGAATTTCACTGTGTCAATATTATAGGAAGAGTTTTATAATATAGAATACAGTGGAACAATGTAGTAAATAGGAAAGTTGGAGACAGATTATTTGGTGACAGTTCAATGGTTTGGACATGTGAACTACAGCCTAGCACACAGGCATGATAGAAGCACTAGAATCAATAGGACCCACAGACTGTAGATAATCCTAATTTTAGCCTGGAGATTTAGAAAAAAAATATGCTTTAAACTAATATGTAAATCATATAAATATGAGAGCATATTAAAATACCTGAGCAATAATTTTATTACTTAAAATGAAGATTAATAAAGCAGTTTTTAATATTTTTGCTGTAAAATTCTATTTACAATTATACTACACTTGTATTGAGAAAAATTAAGAGAAAGAAATATGATATAAAATTGTTGATAAATGATTGAATACATCACTAAAGAATATACAGTTCACTAGTTCATTATGTAGAGAAATGGTAAGCTTCAATTTGTGTAAAACAAATAAATTGGCATTTTATTACTTATTAGATAAGGAATAGGAAATACAGACTTCAGATTGAGATAGATGCTGGAAATAAAAATCAATACAATGAGTTCTTGTTTTGCTTTCTGGTATATGATACAACAATAATATTCACATAAATTAGAGTCAGGCAAAAATATTCTTTCCAATAGAGTACAATTTCATAATGCTTAAAAACTCAGACCCAGAAAGACAAATGTCACATGCTCCCTCATATGTGCATTTTAGCTCTGAATTGTGTGACTAAATATATATAACTTCAAGTAACTGCAGAAGTTATGAAATGTACCATGGGTACACAGGGGAAAAAGAGCTCTAGGGAGAATAGCAGGAAGGCACAGGTGCTGTGAAGGAGTAACTGAGAAAAATGAGGATAAGACTAACTGGAGAGGGGAAGGGTGGGTAATACAATAGTAGAGGAAAGGAAGAGAGATTAAACATACTAAGGATAATTGAAACCAGTATTTCACACTCCTGCATCCATAATTTCCTTGCCATAATTTAATATACATTTAGAGCGTAAACCAAAAAGGATAGATACTGAACTGGGAATGCCACTGAAAGTGTTCCCTAAAAGAAATCAACAGCTTAGAAATGTGTTTTCTCAATTTTAGTCACCAAAAGTACACCAAAATGAAACCACTATGGATGTAGTAGGAGTCCAGACTATATCACAAAATGTCAACAGAACTTGTTATTGTCACCCACATGACATGAGTTTTATAGGTATATAAAAGAGTTATGTGGTCATGAATATTATCATCAATGTTTCAGAAATATGCTGGGGATGAATCTCCTATAAGAAGGCTGAGATGGTTAGTTTTTAACAGAAATGATAAACTTAGAATCATCAGGGAAGAGAGTCTTAAGGGGAAACTATATAGATCTGGTTGGTCTGTGGGCATGTCTCTAGAGGACTGTCTTAGTATTGACACATGAAGTCTCAGACTTTTATGATTAGTATTATTCCCTAAGCAGCAATGTCCACGTGGTAGTTTGACTCAGAATGGTTTTCATAGTCTCATATGTTTGAAAACTTGGCTCCCAGTTGTTGGAACAATTTGGTAACAATTAGATGTGGTCTTGTAGGAGCAGGAGGTGGGTTTGTTACTCTGGGCTAGATTTAAATTTCCAAAGGACTAGTGCAATTCCCAATCTCTCTCTCTCTCTCTCTCTCTCTCTCTCTCTCTCTCTCTCTCTCTCTCTAATTTGGGAATAAAGATATAAGTTCTAAGCTACTGATCCAGTACCATGGCTCCCTACATGCTTGCCCCTTGAGGGCCATATGCTCTAACCCTTTGAAATTATAAGCCACTATTAGATGCCTCCTTCCCTAAGTTCTCTTGGTTTAAAGAAGTAAAGGATAGATAGAAGCAAGGAAGCAAGAGCCTGTATCTTTATTCTTTCTCTATTCTTCTGTTTATTCTTTTTGCTGCTGGGATCATGGACATCCATAGCATGGTACAGTTTTTATATGGGTACTGTTAATATAAACTCCTGTTTTCTTTTTGTTTCCTTTTTTGGGGGGGGGCAGGGGTTTTCTGTGTAGCACAGGCTGTCCTGGAACTTTGTAGTCCAGGCTGGCCTCGAACTCAGAAATCCACCTGCCTCTGCCTCCCAAGTGCTGGGATTAATGGCGTGCGCCACCACCGCCCGGCTAGACTCCTGTTTTCAAGTTTATAGAATAAGTACTCTTAACATTTAAGCCATCTACCCAGCCCAATATTCTTACTTTTGTTAGCTGAATATATATTTTTCTTTTGATATTTGTTTATGGTGACAAATATTAGTAATTGTAAATAGTATTTTAGAGAACACAGAACTTCAGCTATCCTTAGGAAGTGGTGATTTCATATCTCTTGGTTGTTACCCAGAAACAAAAATTTCTGAGTCAAATGCCAGTGCTTTCCTTAATATTTTACATAATATTATCCATATTGTTTTATATAATGGCTATACCAATTCATATTCATGTCCATGGTGTGATTTAACCATATTTTTGTCAATGCTTTTAACTCTTATGCTTTTGACAATAATTATCATTGTATGTGTTATTTGATGTATGATTTTGTTCTTTGGTTTACATTTTCTTTAATTGTAATGTTAAGAATCATTTCATGAAATTATTTGCCATTATTATTTTAGTTTTGAAAGTATAATATAATTACATAATTTTTCTAAATACATTTTTTCATAGTAATGAATAACTTCAATGGTGAATATCCAAGCTTGCTGAAAGCGATCCTGTATTAAGGCAACCAATTTGTTTGAGATACAATGTCCAAAATTAAAAGCAACAAATTATAATTAATGGTCCAAGCAGTGTAAAAATTAAAGTTATAAGCAGGAATATCCCAGGTATCTAATCCCACTGCTAATTGGCAAGGATCAAACACAAATTCTGGCCATCAGGTATGGGGGGTTGCTTTGAGTATTGATAAAAAATACTTGTTCTCCAGTAAGAATGGAGTCTACACTCCATGTTAACTCATCTGGCTGATAGTTATTTTGAGCCATCTTCATCATTGGTACCATAATCATTAGGCCCAGGATCTGTGTCCACTTGATAGACCAGTCAGTCTTTCAGGCAGCCATCAAGCTCCATTTTCTTTTTGTGAAAAAACATAGACAGAACCTTGGCCCCCAAATTAAAACAGGGTCAGGAACATTCCATGTATTATTTCGGAGTCTCTCCATCTAACCATGACATATGAGCTGGAAGTGACTGGATGCCAGTGGTGATGACTATAGACTGACTTTTAGCATAACCTTGCAAAAAAGTTAATACAAATAACACAAAAGCAAGGTGGACTTTTGGTGACATTGGAGGGCATCATTCCACCTCTTTTGTTTTTAAAAGCCAATTTTTCAGAGTGTGATGTGCACATTCAACAATTTCTTGCAAAACCAGGGCAGAAGTGCCAGTAGCTGCTCTTCCCATACTCAGAAAGCTATGAAGATATGATTTTAAAGTTCCACAACACCTCTTTCACAATACCTTGTCCTTCAGAATTATAAGGAATCCCAGTAATATGGGTAATATTAAATTGTCAACAAAATATCTCAAATGTCTAACAGCAATAGCCAGTTCCATTATCTGTCTTAATTTGATTAGGAATGACAAGCATAGATAAACAAATGTAGGCAATGACTAATTACACTTTTAGTTGCTTCTCCTGTTAAAGCAGTTGCAACTAGAAAGACTGAAATGGTGTCAAGTCACATGTACATATTTTAACTTTCCAAAATCAGAAATGAGTAACATCCATTTGCCATATTGATTAGGTATAATCCCTCAAGGATTAACAACATTATGAAGAAAGTGAGGACACTGAGAACCAGTTTTTACAATTGACATGCACATTCTTTAGAAATACCACATTGTTGTCTCAAGCTACTACTATTTTGATGATGTAAAGAATAAGATTGTATGGCCAATTGTTCCTGTAAGACCTATAATCAGCTTTGTATACAAATATGCTGTGACATTGCTCTGGGTTCCAAGCAATCTAGTGTGAGCTCTTGTGTCCTATAAAGTTAGGAACAGTACATGATTCTTAAATTAAGCTGTATTTGTAAAATTTGAGAATTAGCATGTAGCGGGAAAATCCCTCCCCCCCTGCAAGTTGGGAGGAGCTAAGGTGGGAGGAGTAAGAAGAGAAAGAAGGGAAGAAAGAGGAGGAGCTAGGGGAGAGATGTAGGAGGATGGAGAACCATGCTTGTTTTGGGAGCAATCCTGGGTAACAACTTATATCCCAGTTAGTTAATTGGGAAACACCTCCAATTGTATGGGCATGTGGGAACAAACTCTGTGGAGCCCCGGGGCAGGGCGTTCCATGACAGTGGGTCCCACATGCATGCAAAGGTCCAAGGTTCCAAAGGCTGGAAGCTTTGTCTGCAGCAGGTCCCAGAAAACATGTGGAGTCCATGGGCTTAAAAGTTTATTGTTCATAGTGTGGTAGTTGGGTCTGGATGTGTGTGGCCTCCATTAAAACCAGAGGGAAGCTGGCTTAAATGAGGGGGAAAAGAGGAGGGACTAGGAAGGAATAACTTAATTTAGGTAACTCATGAATGTGGAAATCTCAAGGCTGAGGCCTGTTAGTCATGCCCTCTACCTGTAGGTGTAGATGGTGACACAAAACCTCTCTGGGAGGAGCTACTGAGCCAAACATGTCTGCAAGGCACAAGTTAACAAGAAATGAGAACCGAATGTAGGAGCCTGGATTCTGGGGGTTTGGCCTGCTGTTTCTCCCTGGGAGTTTTGGGGTTCCAGGCCCATGCCTACCCAAGAACCAAGACGTCCTCCCATGGCCTGACATTGGCACCTTGTTATTGAGCATTACCAAGCATATAAAGCTCTCCATTAATCTTTAAGCATTAGAGTCTCATTCATACCTGGGCATATGTGGATGATGGGATGGTCTGGACTCAGCCCAGCCTTGTGGAGACAGCATGGGAGATTGGCAGAGCCATCTCCCACGTTGATGTCTTGTGGGTGGCAGGGCTAGTGTCTCTGGCTGCCTGAGTAGCCTGAACCAAGCGGTAGCAAAAATATGAAAATATGCTGCCACCGCTCATGGCCACAGGCCTTGTCTAGTAGGCAAGATGGTGGCTGACTGAGAGAGAACAAGCCAGATTGGGACACACCATTTTAAATTATTACCACACTATTAGCAGTATCTAAAAAAGGAATGATTTCAAGCAATTATAAACCATATATATATATATATATATATATATATATATATATATATATATATAATGTTGGCTATCAGTATACAAATTAAAAGCCTGTTTTTTTTTTCAGCATTTCAAAAACAGTAGCTACAGCACATAATTCAATTATTTGTGCTGAAGTAGGGAGAAACTCAAGAAAATGAACACATGATCCAATTACATATACTGCCTACCCATTAGATTAGCCATCTGTAAATACAATAAGCACATTTTCTATGGGCTTCATGTGTAAATTTACAGGAATTACAAAAGCATGCATAGAGGAAAATTCTAACACCTTGTCTTTTGGATAATGATTACCAAATTTGCCTAAAAAGTTTGCCATGCAATAGGCCAAATATCAATATCCTGTAATAACCAATTTAGTTGCTGTTTGAAATAAGGAATAAACATTTCATCCAAAATACTTTCAGGACTCCATCCTACAATTCTGTATTTAACACAGCAACAACTTCATAATAGAATGTTCAAATTTTACTTGGAGAAGAAGAAGGATGAATGCACATTAACGGTCCCTTTTGGCAAAGAACTGCTGTGAAACAGCCAACAATTGATTAGTCTGTATAATGTATCTGTTGTTGGCTTCCTCTACTTTCTGCACAGCTGTTTGTCCCTCATCAGTTAATTGTTCAGAGGAATTGGGATTTGCATTCCACTTGAGAATATCAAAGAGAAGTTTAAGTTCTCCTGTGGTAATCTTAAGGTGAGGTCTTATCCAATTAATATCTCCTAACAACATTTAAAATCATTAAAAGTAAGCTGTTTTTTGCATGTACACCTAGAAGCCAGAAAAGGGCACTAGATGCCATTACAGATGGTTGCGAACCACCATGTGGTTGCTGGGAATTGAACTCACAGAACCTCTGGAAGAGCAGTCAGAGCTCTTAACTGCTGAGCCATCTCTCCAGCCCCTAACTATGTTTTCTTATTGAAATTTTCTGTGCCACAATCTTTTAGGATACAACTGAGGTCCCAAATATTGAAAAAGATATTGCCTTTAAATCTTTTCTTGAGCAACAAGCACTCACCAAAATGAGACCAAAGGCTTGCAGTAAAACTCCTTCAGAGGGATCAGCTAATAAAATATCCATATAATAAGTAATATACACTGAAGGATTCAAAGTCCTAACCCCTTGTATTAAAAGAGAAACAATTTTTTTTTTCATATAATGAAGGGCTATTAGCCATTCTCTGTGGCAAAAGTTTCCAATGATATCACTCCATGGACTCTCCAAAATAACAAGTAAGCTCACTAAATGTAAACCTTCCACAGTCACCAGGATGCAAATGAACAGTATAAAAACAATCCTACAAATCCACAATAATTCTATATGCATTTCCTGGAATAGCAGCTGAAGTAGGTAAGTCAGGATGTAATGCCTCAGAAGTTCTAGTTTCACTAACCTTCCATAAATCTTAAGTTTGAACTTTGTTTTGGGTTATTGGAATAAGCAATCCCTTGTAGCAGAGTAAGAGTATCAGATAAAGGCCAAGTTGAAGGCCAATCTTGTGCTCTCTTACTGTTTGAGCAATTCTTTTGTTAGCAGGCACAGCTATAATGCCATGGGGAGAAACAGCCAAAATTTTAATTTCTCCCACATAATCATTATCTGTAACTCTTGGCCCATAAGCTGCAGGTTATGAGTGCCTTAGGGTCTGAGGCTGACCGCTCTTCCTCAAAGAACAAGCAAGGCAATAAACAAAATCTGGAAAACACATTTCTAGGGGCATCTAGGGGCTAGTCAGGATGACCAAGACAAAAGAAATGACACACAACCTCTGCTGAGTCCAATCTGAGCTTTGCATTAAGTCAAATGTAAATGTTCTTAATCTGGGCCTAAGATAGTCTGCTAGTGCCTTTGTTCCTGGGAAAATAATTTTTAAATGACCCAAACCTCCACATTTAAAATATTCAACATAGCTTGTGTAAAGTAGATACACATCTTATATATTTAAACTAAACAATTTTTGTTTTACTTTTTCTAGCTGTAATTTCAAGAGAGAAGCACCTTGTCACCTGCTGAACCCAAAAAACACTGTCATAGAGATTGTTCTAGGAAAACAGCCATCAGCTCCATTTAAGAGCGGCTTGTGTAGATAATGGCCCCTAGCAGGGCTTCTCCACATTTAGTTGACTCCTAGATACAGGTGCAGGGTAACTTATCAGTTTCTGCTATGCACATTAAGACTGCCTTTTAAACAAATGATACTAAACCAAGGGGTGGATAGCTAGCAGATTTTTTTTAGCTTTAACCATTTTATCTTTTAAACATGAAACAGAAAAACAATCATTCAAACAACAAAACAAAAACAGACAATTGACACATGTTAACAGACAATAGACAGAACTAAGGATTTCTCCAGTAGGAGCCATAGAAAAGCAGGATGTCTCCCATTTCCTCCTGTTTCTAGGAGAACTCTGAAATAGCTTAGTCAGTGTCTAACTCTTATCTCCTTTCAGAGGTGCATTGGCAGCTACCGATAGATACTCCTCAGTGCCCTGCTTTCTTTAGTTCCCCAATTCCTCCTAACATTGCTCTTCTCTTCTGAGGAAGCTCTTAGGCTGTGGATGTAGGACTATCTATGATTCCCCTGCTTGAAATTTTGCTGTTATCCCTAGGGGAAGTTGGCATTGGGTCAAAACCTATTCAGCCTAGGTATATCCACTTAATGCACCTGCAACAAAGCCTCCAAAAGATAACTAGTGCTAGCAGCAATGCTGTTCATTGCTTACTGTGCGAGATACTCTTACTTCTTCCACTTTCTGTGGAGCTCCACCCAAGACTGTTTCTCAGTTGGCTCCCCCACCCCCACTCTCACCCCCCACCCCCGTTTTGAGGACCCATGTTCAGGTGCCACCTGTAGCTGACTGCTGGCTATGGAAGAACTGGGTTCACCTGAAAGGGAGGCAGGAAGTGAAAAACAGGCAGAGGGGTGGAAAAAGCATGAAGCCAAGACAAAGTTCTCTGATCAAGGTTCAAAATTTAGTTTTTATCACTTTGTATATATAGGGAAAGCCCACCAAACCCATCCTTTGTTTCAGCTGGATTATGTCACAAGGCAAGCTCAGTGAGCAGTCTATTCTAACTTCCTGTAGGAAGTTGTACATGCAGGCAGGGTAGATATCTCCACCTGAGTCCTTAAGGTCCTGTGGCAAACAAGATCATTCTGGCCTGTTCAAGGTTGGAGGAGGGCACACTATAGGCTCCTTTTTAGGTGGTTAATTAATAGTATGATTTCTTACAACTTTTCAGATGTTCTTAATGTTATTTTAGGCTCCTCCTTCCTTCTTCTGTATTCTTCTGCTAACTGTTCTGATTAGACCCACCCTCACATTTCTCCAGCCAGGTCACTTTGTGCCTTGCTATTCACTGCTCTATTGCTCCTCACTCTCCTAAGCTAGAAATGGTCTTTTGTTTTGTTTTGTTTTGTTTTGTTTTGTTTTGTTTTGTTTTGTTTTCATGGTGTCTGTACTTACTCTAGAATATATATACTCACATCTGAAGATTTGGTGTTAGTGGCCTAATATAAAATAGAAAATGTAATATTTGTCTTTCTGAGTCTTGGTTACCTCACTGAATATGATATTTTCTAGTTTCATTCACTGATCTGCAAACTTTATGATTTCATTTTGATGTTAGTTCATTTAGATGTTCATTTAATGTTAGATGTCAAAAGATACCAATGTATAGAAATGATAACATTGGGAACTGGATGTGGCAAATCTAAAGATACTAATAAAAATGATGTCTATTATAAATAAGGTTTCTACGAACATAGTGAAACATGTGTCCTTGTTATATGTTGGAACATTTTTTGGGTACAGGCTCAGGACTGTTATAGCTAGGTCCTCAGGTAGTACTATGTCCAATTTTCTGAGAAACCACCAGACTGATTTCCAGAGTGGTTGTACCAGCTTGCAATTATATCAGCAATGGAGAAGCATTTGTCTTTCTCCACATCCTAGCCAGCATCTGCTGTCACCTGAGATTTTGATCTTAACCATTCTGACTGGTATAAGGTGAAATCTAAGGGTCATTTTGTTTTGCATTTCCCAGATGACTAAGAATGATGAACATTTCTTTAGGTGCTTCTCGGCCATTTGAGTTTCCTCTGTTGAGAATTTTTTGTTTAGCTCTGTACCTTAATTTGAATAGAATTATTTGGTTGTCTGGAGTCTAACTTCTTGAGTTCTTTGTATATATTGGATATTAGCCTTCTATAGGATATAGGATTGGTAAAGATCTTTTCACAATCTGTAGGTTGCTGTTTTGTCCTGATGACAGTGTCTTTTGCCTTATAGAAGCTTTTCAGTTTTATAAGATCCTGTTTGTCTATAGTTGATCTTAGAGCCTGGACCATTTGTGTTCTGTCAAGGAAATTTTCCCTTGTGCTGATGTATTCGAGGCTCTTTCCCAATTACTCTTCTAAGCGATGAAAGTAGAAAATATTATTTTGAGTGACATAACACACTCACAAAAGAACACACATGGCATGTACTCATGATGAATTGACATTAGGAAAAAAGCTCAGAATATCAATGATACAGCATACAGACCATATGAAGCTCAAGAAGGAAGACCTAATTGTGAATGCTTTAGTTCTATTTAGAAGGAGGAACAAAATAATCACAGGAGGTAGAAGGTCTGAGAGACTTGGAAAGAAGAAAAGAGGGGGAGAAAAAACGGGGAGCAGAATCAGGTGTGGGAGGAGAAATAGGAGATGTACAAAGGGTCACGAAATTAAATGAAGATGTGTAGCAATGGGGGATTGGGAACAGAGGTAGCCAACAGAAATTCCAAGACATCAGGAGGAGGAGGTTTATAGGACTCAACAGGGAAGACATTAGTTGAAATACCCAACAAAGGAGAGAGAGAACCTGTAGAAACCATATCCAGAGTTTAGGCATGGCCTCTAATTGAAGGATGGAGCCACCCACCCTTCTCAAAAATTTTAACCCAAAATTACTTCTGTCTAAAAAAAATACATGGACAAAAAGTGGAGCAAAGACTGAAGGAAAGGCCATCCAAAGATTGCCCCACCCCACCTGGGGATTCATCCCACATGCAGCCACCAAACCCAGTCACTATTGCTGATGCCAAAAAGTGCTTGCTGACAGGAGCCTGACATAGCTGTCTCTTGAAAGACTCTGTCAGAGTTTTACTGATACACAGGCAGATGCTTACAGCCAATCATTGGATTGGAATCCTAATGGAGAAGTTAGAGAAAGGACTGAAGGAGCTTCACCCCATAGAAAGAACAACAATATAAACCAACCAGAGCTCCCAGGGAATAAACCACCAGCCAAAGAATATATATGGAGGGACTCAGGGCTCCAGCTGCATATTTAGCAGAGGATGGCCTTATCTAGCATCAACGAGAGGGGAGGCCCTTGGTCCTGTGAAAGTTTGATGCACCAGCACAGGGGAATGATAGGGCAGTTAGTCAGACAGGAGTGGGTACGTGGGTTGGGGGGTGGTAGAGCACCCTCATAGAAGCTGGGGGGAAAAGAGGTAGGATAGGAGATTTGGGGATGGGAAAACAGGAAGAGGGATAACATTTGAAATGTAAGTAAATAAAATAACCAGTAAAAAAAAAAACTAAGAGTTAAGTTTTTTAGTGCTTATTGAAACACTAAACAAAGAGTGAAGATTTCTGAGAGGTTATTTAAACACCAAGAGTTATGTTTCTCTAGTGCTTATTTAAACACAGAGCTAAGTTTCTATAGCACTTATTTAAGCACAGAACTAAAGAGAAAAGAAGCCAGCAGTTTTCAGCCACAGAATGATAAAGAGAGTATTAAGTTGCCAGAATTCATCAGCTTCTAGACCTCAGCACAGTAGAGAGTGTTATAAGGCTAGAAATCAACGGTGTTTTGACTTCTAAGTCTTTGTTCCACCTCAATTCCAAACCCCAAAAGGCTGGATCTGGCCCCCAGCAGATCAATTCATGATGTAAAGTGGCAAGTGTCCTGTTTAGACTTCAAAACTAAGGTCAATTAATGTGAAGATTACTAATTGGAATGGCAAAGATCAACAGAAGAATCAACAACAAATGTTGTGGAGGATGTGGATAAAATGGAACCCTCATTTACTGTTGGTGTGATTACAAACTGGAATAGAGACTCTGGAAATCAGTTTGGAGAATTATTAACAATGTAAAGATAGACCTACAACATGAACCAGATAGAATCCTTCTTGGCATATGCCCAAAGGATTCAGCATTCTACTGTAGTGATATATAATCAGTCATGTCATTTTCAACACTATTCACCATAGTTAGAAAATAAAAATAAACTAAGCATTTTTCAACTCATGAAAATATGGACATATAAGCTGTAGAATACTATTCAGCTCTAAAGAAAAAAAGGAAATCATGAACTTTGAATATAAATATATAGAGATATAGAAAAGATTACATTGAGTGAGGTAGCTCCGAAACAGAAAGGTAAACACAGCATATTTTCTCTTTTCTGTTGCTCCTAACACAAACACTTTAGAAGGTATATAACATGCAGAATAAAATGAGGAATATAAGAAAGAAAAATGTGATCATGGTTGGAAATATAGAGAATAATAGCAGTGTGCAAGTGATTTGAAGGGGAAAATAAGAAAAAAGTGGTGGAATTTATTTAGGAAGAAGGAGAGGAGGGAGGTCAATTCAGATGGAGAGGAATGAAGAAGCAAAAAATAACATCGACTTCTTAAAAAGTCATAAGAAAATATTATTATTATATTCTTAACTAAAATAGCATATATGAGTATAGGTCTATGTATATAGATATATAGTTTAAATAAAAGTTTCAAAACTGATCTCAAAATGTCTGCCCAAGACCATAGACTAGCAAAATTCCCAATAGCAGACATAAAAAGTCCAGTTACAAATTGTTCAGAGAAGTCTAAGAAATTGTACATATATGCATAATTTATATTTTAATCACATAATCTATTATTTATATTAATATATTTATATTATAGTTTATATCATTTATTTATATAATATACATTATTAAAAAGAGAGGCTGTGAATTTTAGAGGGAGCAAGGTAGGGGAAGTACATGTCAAGGTTTAAAGAGATGAATTGAAAGGGGGAAAATAGTATAATTATATTTTAATTTCAAAAAACAGAAATATTAGTGAGCGCACCGTGGCGCAGCACTTGGGCGTCTGCAGGCAGAGGGCAGGCTCTCCCTGTCCCGTGCCGGTTCGAATCCTGTGAGGCTCTGTTGTTGAGTCTCACGAGAAAAAAAAAAAAAAGAAAGAAAATTACATAAAAAAGCAGAAATATTTTATTAAGAAAGGATAAGTAACTACAAAACAAATTTATTCCAATAAATATGGAGGAGGAGATTATTATGTCATATGAATTTACATAAGCTCAATAATATTATGATTTAAAAATTAAAAGGGTCTCAAAATAAACAATGCACTTAAGGGTAGGATGTGAATAGAAAATATAAAACTTGCTAAATTGACTAGTGGTGATGATGTATGATGTTTACATAGTATCTGTACAGACCTCTGGCAATTGTGACACCAGCATTCACATGTACATATTCATTCCCAGGCACACACATATGTAATTAAAATAATAAAATGACTTTTAATTTTAATTATTATAGTAGCAGTAGCAACTATAGTATTATTTGAAGAGTTAGGACTACACATGCTAATTATTTTGAAGAGTCTGTGACTCACAAGACATCTTTAGTAAATGAGCTAAGGCAGTTTACCTATGTGTTCATAGAGGTCTATCATTATACTTTGCTAAAAACCTAGAGAGATCAGTTAGAACCTTTTGTATCAGAGAGTATATAACCCATTATAACACAGTTAAATGAATTGAGAAACTTTCAATGTATAACTGAATTTCTTTCTAATGGTAGAATTCTGCTGTCACGATGTGGAAAATGAATTATATTGAACGGAGCTCATGATAAGCCTAACATCTGGTATGTAGCCAGTACCAGAATTAAATGTTTCATGCTGTCAATCTTTTTTGTATATGTTTTCAACATTGTGGAGTAGATACAAGGTTTCATTACAAACGTGCTCTATCACTGATAAAAATCCTCATCTCTGAAATATTTATATTTATTTTACTATTAGTACACACTTACTGTGTCAACTAGCACTTTTTTATAACATTTTAATAAACATATATCATTTTTGAACATCTCAATAACCTCATTACCCTCTTTTAGTACTTGTTCTTATCTGATGATTTATTTCATAAATAATCTACCATCCACTTTTTTGTAATTATGCATACATGAATATATTAATACTACATACTAAAATGTTGGTCTGTGGGGTTCACGTGAGTGTGGGTCCTGTTGGGCTGAGTTGTGAGTCCCAAGTCTGGCACCCCAAGGGACTGGTGCCGTGGCTCAGAGAGGCAGAAGCTCAGGAAAATGACTGTGCTCACTCCACGCCTCACCAGGTGGACATCTGGCTGCAAAAATCTGCTTAACTCCGCTCTGAGGATGGAGAAATCACAGTCTGAGACCCCATGGGGGCCAGAGCTCTTGGGTTAGGGATCCCTGGGCCAAGGGGCAGCTGGGGACTGACTGGTCTCAATCCCTTGGGCTCCCAGGCACTACTGAGAGGCCACGGAAGGACCAAGATGGGGGTGTGTTACATGGATTGACCCACAGCTGAAAGGGGAGAGAGGGAGAAGATGAGCTCCAGTGGCGCCCCTCCAGGGAATGAGACACTTGGTCCTGGCGACTTGCTTGACTAAGTCATGGCTGTCTTGGCTAGTTCACTTGAGTGGGCAGCCTCCATGGCTGGAATGGAGAGAGGTCCACTGTGTGAGACTAGATGGTAACTCGGTAGTTGAAGACCTTTTCCACGGTTATCCAAGGCGATCCCCAAAGACAAGAGGTAGTCCAAGTCTTAAAAGGTTTATTGTCATGGTGAAAAATGGATCAAACTATACCCCATATTCTCAGGGCAGGCCTGAGGTTAAATATCTTTTGTGAAGAGGAGGATCTGGGAAGGAATGCTTAATTGGCTGCACCCTCTGGTCTTTATGTATTTCATGAATATGGAGATGTCTTGAGGCTCTGTGGGTTGTAGTCACACTCTACCTGTGCTACATGACCGATGGCCACAAACCTCTCTTTGGGAGGGGATGTAGATGGCTGTCCTACATGCGTGAAAGGTGCAGAACGATGGGGGTCTTCAGCCTCATGTCAGGAGCCTGGAATCTGGGAGTGTGGTGAAATGCATGCTGTCCCTTGCAGGGAAACCTGTGAGGTCTACAACCTGCTGGTTCTCTGGCGATCTCTAACCAATGCTCAACCAGAAACTATGCTGTCCTTTCATAGTCCTACAATAAAATATTAATTAAACTGATACATTTGTAAAATCTAGATTCTGAATACAGATAATCTCTGATATATTCATCTTCATGAATTTGGCATGTTTCACATATCATGGTACTGCTATGTTCTATAAAATTTCCTGAAATGATCTCATTTTACATTTCTTGGGTAGTTAAAAATGGCAGACTATTCAATACATTTGCTGTATATTTGTCAATTTTTGTATGATCTATCTAAGTATTATTCCTGTTTATTGAATCAATAATAATTTTAGTGCTTTTATTTTTGCATATGATGAATATTCCATCCTTGTCAAATTGATAGCTGATAAACATTATTTTCTCTCATTCTATAGAAGAGCTTTTTATTATATTAATTGTTTCATTTGTTCTGCAGATGCTTTTATATTTCATGTATTCCTTTTTGAAAATTCTTCAGGTTTACTGGATATTGAAACTCTATTCAATAACTTCTTGTGCATGCAAACAACTCAAATTATTTTTTCTGTTTTCCTCTAGTAGTTTCAATCTTTTGCGTCTTAAATTAAAGGTACTTTATCTATTTTGAGTTGATTTTCATACAAAGTGTAAAATGACCCTCTAATTTAATTCCTCTCTTTGTAAATATCCAATTTTCACAGCATCACAGCCATGTAGGGGTGCTGCTTACTGGCTTGTTTCTCATGGTTTTCCTCAGCTTGCTTTTTATAGAACAGAGCACCACCTGCCCAGTGATGGCATCACTCACAATGGGCTTAGCCCTCCCTCATCAATCACTAATTAAGAAAATGCCTTATATATGGAGCTTAAGAGAACATTTTCACTACTGAGGTTCCCTCTTTTCAGATTACTCTAGCTTGTGTCATGTTGAAATAAAAATAGCCACCACACTGGTTCTAGCAATTTGCTGTGTTCAATTAGTGACTTGCATAAATCAATGCTCAAATTCATGTAATAAACAAACTTGGTAATGCACAGTTTTTTAAATATGTAGTTAAATTTTGCTGATGAATATTTTACTGAGAATTTCAGCATCTCTTTTTATCAGGCAGATATATATTTTTGTGTGTGTTTTGTCTGTTATGTTGTGTGTTATAACAGGGTAAAACTAATTTCATATAATGAGCATAAATGAATACTTTTGTATGGAATTTTGTGAAGAACATTGTTTCTAAGTATGAATATTTGAAATATAAGATTCCATAAGTGAATCTGTCTTGTCCATAGCTTTTCTTTGTTGGGAAACATGATCCTTTCAATAATCTTCTCATATTTCTCATATCTGTTTAAACTGATTATATCCTCATGACTTAATGTATGTTACATGTGTTTGTTTGTTAATTTATTTCTTATTCAAATTTCAATGATCACGTTTTTTAGAATAAAAGTTTTCAAAATATTTGCTAATGATGCTGTGGGTTTCATTTTTACTATTTGCAATGTACAGTTAATTATCTCTCATTAAATTCTTTCTGATTGCTAGTTTGGTGAAAAATTTCTCAATATTGTCTATTTCTTAAAATAACCAAGCCATAATTACATAGGTGATGTATTGTTTCAATCTCCATCTCATTAACTTCTGACTAGATCTTTAATCTTTCCACTAATGATATGAGATTTGGATTGTTGTTTTTCTTACATATCTTAAGATTTTTATTTTATTCTGTCTGCTTTTTGTAAATTAAGTTTTCATAGCTGTAAACTTTCCTTTTAGAGGTGTATCATAAAAGTTCTAATGGATTGAATTTATTTTTGTTTGGTAGAAATTTTAACTATTTTCCCTAATTTCATCAATTTATTTATTTTTTAAATTAAATTTATTTATTTTTCTTGATGGACTCTTCTTTAGTTATATGCAGTAATTATTAAGTGAAAAAAAAAAACTTGGCAGCAGCAACCAGTCCAGAAGTGAAGCTGCAGATAATTCCCTTTAATAAGGATTATCAGAATGAAAAAGTCTCAAAGCTATGAATGAGATGCAATGTGGAAATGAGACATTAAATAGAAACAATGCAATATATGGGAATTTAAAAATGTTTGAGCCCTAAAAGAGGGAAATGGTTCCATTTAAAGCTTGGGTAGGTACATAATCAAGAGTGAAAATAGAGAGGGAGAAGGAGAGGAAGACATATACAAAGAGGCAGAGACAGAAAAACAACATAGAGGAGCAGAAGTTATGAAAGAGAGGGTAAGGAGAACACCAGAAGTGTCTTTTCAGACAGCATCTTTCAGAGAAATATTCCCAACAGTTACCTTAAGGAGTTTTGGATCACTCCTCAGAACAATGGAAAGATCTTAGTTTTCATAAACTTTGAGTTGCTAAGATGTCTCACATCACATGATATAATCTAAAATGTCACACATGACAAAGAACATGAATGAAGAAATTCAGTAGCATAAATCATGAGCTAATGTTAGGCAACAACATAAATAGCTTCTTGCTCTCTGTGCTATGGAGGTCTTCAGGGAGGTATAACTTGATCTTTTCAGTATGGGAACTGGATTAATGCTGTAGGTCAGTAATCTAACAGTGAGATTCTCTCTGTCTTTGAAATCTGCCTTAAAATCCCATTTGTCATACATATTTACAGATACTGCTCCTTTTATGATATTCTATTTGTCAAATATCACTTTCCATGCTTTCACATTCAGTGTGTTTGTGTGTATGTGTGTGTACGTATGTATGCATGTGTTATTATAAGAACGTTTTATAACTTTATAGATAACTATGAGTTGAATTTTGTCTTTAAATTAATTCAGCTAATCATGATTTCAGTTGCAGAATTATGGCCACTCTCTAGTGTAGTTGCTGATTTCCTTATTCTTTTTGTTTGTTTTCTCTGTTGGTTTGATTGTTATTTGTACTTTTCTTTTACTTGTTTTTTACTGAGTTGTCTATATATAATTCTTTTCTAGTACACATTTGTTCACATTTTTCTCATACAATTTATTCTTTTCTAAACTTTTGTGTAAATTTGACACAATGTCAGAAGATGGACATATCTCCCGTGTTCGTGGATTGGCAGGATTAATATAGTAAGATGGTCATCTTGTTGAAAGCAATCTACAGATTAAATACAATCCCTATCAAAATTCCAACTCAATTATTCACAGAGCTAGAAAGAGCAATCTGAAAATTCATTTGGAATAACCAAAAAATGCAGGATAGTGAAAATTTTTCTCAAAACTAAAAGAACTTCTGGGGTAATCACCATCCCTGACCTTAAGCTCTATTGCAGAGCAATAGTGGTAAAAACTGCATGGTATTGGTACAGAGACAGGCAGGTAGATCAATGAAATAGAGGTAGAGACCCGGAAATATACCCACACACCTATGGCCACTTGATTTTTGACAAAGGTGCTAAAAACATACAGTAGTAAAACGGCATCATTTTCAACAAATGGTGCTAGTTCAACAAGCAGGCAGCTTGTAGAAGAATGCACATTGATCCATTCTTATCCCCCTGTACAAAGCTCAAGTCCAAGTGGATCAAGGACCTCCACATAAAACCTGATACACTGAATCTAATAAAAGAGGAAGTGGGGATGAGCCTCGAATACATGGGCACAGGGAAACTTTTCCTGAACAGAACATCAACGGCTTATGCTCTAAGATCAACAATAGACCTCATAAAATTGTAATGCTTTTGTAAGACAAAAGGACACTGTCAATAGGACAAAAAGGCAACTAACAGATTTGGAAAGATCTTTACCAATACTACATTTGATAGAAGGATAATATCCAATATATACAAAGAACTCAACCACTCTGGAAATTAGTCTGGAGGTTCCTCAGAAAATTGGACATAGTACTACCTGAGAACCCAGCTATACCACAATCCTGGGCATATAGCCAATGTTAGATAAGTACTTTATCAAAGAATTGTACCTCACAACTTTAAAAAAACAAACTTAATTGTAAAATGGTGTCTAAGTAATTTCGACAAAGTCTAATCGTTTTTACAGGTAGGCCTTAAACTTTTAATCCACCTACCTAAGAATCTTGGGTAGATGAAATTATGGGTTTACATTAGCACACTTACCTATATTTTATTTATACAAATGAGATTTTTTCAAATTTCTTAATAGTTTTTGTTCCATAACCACAGACTTAACTGTACCTACAAGTACAAAAGATAAATTTGTACTGTTTAGTAATAAAATCAGATTTTAAAGAATATAGAGAGCAGTTATATTGGCAATAGCCCAAATAAGAAATAGCCCTTGTATTTATCATTAATGTAAACACATTATAGCTGAGTCAGGCAGTGGACTCTTGACCAAAAATGAGCAGAAATAAATGAATACATTTTAGCTCACATATAAATTTAAAAACCACTATGAAATATATATATATATATATATATATATATATACACAAATGATACAAAATTTGATATGATTGTAGTTGATTCAACTGATTCATGCTATTTTAAAATTAACTTCAAAAATAGACTCATGAAAGAAAATGTAACAAAATATATTTTGCAAAATTCTATGTGCAACATACATAGAATGGAGTTTGATGAGTGTTTACTATACAATCCCTTCAATGATTTTGTAATTGAAATTTTTTTCATAATAATTTTTTATACTGAATTCACAATAATCAAAATCCTGAACAATATTTTGTATGTTGTCACAGATTCTTTTTCAGGTAGTTAACAGTCATATTTTTACTGTTGCTACAGGAGAGAGAGAAAATATCCTGATTTTCATTAGGTTTTATGGTGCCCAATTTATTATAATGTCTGTTAACAAGGGCTGACTCTGTGTAGCTTGAACTACTCAGGTAAAGCATTCTGCAAACCTGTAAAAGATGGCATGTTTTTGAGGTACCCAATGTGTCTATGTCTCAGATAACCCATCTTAAACTTATTGGTAGACTGTGAAATAATTCTTCCTGCTGAGATTTGGCACAATCAACAAGAATCTTCAGAACAGATGAATCAAAATGATTTGAGCACATAATAACTTTAAGGAATGATTCATACTGTTGACATATTATAGCTGTAAATGCATGCTGTGCACTATTCATTGCTGAATAGAATACAGAAAGAATACAATAGATCCATTTCAATGAGTAGTATTGAATTTTTTTTTTTTTTTTAAAAAAAAACCCACCCTCTAGTTAAACAACCCGTGTCTAATTGCTTGGGAATTATATATTTTTTTTCTGTTTCTTTACTATGTTCTTATTTAGGCCAAACTTATCAACAGTTAATTAGATCATATAGCAAATTCTTCACAGAAGTCATTCCTTTAAATACATACAAAACTATAGGAACTTGTAAGAACAGCTCGTTTTGTTTTGTGATTATTGAGAGAAGCTGAGAAAAATATCCATGGTTAAAAAAAATTTGCTCAAGGGGATCATTTTTGTCTAAGCTATCATAAATTTCTCTAGAAAATGTGTAAATTATGTATATTGAGCATGTTAAATTTGATGATATAGACTATTCCATACATGAAAAGAAAATCAATGCCAAATAGGGTGTGTTATCTAGAAATTGTTTATCTAAGCAGAGTAATAATCCTTAAAAGAAATTCCTGAAAGAAATTCAAGATGGATGGTTAGGGTCCAGGATATTGAAGGGGCTTTAATTTTATGACCAAGTTCAAAGTCTTCTCAATTGAATATTTTCAGTTCATGTGTCATGAGTTTCTATATTTCTCCTAGAATATCTTTAGTATTTCTGTTAAGTCTCAAAGTACTGTATCTATATATTTTCTCCCTGTCTGTCCTTAGTACTCTATTTATAATTAAACTACTTTATTTGTGACAGGATATAATAAATAATATCTACCAAGTATTCAAAAACAAGTAATGATCTCTCATAACACAGCCTCAGCTAATTAATGGGTAAAGTTATAAATTATCATTATATTTGGAAAATTTTTAATAATTTAGAAAGTATTTTGAGAAATATTTTTTTGATTCTTAAATAACAACTGGAAAGAATGAACAGGTCAGTTATTTAATTATATATATATTATTGAATCCAGGATTATTAATATTATAATATATTCCATTTATTATTATGATTAGTACATTTGTAAATGGAATTGAGACTTCTATTTAGTTGATGTTGTCTTTTTTAAATAAAAGAATTTTATTTACTTAGAAACATTCAGAATGTCAACAAAACAGCTGCAATTTTGTTTTTTGTAATTACAGAGTGGTATTCAGTTAACAGAACAACAATTATCTTCATATAAGAGTTGCATCAGAGACAACTGAAGACAGGAAAAAAAAACAAAAAAAAAACCAAAAGAAAAGAAAAAAAAAAAAACAAACTACTGTCCTCATATATAACGAATTTATGCTGTGCACCAACAAGCATCTGCTTTAAATTTCCATGCCAATTTACAACCCCCAGATTGTACCAGGCAAGGTTAGTGGCTATTGAAAATACCACCAGGACAGGGCTATCTAAAGACACATTCATAGTGTGTTAACTACACAAACAAAGACACTGTACAGTTTAAAAACAAATCTTACACATCCTTACATTTCAGTTTTTCTTTAAAAGGAGTGAGTTGTGTGTGTGTGGGGGTAAGTGCTTTATAGACAAGAAAAAAACTTCGCTAGAACCAACTTATTCATCATCATCTTCTTTATCTTCATCTTCCTCTTCTTCCGCCTCTTCCTCATCCTCTTCATCCTCCTCATCATCATCTTCCTCGTTCTTTTTCTTGCTCTTTTCAGCCTTGACTACCCCCATTTTCTCTGCATCAGGTTTTCTTTTAGCTCTGTAGGCAACAAGATTTTTTTCATACTTCTCCTTCAGTTTAGCAGCCTTCTTCTCATAGGGCTGCTTGTCATCTGCTGCAGTGTTGTTCCACATCTCTCCTATTTTCTTTGCAACATCGCCAATGGATAAACCAGGATGCTCGCCTTTGATTTTTGGACGGACTCAGAACAGAACAGGAAGAAGGCCAAAGGAGGCCTCTTGGGTGCATTGGCGTTCTTGAACTACTTTTTGGTCTCCCCTTTGGGAGGGATGTAGGTTTTCATTTCTCTTTCACAACGAGCCTTGTCAGCCTTTGCCATATCTTCAAATTTCCCCTTTTCTTTAGCAGACATAGTCTTCCACCTCTCTGAGCACTTCTTGGAGAACTCTGATAAGTTGACAGAAGCATCTGGGTGCTTCTTGTGCTGCTCCAGGCAGGTTCACACAAAAAATGCATGAGAGGACATTTTGCTTCTCGGCTTCTTAGGATCTCCTTTGCCCATGTTTAGTTGATTTTCCTCAGTGAGGCACAGAGTCGCCCAGTGCCTGTCCAGCCCAGCACTGTCTCTATGGAGCTCATTGTACTGCAATGGCTGTGAGAGAAGATGCCAGACGCAGCCCTGCTGTTATCTTTTTATCTATGACATATCACAAGGAGAAGGAAAAATGAGTGACCCCTTTATGCTATGCATTAATTTTTAAAATGTACCAAAATTCTACTTTAATTTTGTGTTTTACATTTTCTCTTTGGAAATGTATATTCCCTAAATCTGAAGAAAGAATATTTTGTGGCTTATGTGTGTACATTATTTTCATGCTAATGTGTGTGCTCCTATATGTGAGTGCATGTGCACGTTTCTGGAGGCCAAAGGTCTACATTGGGCATCTTCTTTAGTAGCTCTCCTCATTTTTATTACTATTTGAACATAATTTGTGCATGTATGTTTGATATATGTGAATGTAGATTTGCATGGGAGATGGTTCTTTTCTTATATAATGATTTCTAGGAGTATGTTCTATAATCATTTTCTCCTAGATTGAAACATTCCATAGTGTAGGAAAGCTGCTTAAGTAGAAAACAAACAACTCAAAATAGCTTCAGGGTGACCTGGAAACAAATCAAATTCACTAAGCCCTTCCCTCACAGCATAAATAAGCCAATCAGGAAAGAAGACTCTAAGACAAGACAAGCTTCAAAGATGCCAAGACCAGATCAGAAAGAAACAAAATTTCTCTTTTTGCCTGAAAAAACAAACAAATAAAAACAAGCAAACAAAACAAAACAGAAATCAACTGAGCTCCCTTGCAAGAGGTATAGACCCCAGTCACTTGGAAAAGACACTCTCCATACTATTGAGGTGCCTGTGCAGTGTAAAGTGTGCTTTAAGTTCAGTTTTTGTAATCTCTCACCATTGTTGGGGCGAGTTTTCACTTGTTCTTTCAAAGCATAATAAATAATGGTATAAAGTTAATAACAGAATGGCTGTAATATCCCTATCACATCTTCTTAATTATTCAGAATAAAATGTATTTATAGTATGCATCTACAGGAGATGCAGACTCTCTAGGTAGCCCCTAAAATATTTCATATAGTTTTTTTTATACCAAAAGCATTGGTAGTGTCAACTGAAAGTTGTTGATTAATTGACTTAAAACAATTAAGATTATTGTACCAGAAACTTCCAAAAGCAATTTTTGAGCAACCACAAAATGGTAGAAAATACAGTTCTTCAGCTAATATTGCTTTAAATTTCAGTCATATAAAATATAACAACATTGTAAGCAAAAAACAAAAAAATCTATATCTAAAATATTTCTTTTTCTGGACATTATGAAAGTTAGACTTTTGAAATTTACTTCTGTGTTTTCAAGTTGTTTTTAATCTTACAACTTAGTTGGTAATATATCACTAGTAAAGAAATGGAAGAGAAGCAGTTTTTTTAGAAACTAAATATTGAAGAAAATTTGATTCACTCAAAGAGGATAAAGAGGTAAGTCTTAGTTTTTATTGTAGTATCTTCAATATTCAAATTCTTCCTGTGTCTTTCATGAAAAATAATTATTAATTTTTCTATATTTCTTTCAAAAGAAAACCCCACTTATATATTATTTTCTGATTCTTTCAAGGAAAGTAGGCAGAACATACTTGTTTCACATTTATTGGTTCTTCCTAGTGATGGTATCAGAGAATTCAATTTAAAGGATTACTTATGATTTCAATTCAAGGCATGATATAAGCAACATGTCCAATAATGTTGATAGTGAAGATGACCATTGCTAAAAGTTCATGTTGAAAGAAGCAGCCATAATTTGACCTAATTATGGGTTTCTAAACCTTTGTAAAATCTTAGAAGTTTACCTTGTCAGTTTGGCCTAACTGCAATTAGTTTCCTTTATTTGAGGCAAAATGTACTTAAAACCTGCACTTAAAAAGGATGTAAAACAGTCAAAGAAGCATAACACTTAACCTCTATTCATCAAAAATATATATTCCTTTGCAGAGAGAGCCTGGACAGTGTCAAATGAAACAAGCAATTAGTCGCTTTCTAACAGTGAGCAGTTCAAACTGTAACATCATGCCAGACGTGATTAAGAATGATACAGCACATCATCATTGTCAACACTATTCAGCCAATGTAAACCTTAGTTAGAAATGTACTTGTCAGAGAAAAATGTGCCTTTGATTTCTATTGCACTTTCCCAGTAATTGCTGTCATCAGTGGCAGGTTATTATTACAGTTGAATAGAGTTTCAGTAATTACTTTTGCACAGATTCTAACAGCTTTTAGATTGAAGGATATTCTGACAGTTTGAATACTCTTGACAACAATTACCTTTTTCCTGGTTAACACTGATTCAGAAAAATTAAAAATTAAATCTGTTCAGAGGAAACACTTATGTATGTCACTAGTAAGTGCATTGATATATAAAAAAAAGTGTAAATGGCAGAATGACTTAGATTTTTTAAAAATTCTTTTCCACTCAAGTATTTTTGAAAATCAGCATTTAGGGAGATACAGACCATGTGCATTAATTTCAAAGTAAATGATATAGAAAGTCTAAATTCAATCCTCAATTCAATTACTAACAAAAACCAAGGTTGAAGAAAAATAGACGTTCATGAGAAGAACAGAACACACTATTTATATGTCCATGCCTATGTCTACCTTTCTTAGATAAATAGATGCCAAGGTACATTCACATTTCTACATCTTTTAGAGAGTAAATATATGCTTTTTGCAGTTTTGCATTTTATGATATTAACATATCTGCTTTTAGGAAATAGAAGTTAAGTGTGATTAACTGAAATATTAGGTCGAAACTACTTTGGTGTGTGGTATTGACAAGAAATAATTGAGACGAGATAAATTAAAATGTGAGGAATCCAATTCACCACATTGCTTTGTATTTAAGTTTATAAGGACATACATATTTAAAGTCTTAAATATTTAAAATAATTTTTAAATATTTTAAAATTATTACTAGGTAGAATGAAGTAGTGTCAAGTAGTTATTCTGGAATTGAGATGACAAAAACTTCAGTAAGAACAAATTCTTATAATTAATTTGCTTTAAAATGTATATTTCAAACTAAAGAATAAGAAGTCATATATTTTGACTACAGTAGTACACATCTGTAGCCCAAATATTTGAGAGGATTAAACAGGAGAATTGCAAATTTGAGGCAAGCCTGAACTTCAAGATTAGATACTATCTCAGACAAATTAATGTTTGAGGATGTGATAAAGTGCTTACAAAGCTGCATGTATAATACAATTCCATTTTTGGTCTTCAGCACAATAAGATGTAATACACAAAACATTGTATTGGGTATTGCATATTATGTTGTATATTTTATTGATTAGTTGTTTTAGATAAAATGGTGGAAAATTTAACATACGCAATAAAATTCAATTAAAATTTCTGTTCTAAACCAACCAGAAAATGTAGTGGAAAGCATTACCAGTAGAATGGACCAAGAAAAAAGCAATATCAGAACTCAAGGATAAAGTAGAGGAATTAAACTTCTCATTCAAAAAAATATGATACATTAAAAACACACACAGCAAAGGAATATGTAGAACTTTCAAGAAACCATAAAAAGACCAATTTAAAAAAATATTGACAAAGGAGAAGAGTCCTTGTTCAAAGTCATAAAGGATGTTTCTCAATAGGATCATAGAAAACCACTTTCTAAAATGGTGAAAAGACATATCCTTGCAGATACTAGAAATATACAGAATACAAAAATAGGACCAGAAAAGTAACTTATCATGACATATAGTAAAAACACTGAATACACATAATCAAAACAAAAAAGAGAGAGAAAACAGAAGCCATAAGCCAAATATAAAGAAAATCGATCAGAATAATCGCTAATTCTCAATGGAAACTTTAAAAACCAGAAGAGTCTAGAACAATGTAAACTAGAAAAAAAGACACAAAAAGAAAAAAAAATTGACTGCAATCAACACACACTTTTCTTTCATAACTTTAAATATCAATGACCTTAACTTGGCAATCAAAAGGAATGCATTAATTTATGGACTAAGAAATAAAATTCATTGTTTTGTTGTCTAAAAGATAATCATTTTAAATTAAAAAAATTATGTAGAATCAATGGATGGAAAAATATGCCAGGGAAATGGAATCAGGAAACACATATGTGTTGCCATACTAATATCTGACAAAATGGGCTTCCAACACAAATTAACTATGAAAGATAAAGGACACTTCATTCTGATCAAGTGAACAATTTGCCAAGTAGACATTACAAATCATAAACATGTGCAAACAAAACTCTGGCAGACCTAATTTATGAAAAATTATTTTGCTAGACTTTTAGATACAGATTAATCTTAGTAATAGTAGGTGATTTTAATTCCCCACTTTCTCTAACACAGAGATCATATGAAAAAATGTAAACAGAGATTCACTGAAATTAAATGACATTGTAATATAGATCTAAAACATCCGCAGCATATTCTATTCAAGCATTAAAGAATACTCATCTGCTTTATAGCCCATGAAATTTTTTTCTAAAATAGACCACTTATTATTACACAAAACATACCTGAATATATTAGTTACTTTTCTGTTGCTGTCATAAAGTATGACAAAGACAACTTATAGAAGAGAATATATTTAGGCTTATGTTTCCAGAGGAATGAGACTCTATCATGGAAAAAACAGCATGTCACCAGTAGCAGGCGTGCTGCCAGAGGTAAGAAGCTGAGAGCACACATTCTCAACCATAAAGAGGAAAGATATAGTCTACTGGCAGTGGTGCAAGAAAAACCCAAAGCCTGGCCTGAACAATATACTTTCTTTAACAAGGTTAGTAACCTTCATAATAGGGCTTAATGTGAAGAGACACAAAATTTCTAGAAATTACAAAAGTCCATAGTGAATAAACAACATAATACTGAAAGACAAATGGGTGAAAGAAAAAAATTACAAACATTTAAAAATTCCTAGAAATAGAAGAATTGAAGGAGTTGAAGGGGATGGCAACCCCCTAGGACGATCAACAACATCGACTAACCCAGATACCTCAGAGTTTCCAGAGACTAAGGCACCAACCAAAGAGCATTCATGGGCTGGTCTGAGGCCCCCAGCACATATGTAGCAGAGGACTTCCTTGTCTGGCCTCAATGGAAGAGAATGCGCATCTAATCCTGTAGAAACCTGATGAGAATTGGGATACTGGTTCAGGTGGGGGTCGGTGGGAGAGAACCCATTCAGGGACAAAGGGGAAGTGGGATGGGGTAAAGAATTTGGGGAGGGGGATCAGGAAGGAGGCAATATTTGGAAAGTAAATAAATAAAATGATTTGATACAAATTTAGAAAATTTAGAAAAAAATTAGAAAAAAAATGAAATATTAATGAATCCCAAAACACTGAAACTTTTTGAAGAAGAACATAGGCAGTGCTTAACTTAATATGTGAGCAGCTGAAAGGACTTTCTGAATAGGATTGCATTCACTGAATAAAATTACATTCATGGGATCCCCCAAAAGAACTCAATATTCTACTAAGAACTATATGTGTTTGATCATGCCCATGCTGTTTTACTTACAATAATTAGAAAATAGAAATAAAACAAAGTAAAACAAAAAGTCTGTAAAAATGTCATTTAGTTTGGATTTTGTTGACCAACTACTCCTTGGAATGGAGCCTGTTGTGAAGTCTTGTTGCTATATACAAGGAGACTCCATTGGAGAAGACTAATTTTTCCATTGTCAGTGAGTATCAACTTCAGATAGGTGGTCGATGTTGATGATCACCTTTCTCATCCATTAGCACACTGAGCAAGTACATTCAGTACTATGAACACTAGCCAGTAGGTGTGAAGCTTCCAGTTATTCACTAGTTCAACTTTTCTGTGTTTGATGAATGTGTTGTCTGGAGTAATGTTGTATGTAATGTAAACTTGATGTTCTCTTTCTACTAGAGGTAGATTCTACAAGTTCTTTCTCCTCACTGTAGGATATTTCATCTAAGGTCCCTTCCTTTTGAGTCCTGAGAGTTTCTCACCTCCCAGGTCTCTGGAACATTCTAGAGGGTCCCTCTACCTCTCACCTTCCGACAGGTTCAAATTTGAATCCAGCTCAGGGGTAGGCTCCAAGGCCTGACACTATTACTAAGGTTATAGTATGCTCACAAAATGGGACGTATTATGACTGCCCTCTGAAAGACCCAACAAGCAGCTGAAAGAGTCAGATACAGATACTTACACCCAACCAATGGACAGAAGCTGGTGACACTTGTGGTTGAACTAGAGAAAAGCTGGAAGAAGCTGAGGAGGGTGACTCTATAGGAAGACCAGCAGTCTCAACTAACGTGGACCCCCAGGATCCTTCAGACAATGAGTGACCAACCAGGCAGCATATAACAGCTGATATGAGGCCCCCTTCCCATATAAAGCATAGGACTGCCAGGTCTGGACTCAGTCAGAGAAGATGCACATAACCCTTGAGAGACTAGTGGCCCCAAGGGGTGGGGAGGTCTGGTGGAGTGAAGGTAGTTGTGAGGATATACTCTGGGAGATGGAGGGAGGATGTTTAGGATGTAGAACAGTTGAAGGATGGACAGGAAGAGGTATAAAGTCTGGACTGTAAAAAAGATTAAATAATAAATTAAAAAATAAAAGTAAATAAAAATCCCCAGGGAAACATTATTTTATAATCTTATATAAAATAAAATTCTATTTATCTGCAAAGAAAATTATTCCATGTTATTATCTGGAAATGGATATCACATTAATTATAGTAAAATTCAGATAAACATATACATGTTTTGTTTTGTTTTCCACCCTGGTCCTAAAATGTGTGTGTGTGTGTGTGTGTGTGTGTGTGTGTGTGTGTGTGTGTGCTTATCACATGTTGCATGTTTGTGTATATGTCATGAAACTAGAACAGTGACTGTGAGTATGAATAACAGAGCCTTAATAGGGAGGAAGTAATAGTGCAATGCTATGAACCAGACTGGAGAGTTCAGTAGGTGCTAGTACAGTCAGAAACTGGGTCAGTATTAGGATGACAATGTGCATAGGGACCATAAGTAGGAAAGGAAAATTAATGTTAACTTAATATGTATGAAAATTCCATAATAAAATGTATTAGTATGTGTACAAATTTAATTAAATGTTGTAATATATCTTAAGTGCAACTATCACAGTACAAAGTCCCTTTTTACTATGTCAATTACTTCTGCATAGTTTACTCAATAACCTATAGATGTAGCGAATCTTTTCATCACTATATGGTTGCTTGGTACTGCAATCTCATTGAATGATTCTTTTTATTATCTTGCAGTAGTTTCTTCACACTCACGCCAAATTCTGTTTGCACCATACTTTGGATGCTATTCTACATTCCATTTGTCAGACATGCTAACTTCAGATATTGAAGACTGAGATAGTTTAGGCTCCGTCACTTCACATTATATATTAATATTAACAAATAATTTCTTTTGTGCATTGTTTTCTATAAAATTGAAAGTTTCCTTGTTATCTGTTTCTATCGATCAATTACCAGTGTTTATTACTCTAGAATATTAATCATCATGAAAACTATTATTATTTTATTTGTTTTGTTTTTCATTTGCTTAACAGGAGAAGAAAATCCTTATCCTATCATTGTCTTAAAACATTTGCTATTTTTTTAAAAAAATTTAGCTAATATTTTAGTTTACTGGTTTATTATTGCTGAATATAAATAATATAAATAGAAGACTAAAAGAACCCCCCTTTAAAAGAAGGCAGGAAAAGAGATTTGTTCAATGTGGCCACATTTTGATGTTCTACAAACTAATTTTAGTGGATCTCCAAAGTTCTCTTCCGGATCCTGAAGTGTGATGAAATTTAAATAGGGGACCAGGGGTCCATTTTCAAACAGTCTGTGAGATGTGGTCTATCTTTCAGTTTTACCTTGTAAGATGATCAGACAAACTATAGGAACTGTAAGATATTAAAAGTATTACATAAAGTTTTATAATGTGGGAGTAAATGAACATGGCAGAGGTGTATGGAATACTGGATGCTGGCAGGTTATCTATCTTAGGTGAAAAAAAGAAATCTACTGCTCTTACACTTCTGCATTTTGAAGCTTCACGGAAATGTCTTTGGATTTTTTTTTTGTGTGTGTGTGTGTTGGGATGCATTTTATCCTGCCTGCTGAGACCTCAAATAAATAGAAAATTCTTTAAGAATCTTATGATAGGAGAATGAAAACATCCCATTCAGAGAAGAATTTTATCTCCCAGAACAAGCTTTTAAATGAACTATATTTAAAATGGTTCTTCCCAGCTAAATTTTCCTTTTGTCCCTTTTATTGGATATTTTTTAATTTACATTTCAAACATTATCCCCTTTCTAAGTCTCCCCTCCAGAACCTCCTATTCTGTTCTTCCTTCCCCGTGCCTGTATGAGGATACCCCTCAGTCACCCACTATTTCTCACCTTCCCACCCTGACATTCCCCTATACTAGGGCATATAACACCCTCAGGCCCAAGGATCACTGCTCCCACTTATGTCCAACAAGGCCATCTGCCACATATGTGGCTAGAGCCATGGGTCCCTCCATGTAAACTCTTCGGTTGATGGTCCAGTCCCTTTAAACTCTAGGGGTTTTCGCCTGTTGAAACTATTGGTCCCTCCATAAGGCTGCAAACCCTCTCACCTCCTTCAGGCCCTTCAGGCCCTTTTCCAACTACTCCTTCAGAACCCACACTCAGTCCAATGGTTGGATGCTAGCATTCACCTCTGTGTTTGTCAGGCTCTGACAGAACCTCTCAGGAGACAGCTATATCAGGCTCCTGTCAGCAAGCACTTCTTGGCATCAGCACTAGTGTCTGGGTTTGGTGACTGTATATGGGATAAATACCTGGAAGGGGGAGTCAGTCTCTGGGTGGCCTTTCCTTCAATCTCTGCTCCTCACTTTATTTCCATATATACTCCTGTGAGTATTTTGTTGTCCCTTCTAAGAAGCACTGAAGCATCCACATTTTGGTCTTCCTTCTTGAGCTTCATATAATCTGAGAGATGTATCTTGGGTAATCTGAATTTTGGGGCTAATATCCACTTATCATTCAGTGCATACCATGTGTATTCTTTTGTGATTGTGTTTCCTCACTCAGGATGACATTTTCAAGTTCCATCCATTTGCCTGTGAATTTCATGAATTCATTGTTTTTAATAGCTGGGTACATCTACATTGTATAGATGTAACACATTTTTTGTATCCATTTCTCTGTTAAAGGACATCTGGGTTCTTTCCAGCTTCTGGCTATTATAAATAAGGTTGCTATGAACATAGTGGAGCATATATCCTCGTTATATGTTGAAGCATATTTTAGGTATATGCTCAGGAATGGTATCGCTGGATCCACAGGTAATACAATATCCAACTTTCTGAGGAACCTTCAGACTGATTTCAAGAGTGGTTGTACCAGCTTACAATCCCACCAACAATGAAGGAGTGTTCATCTTTCTCCACATCCTCGCCAGCATCTGCTATCACCTGAGTTTTTGATCTTAGACATTCTGACTGGTATGAAGTGGAATCTTAGGGTTGTTTTGATTTGCATTTCCCGGATGAATTAGGTTGTTGAACATTTCTTTAGGTGCTTCTCTGCCATTCAAGTTTTATCAGTTGAAAATTCTTTGTTTAGCTCTGTTCCCTCCCCCACTTTTTTTTTTTTTGGTTTTTTTTTTTTTTTTTTTTTTTTTGAGACATGGATTTTCTGTATAGCCGTGGCTGTCCTGGAACTCACTCTGTAGACCAATCTGGCAGCAAACTCAGAAATCCTCCTGCCTCTGCCTCCCAAGCGCTGGGATTAAAGCGTGCACCACCACTGCCTGGCCCTGTACCCCATTTTTAATAGGGTTATTTGGGTGTCTGGAGTCTAATTTCTTCAGTTATTTGTATATATTGGCTATTAGCCCTCTATCAGATGTAGGATTGGTAAACATCTTTTCCCAATCAGTTGGTTGCCATTTTGTCCTATTGACAGTGTCCTTTTCCTTATAGAAGCTTTGCAATTTTATAAGGTCCCATTTGTTGATTCTTGATCTTAGTGCATGAGCCATTGATGTTATGTTCAGGAACTTTTCTCTTGTGCCTCTGTGTTCAAGGCTCTTTCCCACTTCTTCTTCTATTAGATTCAGTGTATCTGATTTTATCTGGATGTCCTTGATTCACTTGTACTTGAACTTTGTACAGAAAGATAAGAATGGATCTATGTGCATTCTTCTACATGTTGACTGCCAGTTGAACCAGAATCATTTGTTGAAAATGCTGTCTTTTTTCCACAGGATGGTTTTAGATTCTTTGTGATGCCTATATTTTAAGTGTCAATTCTTTTGTTTGTGTTTAATTGCAGCCATATCTATATATTTACATCTTTTAAGAGTGTAACTTCATCTGTGGATATAAACTTTTTTTTTTTTTTAAAGCGCTAAAGCTTTACTACAAAAGGAGTTAACTGCTAGAAAGGGCCCTCTTCACTGTTTTTCTGTGTCTTCTTCCTTCCCAGTATAGACCTCCAGGGAGGTTAATGGTCCATTATAGAAGAGGTGTCTGGGAGAATGAATTATGGTAACATTTTTTCTAAAGTCCTCCGAATCCTTCTAGGTGTTGTTGAGAATTTTCTGGTAGAAGATGTAGGAATTTTAGCTCTTATCTCCAAGATCCTCCATATCTACATCCTAGGGAGCTTTTATTGTCTTTTGTCATTTGGGCTTTGGTTGACTAGTCCTGGTTGACCAGGAGGGGACTTCCACTTCCATGACTGCTTTTTGATTCTGGGCAAGTTGGATCTGCTGCAAGAGTTTCCTGTGCTTCTTCTCAGATGGCATGATGTTGGAATGAGCACTGGACTCATGCCAGCCTGCTTCCTGAGGTGGTGCCTTGTAGTCAGCCCTTCATCTATCACAGCCCCTACCACCTGGCACTTCATTTGCTAATCCCTGCTTAGTACTCTGTGGCATTTGAACAACTTCTTTTTTAGCTCTGTCCAGGTACAATTATCTCTCCTCCTGGAGGTCCCATTGCTACACTCAGAGGCTCACTCCTGGAGCTGCACTTCCACTCCGGATATAAACTTTTAATCATTTTTTTCATATTGTAATCCAAATAATTATTTTCCTGAATATATCTGTAATTTTATGCTTCAAATGTACTTTGAATGCAATTAGGAATGTACTAATTTATTAAAATATGTTAATGTTAATTATGTAGTATATAAAAAAAAAGCATTGTAACAGTTATTTTTCAAGGATATGAGCTTTTCACAATTAATGTCAAGTACCAGTAGAGCAATTAACAATTTCTTTTTTCTTTTTTTATTGGATATTTTATTTACATTTCAGATATTATCCCCTGACCCCATTTCCCCTCACCTGCCCAGGAACCCCCTATTCCATCCTCCCTTCTCCTGCTTCTATGAGTATGTGCTTCCACCTACCCCACACTCCCATCTCCTCACCCTGGAATTCCCCCACACTCAGTGTCCAGTCTTCATGAGACGAAGGATCTCCTCTCCCACCTATGCCTGACAAGGCCATCCTCCCCTACATATAGAGCTGGAACCATGGGTCCCTCCCTATGTGCTCCTGGGCTGGTGGTTTAGACTCTGGGAGCCCTGGTTCTTTGATATTGTTGTTCTCCTCATGGGGCCGCAAACACTATCAGAACCTTCAGTCTTCTCTGTAAATCCTCCATTAGAAACACCTTGATCAGTTCAATGGTGAGCTGTGAACATTTGCCTCTGAATATGTCAGACTCTGGCAGACCTCTAAGGAGACAGCTATATCAGGCTCCTGTCAGCATGCACTTCCTGACATCCACATCAGCTTCTACCATTGGTGACTGCACATGGGATGGATGTCCAGGTGGAATGGTCTCCATATGGCCCCTCCTTCAGTTTCTGTCCCACACTTTGTCTCCATATTTGCTCCCTTGAGTATTTTGTTACTCCTTCTTAGAAGAACTGAAGCACCCACACTTGCTCTTCTTTTTTCATGAGCTTCATGTGGTCTGTAAGTTGAATCTTGGGAATTTCAAGATTCTGGGCTAATATCTAATTATCAGTGAGTGAAAACCATGTATGTTCTTTTGTGATTGGGTTACCTCACTCAGGATGATATTTTCCAGTTCCATCCATTTACCTGAGAATTTCTTGATTTCATTGTTTTTGATAGCTGAGTAATACTCCATTGTGTAAATGTACCACATTTTCTGATCCATTCCTCTGTTGAAGGACATCTGGGTTCTTTCCAGCTTCTGGCTATTATAAATAATTCTGCTATAAACATAGTAGAGTATATGTCCTTGTTATATGTTTGAGCATCTTCTGGGTATATGCCCAGGAGTGGCATAGTTGAGTCCTCAGGCAATGCTATGTCCAATTTTCTGAGAAACTGCCAGACTGATTTTCAGAATGGTTACACCATCTTGCAATCCCACCAACCATGGAGGAGTGTTTCTCTTTCTCCACATCCTCACCAGCATCTACTATCATCTGAGTTTTTGATCTTAGCCATTATGACTGTTGTGTGGTAGAATCTCAGGGTTGTTTTGATTTGCCTTTCCCTGATGACTAAGGATGTTGAACATTTCTTTAGGTTCTTCTCAGCCATTCAAGTTTCCTCAGTTGAGAATTCTCTCTTTAGCGCTGTACCCCATTTTTAATAGGGTTATTTGGTTGTCTGGAGTCTAATTTCTTAAGTTCTTTGTATATATTGGATATTAGCCTTCTATCAGATGTGGGATTGGTAAAGATCTTTTTCCAAATCTGTTGGTTGCCACTTTGTCCTATTGACAGTGTCCTTTGCCTTACAGAAGCTTTGCAATTTTATGAGGTCCCATTTGTCAATTCTTGCTCTTAGAGCATAAGCCATTGATGTTCTCTTCAGGAACTTTTCCAGTGTGCCTAAGTATTTGAGTGTCTTCCCCAACTTTTCTTCTATTAATTTCAGTGTATCTGGTTTTATGTAAAGGTCCTTTATCCATTTAGACTTGAGCTTTTTAACAGGACATGAGAATGCATCGACTTGCATTCTTCTACATGCTGACCTCCAGTTGAACCAGCTCCATTTCTTGGCAATGCTGTCCTTTTTACACTGGATGGTTTTAGCTCCCTTGTCAAAGGTCAAGTCATCATAGGTGTGTGGGTTCATTTCTGAGTCTTCAATTCTATTCCATTGATCTTCTTGCCTGTCTCTATAACAATACCATGCCAATTTTTTCACTATTGCTTTGTAGTACAGTTTGAGAAGCTCAGGGATGTTGATTTCCCCAAGAAGTTCTTTTATTATTGAGAATATTTCTCGATATCCTGGGTTTTTTGTTATTCCAAGTGAATTTGCAGATTGCTCGTTCTATCTTTATGAAGAATTGATTTAGAATTTTGATGGGGATTGCATTGAATCTGTAGATTGCTTTTGGCAACATGGCCATTTTCACTATATTTAAACCTGCCAATCCATGAGTATGGGGGATGTTTCCATCTTCTGAGATCTACAATTTCTTCCTTCAGAGACTTGAAGTTCTTGTAATACAGATCTTTCACTTGCTTGGTTAGATTCATACCAAGGTATTTGATATTATTTATGACTATTGTGAAGGGTGTCATTTCCCTAATTTCTTTCTCAGCCTGTTTATCCTTCGAGTATAGGAAGGCTACTGATTTGTTTGAGTTGAATTTATATCCAGCCACTTTGCTTAAGTTGTTTATCAGGTTTAGGAGTTCTCTGGTGGGATTTTTAGGGTCACTTAAGTATACTATCATATCATCTGCATATAGTGAAATTTTTACTTCCTTTCCTATTTGTATTCCTTTGACTTTGTTTTGTTGTCTAATTGCTCTGGCTAGGACTTCCAGTACTAAATTGAATAGGTAGGGTGCGAGCGAGCAACCTTGTCTAGTCTCTGATCTTAGTGGGATTGCTTCAGGTTTCTCCTCATTTAGTTTGATGTTGGCTACTGGTTTGCTGTATATTGCTTTTACTATGTTTAGGTATGGGCCTTGAATTCCTGATCTTTCCAAGAATTTTTTACCATGAAGAGATGTTGAATTTTGTCAAATGCTTTCTCAGCATCTAGTGAGATGATCATGTGTTTTTTTTTCTTTGAGTTTGTTTATATACTGGATTATACTGTTGGGTTTCCGAATATTGAACCATCCGTGCATTCCTGGGATAAAACCTACTTGATCATGATGGGTGATTGTTTTGATGTGTTCTTGGATTCAGTTTTCCAGAATTTTATTGAGTATTTTTGCATCGATATTCATAAGGGAGATTGGTCTGAATTTCTCTTTCTTTTTGGGTCTTTGTGTGGTTTAGGTATGAATGGGATTATAGTTTCATAGAACGAGTTGGGTAGTGTTCCTTTTGTTTCTATTTTGTGGAATAGTTTGAAAAGTATTGGTATTAGGTCTTTTTTGAAAGTCTGATAGAATTCTGAAATAAACCCATCTGGTCCTAGGCTGTTTTTGGTTGAGAGACTTTTAATGACTGCTACTATTTCTTGTGGGTTACAGGACTGTTTAGATAGTTCATTTGATCCTGTTTTAATTTTGGTACCAGGTTTCTGTCCAGAAAATTGTCCATTTCATCCAGATTTTCCAGTTTTGTTGAGTATAGGCTTTTGCAATAGGATCTGATGATTTTTTGAATTCCCCCAATTCTGTTGTTATCTCTCCCCTTTCATTTCTGATTTTGTTAATTTAGATACTGTCTCTGTACCCTTGGTTAGTCTGGCTAAGGGTTTATCTATCTTGTTACTTTTCTCAAAGAACCAGCTTCTGGTATTGTTGATTCATTATATAGTTCTTTTTGTTTAGGTTGATTTTAGTCCTGAGTTTGTTTATTTCCTGCTGTTGTATATATCTGTCAGGGATTACCACTTTGTATTAGATAACCAAGCAATGGGCTCTTAGTTAGGAGAGACTAATACTACCTCTCTCAGTTGTTAGTTTTCTGTGGTTCTTTGTCTAGGTCTGGAACCTCAAAGAAGTTCCCCTCTTCTCTTCAAAGGAGTTTTAGCATGACTACTGACATTTGTCACTATTTATGTCTTCTTATCCAGCCATTTCTAAGAAAGACAATCTCACAGCAGACCTCCTGGTATTCTGGCTCTTATTTTTTTTTCTATCCACTCCTCTGAGAAGTTCCCTGAGCCACAGATGCAAGACCTGTGCCTCAGTCGTATCCACTGGGCCTAAGATCCCCATAAACCATTTATCACTTCACTATGTCCAGTTACGGTTCCCTGTGATGGTGTCCATTTGCTGTAGAAAGACATAAGTTAACAAAAACTCTTTGGATGTCTCTCTTTCTAAGAGGTTGAATGTCAGTCGCTATTCCTGAAAATATGCACACTTAGGACACAGGACTCCTACTATTCCAGATGGACCTAACTTACAAGCTTCCTTTTTGAGGTCTAGCTTCCATAGTACCAGAAAATACTCTGCAAACTGCCAAAGAGGAAAAGCAGTTAATATTCATGTCTATCAATGACACTTATGAACTACAACAAGAGCCAGCATCACAAGACAGCATGTCTAATAGGTGGATCTGTGGATATTGACAATGTGAGCAGAGACTGTCAATCCCAGTTTCCTCCTCTAGGATGACTGCAGCCTGAGGTCCCTAACAGAGACCTCCTATGGAGATCAGCATAACGGCCTGCCTCCCTTTTCAACTGTATAAGATAAACCCATCTCCTGAATTCACATGTATATAGTAAATGTGCTGAGTTTTCACATTGCTGTTGCATTGGTGCTCGTTAACAGAGCAAGCATGGACAACTGACCTCAGTTTTTCGTACATATCTTTTTGTCACGGTTCATCACATCATTGCCAGATATGTCTGTCTCTGAGCCCTGCAGGATATGGCAAATGTCGATTTCTTTGGGTATGATGGCTGCTTCAAAGTGAATGGAAGAGCTACACATTGAAAGAATGATACTAAGAAAGCAGGTAGCTCACCTTTACTCAGAACCCACATAGCTCCTCTTGAACTATTATAAATTATTCACAGGAAGGGAGTCTTATACACACAAAAGTTACTCTACATTCATCTGGAAAGTCCTAATCCAGAGTCAGGGTAAATCATGGCTGTGTTTCAGTGAAGTCATTCTTATGATTCTCCTCTGCTAGCTCCCTGTATGGTGAAATGCAGAGAAATGAAGCCACACTCTCTCGGGGGCCTCTCGGGGGCCAGTCCTCACTTAAGGGGAGTGATGTTTCTTATTGTTAAGTTCTTGAGGCATCAGAGGGGGAAGAGCATCTACGTGTGGTAAGATTTGGTCTTATGAGGTTCAGGGGGAAGTCTTTGTCTTATGAGATATTTAGGGTTGCTGTATAATAAAAGTTTACTTATCTAAGTTACTATGTTACTGTATTTGACCTGCCTTCTGTGATTCTCTGAGGCCAGAAACTTCAGTTTCTGGCACTTAGCACCTGATTCTAAAAACAGCAAAGGGTTAAGTAAATAGACTTTTCATTATCTCAGCAAGAACTGCTGGGCTCTAACTTTCACCTGCTAGTCTGAAGTCACAGGAAGAAAAGGACACTTACAAAAGTATTTATAACGTTTATTACTAAGTTGTAAAAAGTTTCCTATGAAAGGTATCTAAGGGGAAAAGCAAAAGGATGCTACATGGGAAAAGGGAAAATTTCTACTCTATCTGGGGACAGGGAACAATTCTATTCTATCTCTCTATTCTATCTGTCTCTCATCTCGGTGTCCTCAGTATTACACATCTTTCAGAATACATAATCACATGTTACAAAGTTCATCACAAGTTCACACCAAAAATCAAATTATAAATTGAAAATGAAGTTTACAACAGAGAATGTTTACATGCATATCTGTTAGGAGTAATTATCTGTCTAAACATCCATCACCTGTCTAGTTCCACAGGTTCACTGAAGGTTTAAAATTATAACTAAAGTTATTAGTGAAGTTTGGTATAGATAAACCCAGGCAATATTTTATCTTCTGTCCTAGTTACAATAATAAATTGTTAGTTCCCTTTTAATGACCTTTGGTTAATTGTTTTACAACTTCTTGGAATGTGCTTTGAGTAGGTGAAAATCTGGTTACTATCTAAGAGAAGTTAACTAGTGACTCTTGGGATACTGGCAGAGTTCTCATTGCAGCTTTGACTATTAGAAAGGGACCTAATAGCAGTCCTCTTATAAAACAGCATAATATTCTTTGATATATTTTTAGGAATTCTTATAAGATAATGATTAAGACTTAAGAAGTCTTAATCATTTTTTCATTTGTTTATATAACATCAGTACAAGATCCATCTTCCATCTTCGTGGATCTGCAGAGATCGGCTCCAAAGGGCATGCTATTACTTAGCGATTGTTATATCTGTTTAATAATAATAGGAAAAGCATATTAATAACAGGAATCTTTCCTAAAAATGAGTTTCTTATAGTCTTGCTGAATAAGAGCGAACCTGTTTCAGATTATATAATAATCCAAGGCAGGCCTTTTCAGGGTGATCACTTGCTAGTTATTAGCTTGTCCTATTATGGCTCCTGACAACACTCTTTATTCCATGACCTTTCTAAGTACATAAATGCTATCTATGAACCCCTCTTAGGAACCACAAAATCTTAATTACCTCTGATGTCTCTACTATTGGTTTGTGGTTTTGTTTGTTTAGGTAGGATCTCACTGTAGACCACTGCTGGTCTGGAACTCACTATGTAGACCAGGCTGGTTGCCTTGGATTCAGAAAGATCCACTTTTCTGTGACATGAGAGTTCTGGTATTAGGGCCAAGTGACATCACAACCCCGGGGTCTACCTCTTAATACTATCTCACCAGTGACTTGGGCATCAACTCTGGTCTGTGAGAGATCATGAATACTTTATCTATAATGCTCCACTACATGGAACAAAACTGTCTCAGCTACCAGCATTCTGAATTCTGGGGAAAGCAATGCCTTTGTACCTGCTGGCATTCCAGTGTCTGAAGGTGCTTGCTGCTCTCAGGAGCCAGGTATTGATTCTTTATCCACTCTCAATTCTTCTCTGAGGCAGAGTATTACTGGTGGGTGAGATGGAGACGCATGGGAGACGGACACCTGAGGACAACAGACAATATGAAAGAACACTGGAAGGAGTGCAGCTGTGTGAGGAGTACAGCTAGATGGAGCACCATGTGACTCAACACCTCTGTGACTGAAAAGCAAAGGCTGGGAGATGAATGTCTCTTCAGACACAGTGGTACAGATCACAGGCATCCCAGCACATGCTGGCTTCAGGTACTACACTGTTCTTATCGGGGTAGGGTTCCAACTGATCTCTGACACAGTAGAGGGTGTTCAGAAAATCACACATCCTATTGTTTACAATAGTAGCTTAAATGCAAGCAACTGCAGAGCTGTCACCATGGCTACCGGGAGAATAGTCTCTACCAGGAGAACAGTGACTCATGCATGAGTAGTAGTGAATACTGTAGCTGTCAGTGGAGACATCATGATTCATATGGGAACACTGCCAGTCAAAGTTTGTCTTTGAGACCTGGATATTGCTGTCTATGTAACAAGCTGTCATAGATTGAAGTGCACACAAGAGTATATATATATATATATATATATATATATATATATATATATATATAT
>JANHMN010000005.1:61791679-61808130 GCA_030674055.1 Rhabdomys pumilio | reverse complement strand
TATATATATATATATATATATATATATATATATATATATATATATATTGGAATATTGGACTGTGATCAGTGCTGTATGCACATGAGTGAAGGATCCCAGGGTAAACTCAGACTCTGGGCACTAGTGATGCCTTTGGTAAATTAGGAACCCAATGCTGGGACAGTATCACAGATCTTCCTAACAGACTGTAGTGAAGCACTTGCTTTCATCCTTTGGACAGGAGTTGAGTAGTTCATGATGATGCTGCAGTAGAGCAAAAATATGTTCTACATTCTGGATAAGGGTTTCCAGTGCGATTGCAGGATGAAATGGAGGTTTCCACAAATGAGCACACAGGCGAGGGCTACTGCAAAAATGCAGAGGATATACAGTGGAAAACAGAATACCAATAGCTAAGGCCCAGGGAGTTAAACTGTGTTGGTAACAGTGAATGGAGATGTGAAGGGAGAGATGTTGTGTGGCCAGACTGTTCCTGAGAGACACCACATGCATTTGTACATCTTTACAGTTCAGATAGAAATCCTGGAACAGACCAAAGTAGGAATAGTGTGAAAGCCCAACCTGGCTTAGCTATGAATTTATTGGGGTTACATACATGAATATGAGTGAGGAGTTACTTAAAGGAGCAAAAGTGACTAAAAGTCACAACTGCATTCACAAATCACAGTCCAGACTTCTCACAAAAGGGGGGATCCCAAAGAACATTTCCCAGCCTACAGGCAGTTCAAAGACTTGGAAAGTACCCTTTCCAAGTGACTTAGTTGGTCTAAACGTCTTTCTGTCAGCTTGGCTTGATTTAGCTTCTTCCAGGCTGCTGGTCTGGGTTCACAGTCTTCTTTGCTAGTATGTTGTCTGAAAGTGACTCACAGCAGTCTTTTTGGTATACTTTTGGGAAGGAGGGAGGGAGAGGCCTAGTGAATACACCCACATCACCCTTTGTGCAGCTTCCACAACCCCACTGCACCCCTGACTTCCCATATCCTCCTCTAGGTATAGCAGGGCAAGTACTCCAACCTCATTCTGGCCTTTTTTGCAACCTGACATATTTAGCCTTGTTCCTATAACCAGTGTGCCAGCCTAGCCTGGTCTCACTGCTTTTACTCTGAAGGAGCTCTAAGCTTGGTCCAGGATTCTCCATACCCATGTATCAAACCATATGCCCCTCTCCTATCATAGCCAACATTTCCATTAAGATGTATCTACTTTCAAACTCCCTTCCACCTTCACACAGGATGAACTCCCTATGTACTACCACAGTGTCCTTTATTCATCTGAATTCGTTTCACCCGGACATTTTCTCTGGCTAATCTAATATCTGTTACCCTCATCATGCTCCATCTCCCACACACTCTGAACTAACAAAGAAATTCCACATGCCCAGATCTTATCTTAGGAATACCAACAAATATAAAAGATCAACCCAGTATCTTCTCTTGAAAAACAAAACTTGTGAAATGCTTACCTATGAAAATTACATAGGCAAACTCCAGCACACAGAAGTTCAAAGAAAAATCCTAAATCTTTTCAAAGAATTCAAAGAGTTAAATAAGTCAAGATAGAAAAAGCTCAATAACATCAAGGAAAAAGGCTAAAGTTACATGCATCAAACTCAAGGATACCAAATTTTGTATTTAAAAAAATCTACTAGGATTAAAGACAGACTGTATCAATTCATTAAAGTAGATAATTTTAACATCCAAGTTCTCTAATAGACACATCAACTGAACAAAATAGAGAAACATCAAAATTTATTGACATTATACATCAATGAACTTACAGATATCTACAGAATATTCTATCCATGCATAATGAGACTATAAATTTAAAGAATGCTGCTCTGTTAACCTTTGAAGTAACTTCAGACAGAATTCTAAACTTTAGTCTAGAACAAGGAAGTAGGTTTCAGACATGGAAATGACCTTGGGCTAGAATAGGGAAGTAGGCTAAGATACTTTGGTCATCCTGATAAGCCTTTAGAAACAGTGATCAGCAGGGCAGTGGTGGTGGACGCCTTCAATTCCAGCACTTGGGAGGCAGACGCAGGCAGATTTCTGAGTTCAAGGCTAGCCTGGTCTACAGTGAGTTCCAGGACAGCCAGGCCTACACAGTAAAACCCTGTCTCAAAAAAACAAAAACAGAACAAAACAAAACAAAAAAACCAAAAAAAAAAAAAGAAGAAAGAAAGAAAGAAAGAAAGAAAGAAAGAAAGAAAGAAAGAGTGATCATGGGAGTGTTCATGTAACTGAGTTTAAAACATTGCTTTTTTTTGACTATTTGTGTTTATTGTCTTGCTTGTTCCTCGACTATTTGCATTTATTGTATTGCTAGACCCCCAACCTAGAACTGACCTTAATACATGCATGTAATCAAATTTGTATAAAAGCATAAAGGAGGAGGGGGTATAGGATAGGGGCTTCTAGGGAGAGGAAAAAAGAAAAAAAAAAGAAAAAAAGAATATTCTATTCAAACACCAAAGAATACACATTCCACTCAGCAGTACATGGAAGTTTTTCTAAATACAACACATCTGGAGACATAAAAAAGGTCATTACAAATTCAGTAAGATTGGAATCAATCTTTGTACACTATTTGACTACAATGCAATGAAACTTAAAATCTACAACAAATAAAGAAACAAATATTAGGGCTTGAAAGAGTGAAAAAAGGTGGAAGAATGTAGAACCCACAAAATAGCCAATACCAGTTACACCCCCCCCCACCCGCCCAAAGAAGACTAAAATAAATCATGGTGGAACACTCTGCCCATCTCTCTACTTTGAACTCCTTCAGAAACCTAGCCTATCTCCACCCTTAAGTGTATGCTCCCTGTAGCCAGAAATAAATTTTATGTGAAACCCCCAATGGCCACACCTTTCAGGTCCACAAAAATTGTGTTTCAGGTAACATCTAGCCATGACATTCTCCTAATCTACAGAGAGGAGACAGAAATAAAGGAACAAAACACCCACCCAACAAAGCCAGATATCAGCTACTAGACCTAACCTTCACCAAACCAGATTCCTAGACATCAGAGTAAAAGCACAGCCAGAAAAATATGTGTCTTCCTATATATGTGAAATAAAAGAAAATGACCTTAAAATAGTCTTTATAAATATGATAGAATGGCTTAAAGAGGATTAATCAATCCCTTAAAGAAATTCAAGAAAACACAAACATACAGCTTAAGAAAAGTGTTCAAGACTTGAAAAAGAAAAAAAATTCAATTAAAAAATAAGGAAGTTCTGGAAATGATAAATTTGGGAAATGGAACAGGAACTACAATATACAACAGACTACAAATGACAGATGAGAGAATCTCAAGATTTGAAGTACAATAGAGAAATCGATACTTCAGTCAAAAAAATGTTAATTCTAAAAATGCCTGGATTGAAACCTCCAGGAAATCTGAGATACTATGAATACACCAAATGTAATAATAATAGGAATGGAGGAAGGAGACAAAACCCAGCTAAGGGTCCCAGAAAATATTTTTAGAACATCGTAGGACAAAAATTCCCTAGCCTAAAGGAGATGTATAAGAAGCTTACAGAATATTAAATAAACTAGATCAGCAAAGAAAATTCCCTCAACACATAATAATGTATTAAATGTACAAAACAAAAAAAAAAAAAGAATATTAAGCTCCAAGGGGAAAAGGCTAAGTTACATATTAAAGCAGACTTCTCAGTAGAGATACTAAAAGTCAAAAGGCCTGGGCAGATGTACTGCAGACTCTGAGACCACAGGTGCTGGCCTAAGCTACTATCCCCAACAAAACTTTTGATTACTGTAAGAGAAAATAAAAAATTTCATGATAAAATCAAATTAAAACATTATAATCTACAAATCCAGTCCCATAGATGGTGCTAAAAGAAAGCCTCCAATCAAAAGAAGTTTACTACAACCATGAAATCACAAGGAGAAAATAATCTCAGACTAGCCAAATAAAAGAAAGAAAGAAGAGAAGTTAAAGACTTTCTACAACCACAGGAAAATAATAAACATTTTATCTAATTACAGATACAATGAAAGAAGTTAAAAAATGTATAAATACTAAATTCCTACATGAAAACTAATTAATTAGATAATTTGTTAACATTTAGTTAAAAACTGGAGATATCTCATTCCAGCAATTTAACAGCACACCTGAAAACTCTAGAACAAAACAAAGAAATCAAACCCAAAGAAGTACAAGTTTAGACATAATGAAACTCAGGGCTGAAATCAATGAAGTACTAAGAAAGAAAACAATAAAAAGAGTCAATGAAACAAAGAGTTGGTTCATAAAGAAAATCAGTAAGATCAACATCCCTATGGAAATTAACTAAAAAGCAGAGAGAATTAAATGAAGAAAATGAAAAATGAAAAGGGAATAGACACTGAGAAAATCCAGATGACCATAATGATATGATTAAAACACTTGTACTCCACCAAATTCTAAAAATTCTAAAAGTAATAGATAATTGTTGTAGATGCATACCACTTACCAATGTTAAATGTCATTTAATGCTGATAAATCAGACAAATGAAATCAGATAAACAATTTTAACTGATCTATAACCCACAGTGAAAGAGAATCAGTGAACAAAAAAAAAAAAAAGAACAAAAAAAGCACACACAAGAACAAGGAGGAGGAGGAGAGGGAGAAGGAGGGGAGGTGAGGGGGAGAGGAAAAAGAAGGGGAGGAGAAGGAAGGGGAAAAAAGAGGGAGGAGGTAAAATGAGAAGAAAGAATGAAAGAACAAAAGAAAGAAACAAAGGAACAAAGAAACAAATAAGAAAAGAAAAGTAAGTAAGCAAAAATCTAGACAATCCAAGGCCAGATAGTTTTGCAAAATATTCTACCAGACTTTCATGGAAGAGTTAATGCCAATACTACTAAAATTATTTCACAAAATGGAAAGTGAAGGGACATGGGAAAAATCATTTTATGAGGTCACAATTAGTTACCATCATACCCAAACCACATAAAGACTGAATTTTCTTCATGATCATCGATGCAACATATACTCAAAACTGAATACTTGCAAACCGAATTCAAGGACACATCAAAAACAACATTCACTATGATCAAGCATGATGCATATCAGAGATGCAGGTATGGTTAAACATATGTAAACCTATTAATGCAATTTACTATGTAAACAGACTGAATGACAAAACCACATGAGCACCTCATTAGATGCTGAAAAGCCTTTGACAAAAATCTAACACATCTTCATGATAAAAACTCCTCAAAAGATTAAGGATACAAGGGACACCTGAACATAATAAAGGCAGTCTACAGCAAGGCCATCATAGCCAACATCAACTTAATGGAGAGATACTCAAAGAAACAAGACATGGTTGTCCACTCTCTCGAAAACCTGTTCTATATAGTACTTGGAGTCTTAACTAGAGCAGTAAGACAGCTAAAGGAGATCAAGTCAATACAAATTGGAAAAGAAGAATTCAAAGTATCCCTATTCAAAGAGGATATAATAGGATATACAGATGACCCAAAAAATTCCACCAGGGAAATCCTACAGCTGATAAATACTTTTAGAAAAGTGTGTGGATACAAGATTAACTAAAAAAAGAAAGAAAAAAAACCCAATAACCCTATATACAAATGTCAAGTGGACTATGAATAGCAAGGAGGAAAACAAGTACTTCAAAATAGCCTCAAATAACATGAACCTTCTTCCGAGTAATACTAACCATGAAAGTAAAAGACTTGTACTTATAAAAACTTCAAGACATCTAAGAAAGAAATTGAAGAAGGATATCAGAAGATGTAAAGATCTCACATGATCATTGATCTGTAGAATTGACATAGAAAAAATGGCCATCCTATCAAAGCAATCTACAGATTCACTGCATTCCCCATCAAAACTCCAACACAATTCTTCACTGATCTTGGAAGAACAAATTTCAGCTTCACATGGAAACACCAAAACGCCAGGATAGCTAAAACAATCCCAAACAATAAAGAAACTGCTGGAGGTATCACTATCCCTGATTTCAAGTTGTACTACAGAGGAAATTTTCACGGATACAGAAGAAGTATGCATTCTGTTTTTGCAACTAGAGTAATATAAACAATGTTGTTTTGACACAAAACCAGACACATTTATTGAACTTGGAATCTGACTGTAGACACAGACAGAAATCGTTACACCTATGGACACTTTATTTTTGATAAAGAAGTCAGAAATACATACAGGAAAAAGCTAACTTTGGCAAATGGTGCTGGTCAAACTAGGCGGCTGCATGTAAAAGAATGCAAATAGATACATTTAGCATCCCGCACAAACATCAAATTCAAGAAAAATCAAAGACCTCAACATAAAACCAGACACTGAATTGCGATAGAAGAGAAAGTGGTGAATAGCCTTGAACATGTTGGCCCAGAAGATTTTCTGAAGAGAACACCTTTAGGGTAGGCACTAAGATAAAAAAAAAATAAAAAAAAAATGGAACCTCATGAAATTGAAAGGCTTATATAAAGCAAAAGACACTATCACTCCATTAAGGAGGCAGTCTACACAATGAGAAAATATTTTCACCAACTCCACATGTGATAAAGGACTAATATGCAAACTATATAAACAATTCAAGATATCAAGAAAAAAATCCATTCATAGATCTAAACAGAATTCTACAAACAAGGAAACACAAATGGCTAAGAAACACTTAAGGAAATATTCAACATCCTTAGCTATCAGGGAAATGCAAATCAAAACTCTTTTGAGACTCCATATTATCCTGTGAGAATGGCTAAGATCAACCACTCAAGTGACAGCTCATGCTGGAGAGGATGTGGAGTAAGGGGACACACTTTGATTGAGTGGTGTATGCTATTGGTCAAATGATCTCATATTTTCTTCTGACACTTATGATTCAAGAAGAAACCCCTACATCCAAATTTAAAACCACATTGAAAATTGGAGACATGATATTTCTTGTCGCTCATATTAATGTCCGACTCATGAGTGAAAGTGTTCTCCTTACTGAAAAAACTTCTTAATAATTTTTTAGTATTTCTGTACATGCATGCACAATATCAAGATTACTGCAATACCTCTAACTTTTCTGATTTCACTCCCACCTCTTCCAACCCTTTCCTATCCCTAGACCTATTTCAGACATTGGTTTTGTTTCTTTGTGTTTGTGAACCCTAGAGTTTAACCAGGATTATCTGTAGGGCCATGAGTTAGAAACTCTCTCTTAGAGACCAGATGCAAGGCAGGGCTCAATGGATATATGTAAGATAATGACTCTCTCTCTCTCTCTCACTCAGAACCCAGCAGTAGCTAATATTTCACCAAAGGAGGGCAAAGTTGAATGGGTCCCTCCCTAGCCCATGATTTACTGTGAAGAGGCTTTGAGTCATGTGTAGACTTTGTATATACTCACAGGTGTTGTGAACTCATGGTTGTCCTGGTAGTGAAAAAAAAAAACCAGATTTCATAGCCTTTGTCCAGCTTTTACATTCTTTCTGTTACTTTCTTCTGTGAGGATTCATGAGGGTTCATGCCTAAACAAGACATTAATACCATTCAACCATCTCTTGTTATTGTGCTTTGATGAGCAGTTATGCATATTGTTCCTCACTGCTGTTTATTGCAAAAAGGGCTTCTCTGAAAGTAGCATTTCCCCATGGTTATCAATATAGATCCTTACAAGTGAGCTTGACACCATGACAATTTATATAAACAACAGTAGTGAGTTCTCCCTAGGGCCAAAGACATTTTCTATCCTCCTGTGGAATTGGCCTCTTATACAATCAGAGACACACTGGCTACCCCTATAACAGTCATGCCCCTATTGTGTAGGTAGGCACATCATTTGTTGACAGGCAGATCTGTATTGAACATCATAAGGTTCATGTCTGGGTAAGAATGCTGATGCCACTACTCTGCCAACATCCTGCATAGCACAGTCCAGTACTACGAAAGCTAACTAGCTGGAAGGAAGATTTCAGCTCCATTGCAACTTAATTCCTCTACATTTTTCAGTCAACCTGTGAGTTGTCTTTTGAAGCAAGGTTTTATCAGATAGTTATGCTGGGCAAACAGAAAGAGTGGAAAGAACTTGGATTGTATTCAAGATTTCTGGGGACTTCCTGAATAAAAATTCATATGGCAGTATCTCATAGCTGACATTGGGATTTTTTTTACTTGGATTTCAGAAGTAGCATTATGTAGACATACAGGCCATCTACCTGCTAAATCTGTCTTTTGAGACTTTTTTTTAATAAAGCAGAAGTTTCCATATGGCTTTTAAAGTATATCATTAGTTTTAGTTAACCCCTCATTCCCACCAGCTTTTCTGTCCTATCTCTGGTTAAATTTTCTCCATAGGTGAGATATTTATGTTAATGATTGTATAATTAATATGCTTCTGAGAGAACAAATACTTTCACAACTTAAGCATTTCTGGGAAGCTATTAGAGAAGAAAGATCAATTGAAATGAAGTGGTCCTTGAGTGGGGTAAAAGCTTATGTTGCAACAAGCCAATATTGATACTGACACAGTTGGGATCAGAGTTCCCAATAACATTTAGTGTAGTGAGATTTTCACTGTTTTCACAGATTATTCTAGTGAAGTCATCTCAGTATGGCTAAAAGCAAACAAGTTAAGGAATGCAACATTTTTATTACGTCTCAAACTATTATGAAATTGAGATTTCTGGTTTTTTTTTTAGAAATTCATGTACATCATATGATGATTTGCTGAGACAGAAAGGTACAATGATGTTTTACTGAAGCAGACACAGTTGAGAGGATGGCTTGTAGAAGCAGACATAGGTAAGATTGTTTTGCAGAAGCAAAGTTTAGCAGATGTTTTGCTGAAACAGACATTTGAGGGGAGAGGTGGTATTAAGAAACAATATAACTCTGACTGCACAGACAGTGGAAGGAGCATCTGGCATTGGTTCACAGAGCTCTGCCTCGCTAGTCTTTGCTGACCAGGCTCTGGCATTGGTTTGCCAGCACAGAGGCATAAAAAGAAATATTTAAAAATTTGACTTGGTTTCTTACGAGTTGCAATGTATTTACAGTAAGGAATTCGGTAGAAAGTTTATAGGTAAATGTAAATCAGTAAAATAAAAACATAAATCATGCATACATATACATGTTAAATGAATTGGTGAAACTTTAGAAAACAATATATTTTTAAATCTATATATGAGTAGGCAAAGCGTCCACAGAAATGTTTGACATATGCATACAACTACTTGCATGAAATTAATACTTCTCATTTATAGTAATCAAAAAAAATTAATGATAAAAATAAGCAGTAACAACATTTACTGTTTAGATTGCTAAAAGCTGTTGGTAAGTGACTATCTTCAATACTCCTGACGTTTGAGTGCTCTCTCATAGTCCAGGGGCAGAAGTTGAACTATGTACAATCTTAAACACACATGAGGATGGCTTTGGCCTGGTTGGTCTCTTTACAGAAAAGAAAATTCAGCTTACAAGGTTGAAGAACGAGGTTCTGGACTTTGATGGAGGACATCTTAAGCAACATAGTCTGACCCATTTAGAAACAGTGGAGGAAGGGGAAGGGGAGGGGAAAGAAGGAGGAGGAGAATGGGAAAAAAAAGAAAGAAGAAAGTTAGGAATAAGGGAAGGGAGGATAAGAGGAGGAGAGAAAGGGAGAGGGGAGGACAGTGGGGCAGAGGTGTAAGGGAGGAGGGGAAGGGAGGAGGGCAAGGAAGAGAAAAGCAGGATTGGTTGCACTTCACAGTTTTTAAAGGGCTTGCTACCTGGGGATGAGGCCTGTGCTCAGGCAGGGCACACATGGACAATGAAGAACACCCTGCCTTCTCTGTGATGTCAGAGGCTTTAGTAGAAAAATACAGTGAGACTAGGCAGGATTGGCAGAGTACAGCAATGCTAGGACCAAGGATCCTCTGCAAGAGTCTGTTCTAGCAAGTTTCATCAATGAGACTTTTAACCAGCAGGGTCTTGAGATGCAGGGATTCCAGTCCAGTAGAGCCACAGTCAGAAGAAGCCACAGCTGGCCCCAGTTGCCTGTCTAGCAGTCTCAAGCTAAAACTGAGCAAATAGGAGAATTTGGCACCAAGCTCTGACATCCATGGACCTCAAAACCAGGGAATGAATCTACATAAAGTTCTCAACTACATCTACAGGAAAAGAGCTAAGATCTCATCTAATTATGCTTACGAAAATTTATTTTTGAATGGGAATGACAACTACATTAAAATCCATGCTCGCCAAAGAACATGGTGTTTACACAAAGTATTTTTATGTCAGTCAGGCTACTTTGCTAACATGCTCAAAGGTACTTGGAGAGAATCACACAATGATGTTATTAAACTGGTCATTAAGAATGAGGATACTGATGCCAGATCTCTGCACTTTGTGTTTAGTTCTTTGTACACGGACAAAGATTTGTCACTAACACCTCTGGAAATTACTCACGTTTTGGTGGCAACATGCCTGCTTTAGGTGGATCTAGTAATTCAGCAGTGTGAGGAGACCATGTAGACAACCATCAATAGGAACACTGTATGCTCCTATTATATGGCAGTAGAAACCTATAGATTATAAGCTGTAAAGAACAGATGCTTTGAATGACTTCTTTACAATTTGATGATACAACCAAGTGTGGCACTTTGCAAGGAAGTAGATATGAAGTTGATGTATCTTCTTGGATCATCTTCTGACTTACTAGTGATGCAAAAAAAGATCAATGTATATACCACACTGAAAAAATGGATATTTCTCTATCTTAATACATGCTGGAATGAAACCATGAAAGAGCTTTTAGATCATACCAACAACTGGCTTTCCACCTACATGGGATGTATTGATGACATCAGTTTTCTTGAAAGTGAAGAAGGACTAATATTTCAATCAGTGTTTAAATAGCTGAGGTTTCAGCACATCATCTGTGACTTGGCCTCCACAAGCATCCTTGAACAAGATCTTTGGAAGAACCTTTGGAATGGTTGTCACCCATTTATAAACAACAGTGGCTGACTTTGCTGCATGCACAAGAACAAACCATAATTGGACCACATACCATCAATGAAGAACTCAAAGAATGCACCATGAGTGTGGGAAAATAATCCCCAAAGATGGTAGATACACTTGGAAATGGTCATCTTGTAATCTTAGCTTTCCTTTACATGTCACCTTTGCCAGCCAGTGTATAACTTTCAGGAAATATTATCAGCTGTGTGATGCCACTTCTTGCCTAAAACATATACAAAATATCCTATTCAGACTAACTTTGGTGTGTTTTGATTCTAACGAGAAAGTAACATTCAGTAAAACAACAGGTTATAAAATCATTACCTTTGCATATCTGGAGGAACAAATTGCAATGAAATTGGATAGTGAAGTCCTAACCTTCCCTTTGTATATATTTGGCAATTTCCTGTGTGTAAACCTAGAAAATTCAGAAAACAAGTGATCTTGTCAATCATTAGACCCTATGAGCATTTTGTAAACATTGAATAGCTCATTTAATCTGAAAGCTGTGTCATGAATACAGTGAAGAAGACCAACAACAAATTGAAAATTCTTGCAAGTCTAATACCACCAGAAGTGACTGTTTCCCATCATCACCTAATTTCCATGTATTTCTGGAGAAAACTTTTACTTCCAAGTATTTGTCAAACCAAATCAAATGAAGCTAGTCTTGTGATTTTCTTCTTTTTCCTTTCTTTTTCTTTTTTTATTGGATATTATATTTACATTTCAGATTTTATCCCCTTACCCCATTCCCTCCACCACCCAGGAACCCCTTATCCCATCCCCCCTCCTGCTTCTATGAGGGTGTGCCCCCACCTACCCCCCACTCCCACCTCCCCACCCTCGAATTCTTCTCCAGTTAGTGTTCAGCCTTCATGTGACCAAAGATCTCCTCTCCCACCTATGCCCGACAGGGCCATCCTCTCCTACATATACAGCTGGAGTCATTGGTCCCTCCCTATGTGCTCCCAGGCTGGTGATTTAGACCCTGGGGAGCTCTGGTTGGTTGGTATTGTTGCTCTTCTCATGGGGCCATCAACCCTTTCAGCTTCTTTAGTCTTCTCTTTAACTTCTCCATTGGGAACCCTTGATCAGATCAATGGTTAGCTGTGAGGATCTGCCTCTGGGTATGTCAGACTCTGGCAGACCTCTAAGGAGATAGCCATATCAGGCTCCTGTCAGCATGCACTTCCAGACATCCATATCAGTGTCTATCTTTGGTGACTGCACATGGAATGGATACTCAAGTGGAATGGTCTCCAGATGGCCCCTCCTTCAGTTTCTGTCCCACACTTTGTCAAGGTCCTAACGGATATAAGAGAGTATATTTGGAAGGAAAACATCTCAATGAACTTGTTAGTTAGATTTGGCCCTAGCTAATGTGGAGACAAAATAAAATTCATTCCATTGCTGAAACTGTTGTGAACCATTGATTTCTTTATGCTAATATAATAAGATGTAAATCATTGGTTAAAAAAGAATGATTGAGATTAGTCACTGTTGGTGTAGGCTTTCAAGATAACCAAATAGTGCCAAGTTTGGATTTGGATAGCACTTACTGCTTAGTATGTCTAACTATACAAGCACACAAAAATATCTATTTTATAATTAAATGTCATGTCATTCTCCATAAGTAAGTGAATTATATATGCAATATATTTGCATATAAATATATGTTCCCTCATAATGTATTTGTTTATCAATGTAACTGTAAATACTAGGAAATAAAAACTAGACCTTTATGCTACCTGGCTATCAATTTATGAGCTGTTTCATAGTATCCTGTTCAGTTTCTCTGCCTTAGATTTTTTCCTGTTGCTGTGATTTAAAAAAATAAATAAAATAAACGGTATGAAAGCACCCTAGGGGCAACAGTTTATCTCATCTAATACTTTGAGTTTCCAGGCTCCCATGGCAGGAGATTGAAGAAGTTGGTCACATCACACCTACAGTAGAAAGAGCTGACCTTTATGCAAGCACTCAGCTAACTTTCTCCATTGTGTAGAGTTCAAGATCAGAGTCAAAGAATAGTGCCACCTAGGATAGATATGTCTTCTCAAGTCACTTCACATAATCAAGATAACCTCCAACAGCCATTTCCAAAGCCCGGATTCTCACATGATTGTAGACGCTGTCACAACTCTTCCTCTGGTCAGCATGATACTCAAAGACATCACTTTTAAGCCATAAACTTCCAACCCTTGGTCTTGGTCTTCACAGGTTCATAACCATGATATGGTACAAAATTCATTTAATCCAACTTTTAAAATCCCTATAAATAGTTCCCTTGGTCAATCTGGCTGGTTCTGCTCCAATGCCATGCTGTTTTTGCTACTATATCTTGGTAGTCTAACATGTACTGGGAATAGAGTTACTAGCAGTTCCTTTTTAATTCAGGATTGTTTTAGCTATACTGAGTAGCATTTTGTTTGTTTGTTTTGTTTTGTTTTGTTTTGTTTTGTTTTATTTGCTTGCTTTGTTTCTATATGAAGCTGAGAGTTGTCCTTTCAAGGTCTTTTCCATACTTCCCTTGGTTACTAGGCTTCATGTGCTTATGATGCCTCCTAAGGTTACTAGGCTTCACCTACGGTTATTAGTGCCCAAATGTCTCCAGGCCTCATATGCATATTCCACTTACCCATCAACCCAACCAAATAACCCTATTAAAAAATGAGGTACAGAGCTAAACAAAGAATTCTGAACTGAGGAAACTAGAATGGCCAAGAAGAACTTAAAGAAATGTTCAGCATCCTTAGTCATCAGGGAAATGCAAATCAAAACAACCCTGAGATTCTACCTCATACCAGCCATAACGGCTAAGATCAAAAACTCAGGTGATAGTAGATGCTGGCAAGGATGTGGAGAAAGAGGAACACTCCTCTATTGTTGGTGGGATTGCAAGATGGTGCAACCACTCTGAAAATCAGTCTGACAGTTCCTCAGAAAATTGGACATAGGACTCAGCTATACCACTCCTGGGCATATACCCAGAAGATGCTCCAACATATAACACATGCTCCACTATGTTCATAGCAGCCTTATTTATAATAGCCAGAAGGTGGGAAGAATCCAGATGTCCCTCAACAGAGAAATGGATACAGAAAATGTGGTACATTTACACAATGGAGTATCACACAACTATTAAAAACAATGAATTTGAGAAATTCTTAGGTAAATGGATGGAACTGGAAAATATCATCCTGAGTGACGTAACCCAATCACAAAAGAACACACATGGTATTCACTCACTGATAATTAGATATTAGCCCAGAAGCTTGAAATACCCATGATTCTACTCACAGACCTCATGAAGCTCATGAAAAAGGAAGACCAAGTGTGGGTGCTTTGGTACTTCTAAGAAGTAACAAATTACTCAAGGGAGCAACAATAGGGACAAAGTGTAGGACAGAAACTGAAGGAGGGGCTGTCTAGAGACCATTCCACCTGGGTATCCATCCCATGTGCAGTCATCAAAGGTAGACTCTGATATAGATGTCAGGAAGTGCATGCTGACAAGAGCTTGATATAGCTGTCTCCTTAGAGGTCGGCCAGAGTCTGACATATTTAGAGCCGGATGCTCACAGCTAACTATTGAACTGATCACAGGGTTTCCAAACAGAGGATTCAGAGAGAAGACTGAAGGTTCTGAAAGTGTTTGCGGCCCCATGAGGAGAGCAACAATACCAACCAACCAGAGCTCCCAGGTGGTCTAAACCACCAGCCTGGGAGCACATAGGGAGGAACCCATGGCTCCAGCTGTATATGTAAGGGAGGATGGCCTTGTCAGGCATAGGTGGGAGAGGAAATCCTTGGTCCTCCGAGTGTGAGGGAATTCCAGGGTGGGTAGGTGGGAGTGGGAGTTATGTGGGGGCACATCCTCATAAAAGCAGGAGGAGGGGAGATGGGATGGGGGCTCCTGGTTTTGGGCGAATGGGGTAAAGTGATAACATCCAAAGTGTAAATAAAATATCCAAAAAAATTTAAGAAAATTGTTCCTGATTTATTTAGCAGGACATTATCTTAAATGTATGAAACATTACATTCCATTAGACTATTATAAACAGCTACATGACAACCCATTTTATAATCTCGAATAAATTGACAAAGTTCTAGACAAATTCATTCCACTAAGAAAGGAAAAAACAGTACTCCAGCCAAGAAGCAGGTAGAATAAATCCAGCTGTTTTGGTCTCCCTTGTCTCTTCCAAATCCAATCTCCAGAACTCATTCCCAGCTCTCTACTAGTCCACTTGGAGTGACCTATTATACCTCTCTGACCCCATCTCCAGTGGAGTAAGCAGACCTTCTCCAACCAACTTTCCTTCCTCCAACTTATCATATTATCTGACTCCAAACATCATGAGTTATTCCATGGGAACCCATGGCCAGGCAGCTAGGCATTTGGAATGCTATTTACAGAACTTTGCTCCTTCTTTTCCTGTGAATCCAATTTCTCAGTCTCACCTCAGCTCTCAGACCATCTGCTGTGGCCTCCCCTCTTTTCCCTATCTCCATATTCAGTGGATCACAGAGATCTTCCACTTTAACCTTCCTTCATCCAACACAAAGACTTATTTTAGACTTCAACTCCATCAGGTTTTTCCTGGAAACCTGCAGGCCACTACAGCCAGGAAGCAAATAAGGTACTTCAGATCTTCACCTCCTCATCCGTACCTCCAAATCCAATTCCCCAGTCTTATGCCAAGCTCCTTAGTGGATCTGGTTTTTGGAACTGCCCTCCCTTATTCTTTCCATCTCCAATTCAATCGTTCTGTCTCCTACTCATTGCTTTATCCAAGTTCCCAACTCCAGCAGATTCCCCCAGGGAGCCTACAGGCCACTCCAGCAAAGGAAGCAGGTAGCCTAGTTATGAATCTTTCACTCTCTTTCCCCTTCTTTAAAACCAACTGCCCTTTATCATCCCCAACCCTGTAGCCGATTATCTGCTTCAGTCTCCCCTTTTCTCCCCCACTTCCAAAGAGTCACAGAGACATCCTCCTTCTATTTCTCCTGACTTATCTTATTATCTCACCATCTAACTCTAGCACACATTCCCTGTGGCAAGCCTGGCAGAGAAACAGGTGGTAGAGTTTCAGATCTTCATTCTCCCTCTCTCCATGAGCAGTCAAACTATTAGTATCATCCTCAATTTTTAGAAGACTAGCTGTTGTGGCCTCTCCTCTCTGTCTGCCCTCACATTTGGGGAACTAAGAAGATTTGGTAGAAATTTATTCTTTCAACCCCTCATAATCTCTCTTATAGACTATCTTCATTCCTAAGTGTCAGTTCCCAATACATAGAAACATATTTTACTCTGAATCTGCAGTGGCCAAACTCAGCAGAATCCTAGAAGCATTCTGTATTAGACATCACAGAGACATCACACACTCGTAAGAACCAGAGAGAGAGAGAGAGAGAGAGAGAGAGAGAGAGAGAGAGAGAGAGAGAGAGAGAGAGA
>JANHMN010000005.1:61730012-61790274 GCA_030674055.1 Rhabdomys pumilio | reverse complement strand
ACACACACACACACACACACACACACACACACACACACACACACACAAACCAGAATATCTGATGCAATCCTGAATAATAAAAGAATTGCTTGACATCTGACTCAGACCTTTGCAGACACCTGTAGCCAAACTGTGGCTGGAGCTGGGGACTCTTCTGGAAGAACAGTAAGAAGGAATGCTGACCCTGAGGAGGATAGGAACTTCACAGGAAGAACAATAGAGTCAACTAACCTGGACCTTTGGAGCTCTGAGAAACTGAACCATCAACCAAAGAATATACACTGTCTGGACCTAGGCCTCCCTGCTCATATGTAGCAGATATGCAGCATGGCCTTCATGTATATACCAAACAATTGGATCAGAGGCTATCCCAAAAGATTTTGCCTGAATATGCGGTGTGTTCTTCTCTCTGGGCTGCCTTTTCTGGCCTCAGTAGGAAATGATGTGCCTAGCTTCACAGACTTGATGTGCTAGGGTGGAGGTAAGTGTATCCAGGATGACCTTACCTGCTTAGAGAATGAGAGAAGGTGGGAAGGGGTGACTGAGATGGATATAGTGAGCAGGATATAAAGTAGATAAGCTTTAAAAAAAACTACTAGAGGTATTACTATCCCTGCTCTTAAATTATACTACAGAGCTATAGTCATAAAAACAACATAGTATTGGCATAAAACCAGACAAGTTGATGAATGAAATCTAATAAAATACCCATATATTACCCAAACATATATGAGCATCTGTTTGTTGTTGTTGTTTTTGTTGTTGTTGTTGTTGTTTAATAAAGAAGCCTGAAACACACAAAGGAAAAAAAAAGACAACATCTTCAATAAATGATGTTAGTCGAACTGGATGGTTGCATGTGGAGGAATACAAGTAGATCTATACTTATCACCCTTCATCAAACTCAACCCCAAATTGATCAAACACCTCACCATAAAACCAGATACACTGAACATGATGAAAAAAGAAGGTGGAAAATAGCCTTGAACTCATTGGTACAGGGAAAGACTTCGGGAATAGAAAACTATCAAAACAGGGTCTATGAAGAACACTAAATGAGTGGGACTTTATGAAACTGAAAAGCTTCCACACAGCAAGGACACAGTCACAAGGACAAAGCAGCAGTCTACAGAATGGGAAATATTATCAATGGTACATTTCATAGAGGAGTAATATACAAAATATTTAAAGAACTCAAAAAACTGTCAAGGAAACAAATAATCCAATTGAAAATGAGATACAGAGATAAATAGAAAAATATCAGCAGAGCAAATATAAATGGCAGAGAAACACTCAAAGAAATGTGCAACATCCTTAACCATCAGAGAAATTCAAATCAAAACTACTATGAGATTTTACTTTACACCCACGAGAATAGCAAAGATCAATAAAACAAGTGACAACTCATGCTGGCGAGGATGTGAAGGCTACTCATCTATTACTGATGGGAGCACAGACTTGTACAGCTATTATGGAAATCTATAGCAGTTCCTCAGGAAGATTAGCATCAATGTATCTCAAGACACAGCTATTCCACTCTTGGCAATATATCCAAAGGGCATTTCAATCTACCACAGGGACAATTACTCAACTATGTTTATTCCTGCCCTATTCATAATAGCCAGAAACTGGAAAAAATGAGATATCCCCACAGCAGATGAATGGATAAGAAAGTGTACATATGAACAATGGATTATTACTCAGACATTAAAAAAATGAAATCCTAAAACTCAGAGATAAACGAATGGAACTAGGAGGAAAAAGCATCCTGAGTGAGGTGACCCAAATCCAGAAAGACAAATATTTTATGTCTTTGCTTATTTGTGGCTATTACCTGATAAGTCAGTGAAAACCAGTCTGTAATCCATAGAACTGTAATCTGTAATTCATAGAGGTTCTGTATAGAGTAAGAGACTGGAGAATGCACAAATTTCATGAGGAACAGGAAATAGAATAGATAATTATGGATGGATTGGGAGAAGGAGATTCAAACATGAGAACCTAACAGTGGAGGGGAGGGAAGAGGAAGATAAAAAAAAGAATATGGAACATACAGTTAAAATGTCTATTTGAGGGCTAATATGAAAATCTAATATAGTAGACATAACCCAAACACACACATGCACGCATGCACACACACACACACACACACACACACACACACAAACACACACACTTGAGTATGCACATATATGTATATATTACATACATATATAAAGCCAATCTAAAGGAAATCACCAAACAGTGGGGGAGACAAAAGCCCCAACTGGCTACCTCTTGTTACCAAATAAGTATTCCTGTGCTGGGAATGTGTTATATCTAATTGAGTTGGCCAAAGCAGTCCCACAGGAACCCCCAAGTTACCCAGACTATTTAAAATCCTTAGTCTTACTTTCACTCTTTCTTCCATATATCTTTATGCTACCCTCTCACCTAGTTAATCTCTGTCTACTTTGTTTTTCTCATTTCCTCCTTAGTTGCACCTGTGTCCTACTATTCCTATCTTTAGAGATCCTTCTTCTTTCCTCCCAACAAAATTTCTTTCTCCTTGTCTGGTCACTGTAGTTACTTTAAGTTGTATACTACAATTTAAATATTTGGACTAAGGACCCAGGAATAAAAGAGAACATGTGGTATTTGTCTTTTTCATCTTTATTGGTATTTGCTGGTTCCATTTATTCGCCTTCAAAGTTTATAATTTCATTTCCCCACACACAGGCCAAAATAATTCTACTGTGTATAAGTACACTTTCATTTCCCATTCATCAGTTGAAATACATTTAGATTGTTTCCATTTATTAGCTATTGTGAGTAAAATGCCACTGAATATGCCTAAGGAACTTTTTCTATAGTAAGATATTGACTATTTTATGTGTATTCAAAGGAATAGTATCATAGGGATAGTATACTTTTAGCTTATCAAACCATCCACACATATTTCCTGAGTGATTGAACCAGTTTACAATCCCACCAGCAGTGAGATTGTCTTCAAGAGAATTTTGTTATGGGTTGTTTTCTTGATCATATCTATTTTGACTAAGGTGATGTAAAATTTCAATGTATTTTTCATTTGTATTTCCACAATTGCTAAGGATGCACATTCTTGGAGCTATTTTTATCCATTTCTGCTTCTTCTTTTTAGAGAGCTCTGCTCAGATCCATAGGCCCTTTTAAATTGGGTTGTTGGTATTCTTGACTCTTTGTTATTTATGTTCTTTGTATATTCTGGGTATTAATCTTTTATTACATGTCAAAATTTCAGAAATATTTCTCCCAATCCATGGGTTTGTTCCTTGCTCAACTGATTGTTTTTCTGTACAGAGCTGTTTTATTCAGTGAGGTCCTGGGAGAATGATGTCAAATTCAGAACATCCTTTCCTGCACCTGAATCTTGGTACTGATTTCTAATGTATAGATTTGCAATTAATATTCTAAGCAAAGTTTTAGTTTATTTCAAAAGATTTTGCATACTGTTTTTGTTTATTTTAATGGTTGTAGTAATCAAGACTCTCACAGTTTATATAATGAATTTTATTAAAGCTAATGTCCTCTTTCCTTCATTCTCAAAGATTGCAAAGTTGTATACCTCTCCTTTCTTTATCTTACATTGACATTAGTTTTAAAAAGGTTCTTTTAGCGTTCATTTTATACAATTTTATTTATTAAGTAATCTATATAATTGTGTATAATAGTGCCATCTTACCATACTTAACTTTATTAGATATACAATGCCTTTACTATATAAGCTAACATAATTTCAATTCACATGCTTTAGAAAATTGATTTTTTTCCTGTGAAAAAGTTTTTCTAAAGTTTTTATGATACCAAAAATGACAATGGAACACTGATTTGGATCTTATATTTTCATTAACAGATACTTTGTTGGAAATAGTTTATGTTAATTTCTAGAAATTTTGTTTATCACTCTACTTGTTACTTTCCAAGCTATTACATCATTGAAGTAAGATCCTGTGACAACTAAAAAGGTCTATAGCTAAATATCTGAAATGATTTGTGTATTTTTGTTTGGAATCACTATGTTTTGTGTTCCCTTCCAAAATTCATGTTTTAGAAATCCAGTTTTCAAATTCATATATTGATAGTGTTTGTAAATAGATTATTGATGATGTAACTTGTGTCAGAAAGCATTTAACAAATGAAGAACCAATTGAGCTTGTGTTTCCTATTATTATGCAGAAAAACTTTCTCATAGATGCCATCACCTTTTCTTTCTATCCTGAAGTACTATATGAAATATTTTTCTTTATAAAACACAGCCTGTAATATGCTGTCAAAAATATTAAAAAGATTATGTAACTGATTATAATACACCTATATGAATGAAACACATTTGACAATAGACTTGTGTCTTTGTGAACTTTATAAGAAGGTAACATCCAAGCAATTATGAAAACAGGAATTCAGGAATCAAAACATTACCATAAAAAATTCTTTGACTTTCCCAAAAATTCTTTCATTAAATCTCACATATTTTGAGAGAAAACACTGGCATGTTAAGTTGTCTGTATGTCTCTGTATGCTGTATTTAGTATCAATTTCAGGTGAAACATGTAACTCTTATGTCATATGTTCATCAAATGTGAAACTCTAGAATCGTGGAGAGACCTGTTTGGAGATTTTGGCAAAGAGAGAAAAGAAAAAGTTATCAGTGGTTCACTGCTCAAGAGAAAGGTGGCATAAAGCAGAAAAGCCTTTAAGAAATTTTTTAAGTTGGGTGGTAGTGGTGCATACCTTTAATTCCAGCACTTGGGAGGCCCAGGTAGGCAGATCTCAGATTTCAAGGCCAGCCTGGTCTAGAGAGTGAGTTCCAGGTTAGCCAGGGCTACACAAATAGAGCATGTCTCAAAAAGAAAAGCAGCCAAGAATTATTTTAAACAATTATTTAAAATTAGGTATATTAACCAATGCTTGCTTATTTGTACTGTATCTTTTATTATTGTTATTGCTGTCATACCAAATTATAAGGAGCTATAATAACCTCATAGGGAATGTTGAGTCCTGCATATACTCCTCTTGGAAATTAGTTAAAAGATGAATGCACTTTTATGACATTTTGCATTATTTTTCATTTATCTTCCTATATACCATGTTTCTATAAAAATATATTTATAACATAATAAAATAAATTATATATATATTAATTTGCATACACAATACACACACACACATATATATACACATAAATGAATGTGAATTTTATTTGAGATAGAGTGCATTATACTGCTATCTGGATTTGATCTCATGATTCTTTTGCCTCTATCTCTCAAGTTCTTGAATTTAAATTGTCTCCCATCTTGTCTAACAAAATTATTATGGCATTTAAAGAAAATTCACAGATAATTTAATAGTGTCTTGTATAGGAGAATCATGTTTCTAATCAGTAATTAACAACAATGTTGAAATTGGAGTTGTATTGATCAAATGTATATCACAACTTTCTGTGAAAGAATTAGTGAGTAAATATTTTAGTGTATATTTTTATAGAGTGATTATGTCAAGACAATTTAAATGTTATAAGATCATACTGTATGCCAGAATCACTAAATTTGTTAGTGTTGTACTGCTTTTATAAGTCCCTAAGATGAGCTATAAAGTAGAGTCTTAAATTTTCCTCTCAACTTACTATGGGGCTACTTAAGCAATTTAGCCAATATCTCTTAACCACAATATTAAAAGGTAGCACACATTTTTGTATTAATTATTTGGCTTCATTAAAATATCCTTTACTGGAATTAATTGATAGTTTATTATCTACATCTATAGATTTTGCTATAGTTCTATTAGCTTTCTTAATAAAATAATAATGAAACACCATAGCATGAGCATATATAAAAAGATAACCAGTGTTACATATGCATTTTCATATTTTGCTAATTATTTCTTCTTGGTTAAATAAAATGAAAATGGTTATAATTATAAGACCGTTGCTGGATCAGAACTCATTCCATCATACTTGTCTTTTGTTGGCTTTTAAGATAATTAGCTTTTAGTGCTAGCCTGCTTTTATAATGAATTAAGAATAATTTTTGTTCATTAGTATTATTATAAACTTGAATTTTGTTGTACAATTTGTCAAGTTCATTTATATTAGCATCAAGCAGACTCTATAAATGCAAAACTTAGTCTTCCAAGAGAAGTGGCAGGAAGCAATCTCTTATATGACAAATTCAACATTATCATATGTAAACCTCATTTACTATGGAATGTCTCCCTGTTTCCAGCTCATTAATTGAATGAAACCCACTTTCACAATTTAGTAGACAGTAATGCTCTCCAAGTAATGGAATAGTATCTTTAGAAAAAAAATGATGTGTGTGTGCATGGAATGGAAAGATAATGTGAGGAAATAATTATTCTTGAACAGAGAGCAGTGAAAATATGCTGATAGAAATATCAAAGCCATAATATTATACTAAATTGAGAAATATAAAATCAATATGAAGAAATGGCCATTCTTTAGATAATAAGCAATTTGTTCACTAAAATTTTCCAAATATTTAAGAAGAAACTTGGATGATTTTTCTCCACCTAATTAATTTCCCCTAAATTACAAAAAAAAAAAAAAAAGATTGTATGTTGACACATAACTAATCCTCATTCCTCCCTTTCTGTCTGTGTTTGACAACTCAAAAAATCATTTGATTTTTGAAAAAGAACCTATGTATAGATCAACTGCTTACAAATGTATAGTTATTCAACCATGAAGCATCTGGGTGGATCATCCAAATTCTCGTCATGTATTTTATTCTAAGAATCTCTGAATAAGTTACACAGTTTCAATGTACAAAATGAAAATGGCCTATGAACTCTAAACAAACACAACTCAGAAAGAGAGGCAATATGTATTAGCTTCAATTGCACATGGTAATAATTCTTCTTCAATAAAAGTTATTTGAAAATCAGTTATAAACCTATTTAATGTATAAAAAGGAAATAGCAAATATAAGTTAGGTTTCATAAAATGGTAAAGAAGAAAATAGAGAAAATAAGTAGCTAGAGAGAGAAAGAAGTGTTGTACATTACTGATGTCCATGTTTACAAAGATGATGCTTTATATTTACATAACATATAGTATTTTGCAAATATTGTCTAAGTTGCTATGCAACCAGCAACCACTCCATACCTTTTCGCTGGTAGGATTAACCTACTTATGGAAACAAAATTACCTGAAACAATGGGCTTTATTAGCCACATTAGCATAAGAACTGTGTCTTAAATTGTACACTCTGTCTACATAATCTGTTTTCTCTGAGCGAAAAAGCAAATTCTTTATTACAGTACAAGGCCAGGAGCATAATACCAAATAACTGAGAGATACTTTGACCATTTATTATAGTTCTGTCATTCAGACGCTCCCTACACCTTTTATAAATCTATGTATATTTTAGATCCATTTTTCTTACTAGATATTGTTTTATATTATTGGTCCTCTATTAAAGCAGCTCTTATATTTGTCCTTTATTGAAATTAATATATAGTTATAATTAAAATTCTGAGTTAAAGATTCAGCCATTGAGATCTTACCTTCCAAAGAAGGCAGTTACTGTGTGTGTGTGTGTGTGTGTGTGTGTGTGTGTGTGTGTGTGTGAGGGGGGAGGGAGAGTATTACATTTAATGTGTATGGATGTGTTTTCTGTTTGTATGTTCATGCAACATCAGAGGATAGAAAGGGTTACCAATTCCTTGGTACTGGAATTGTAGATAACTTCAGACCATTATATGGGGGCTAGAAACCAAAACCAGGTCCTCTGTAACCTTTCTTATATATTTTTATTGCTTAAAATATAAATAACAGGCTATTTTCTGTCATGAGATACTCCTATTGTATAAACAATAGTTTTCCAGTCTGTGTCATGCTCTAAGATGATTTTGGACTCCATTATGACAGTAGAATATTACTGAGTACCTAGATGCATCTGTAAACAAAACCAACTGACTGGTACCACGATGTAATAAAGAGTGACAAATGATTTATTCCTGGGAGTATAAAGCGTACCATTGTGTAACTTTATTGAGATAAATTGAGACTATAAGGCCACATGAGCATATTAATATTATATCCTGGATATAGGCCTATGAACTTACTGGATATGCCAGTCTTAAGATTGTACCTCCCTTACCCTAGCACTCATATCACTCATAGCACTTGCCTGTTTACCTGACACCTGGTCTGTATTCATGTCAAGGGCAGATAGACAAAAAATTATGACATCATCCCTTTGGGCTCAGCCTCTACTGTTGATGCTGCTTATAAAAATATAATTAATTTATTTTTATTTTCATGTGTATGTATGAGTGCCTGAATACCTGTATATCCTCATGGAGGACATAAAAACATGTTAGCTCCCCTGGAATAGGTGTAAGAGGAGTTTATGAAATGTTTGATATGGATGTACAGAACTAAACCTGGATTCTCTCCAAGAGCATCAAGTTCCCTTAACTGCTGAGTCATTTCTATGGTAATTGAAATGACCTTTTTGACCTTCTGGTCATTCATCTGCTTAGCCCATTGGACTTAGAACTGCTTTCCACCTCTCGATCCAGTTCTGTTCTTTCATCTCTGCACCTGACTATATCATAACTATCAGTCTTCACCCTCCCAAGGCCTGCTTTAACAGCAGTAACTTTGGGTTTATTATCTTCTCAATACAGACTCTGTATGCATGTCTATTAATCAAGTTCTTAAACCTGGTAAAGTCTCTTACAGCCACTTTAATGTACATTCATTCTGTAACTCATATCCATGGAGTTACATATCATATCCATATATGATAAATACAGATATATTTTATGTGTGTAATGTTATATATGGTGTAAAAGTTTATATTAGCAATTAGGCGTGAAATAAAAATATCCCTTGAATTACCCTCAACCAGAGTACTAAGACAGGCATGATTATCTGACAAATGGCTGCTGTTGAAGCCTTTGAAACTTATGAATTTACTGCTCTTCAAAAAATTATAACATTGTGTAACATGTACTTACACATTGATGACATAGCACAATCACAACAAAATACAATTATCTGTTGATAAAATATTTGTATAGTGTCTCCTTGGCTTGCCAGTACAGATAGTATCTATTAATCACCTGTGCCTATTGAGTAAGTGTGGTGTGGATAATATGAATTAAATTCTTCTATAAATGTGAACTATTACCAGATTTCAAAGTTTATATGTAAAAAATACACAGATCAATATTTCTATGTTTAAAATATATTCATGTTTTACTTAATTGTTGAAAATACAAGGTTTATTTCACTTGTTTCTTCTAATTCTCCATCCCCTTCCAGACAAAGGAACGACTATCAAAGATGATGTTGATTTAAATGGGAATGTTCTCAAAACACAATAAATAGTATAAAATTTTGAGTATGCATTTGTGGCCAAACATTTTATCAGTAGTATCTATGACCTTGACTGAAATTCATTTAGTTTTCAGAGGAAAATATAATTAAAGAAATATTTTTAATAGCCTAAATTTGGGCTGATAGCATTAACTGCTATAAAAATCGGGGATTTAAAATGTAAGTCATATTATAAAATCCTTCACAGCTCTGACATTTTTTAACTGTGATTGAGAAAGTGAACATGGTAATATTTATTATGTATACATGACAGTTTAAAAAATGCTTCATGAGATAACTAAATATCTGGTATAGATATTTGTCATCTTGCCCAGAGTAAGATGACAAATATATTTTTGCTTGATTGTAATCAATAGATTAGAAAACACTGCATACTTTTCTCTCCCCACCCTCTCTCTTCCTTTCTGTATAATAGTACATATTATTACCCCCCCTGGCTATTCATTCCTTTTTTTTCTTCTATCTCAAATTTCCAAAAATCTATTTTTCATTTTAAAAACAATATGTCTTGGAGGCAGAGTCAGGTAGATCTCTGAGTCTGAGGGAAGCCTGGTATACAGAGTGAGGTCCAGGACAGCCAGAGCTACATAGAGAAAACATGTCTCAAATAAAAGAAAAGAAAGATATATTAATAAATATATAATTACATCATTTATCCTTCTCTTTCATCTCTCTAAACCCTCCCATGTTCTTACCTGCTTTCAAATCTAATTCTTTTGTTCATTACTTGGATGTATATATATGGACCTCATGAGCGTCTTCCTGTCCACTTTGGCAAACACAACTTTAAGGTTGCAACCATCATCCAAAATTTAATGTGAAATTATGTATTTTAAATTTAAAAAGTGTTTCATGAGTACTGCAGGAAACCTTTCACATTTACCATATCATACTGTCCATATTTGAACAATCACTGATCTATTTTATACGTTGATGGATTTGTCAATTTGACATTTATTAAAAGTGGAGTAATATAATATTTAATTCTGTGATTGGTCTCATTTAATTAGCCAAATCTTACAAGGACTTACTTTAATGTAATAAAAAATTACTTTACTGTAATACATCAATATTTTGCAGAATTTTGTAAGATTTTTTATTATTTAACTTTTTATTGATCCTTTGTGAATTTCACCTTTATATACCACTAATCCACTCATTTCACCATCCCTTCATACTCGTCCTCTGCCCTTGTAACATCCTCACCAAAAGAAAACAATCCTATTCATTCTTGAAGATCTAGTGTGTTACAGTGTGTCACACAATGTAATCTTTTGTTCATACATCTTTGCTTTCAAATTTTCATTGCAATGTGTCATTGGTCTTGTTCAAGACCTCTGGCTTCTGCTACTCTAGCAATACTGTATCCTAACTGGAACTCTGCTTAGATATCCTTTTGGCCCATGTCATCGAGATCCTGTAGCCTTGGATCTGTAGGACACTCCCCTTCATATCTTCCAGCAGTTCCTGGATCTTGGTGTTGGCCAACTCAAAGGCCTGTATCTGGGCTTTGGTGGTATCTGAGCTCTTCAGTTCACCAAATCTTCAGCACCCACACCACCAGGGCAAGCTCTAGCACTGTCTTGCCTAGGTCATCCAATGGTGCAGCTGGCAAAGGTCAGTGGCAGGTCTTCTACACTTATGTCCTCGAGTCAGCTCACCTGTGTCCCTACCATCAGTGTCAGCTCTATTGTGCTGTCCAGGTGAGATGCAGAGCCCATTCTACTTAGTGCCACTGCAGGTGAGGGACAGTGATAGCTTTCCTGCTTTCATGACCTCAGGGCCAGAATTTCCTCTTGCAGCATGTGGCAGAGGGGAGGTATCTCTCCCTTACCCGTGCCACCACCTATCAGACAAATGGCAGGGCCAGATCTCCCACACTCATACCCTCAGGAACTGACTCACTTGCAACTCACACAAACAGGACCAGCTCTACTCTGCTTCTGCTTCCTGGGTGAGGTGCAGAACTGACTCTATTATTGCAGCTCACTAGAAGCAGGACCAGCTCTCCTGCTTTCATGCCGTCTGGGCCACCTGTCCCACAATGCCCAATGAGGGGGTGGGTTCAGTTATACACAGCACTCAGACATTAACATGGCCCCAGGAAGCAGCACAGTCTAGGTATATGTGTCTGACCTTTGATTCTAACAGACTTCCACTGCTGCAAGGCCATGGACACATGCATACATGATGGCAACATGGGTCAAGACCTCATTGTGGCCTTAGGTGACATGGCTGGCTATTCATATTAGGCTGTTCTGCACTACCTTTGAGTTTCCAGTCTGCCTCCCTCTATTGTACACATTGTTAGACTAAAACTTATTGTATTGTCAGAGATACATTTTTAAAATTAGTGCATGTTAATTATACAAAAGGATTTCATCTTGATATTTATACACACACAGTATACCTATTTATATTCATTACCTCTATTATTGTTTATTATCTGTCTTATTCTCATTCATTTCTTCTTTTACTTATACACCCCTATTATTTTTTTTTGTTATTTTAATTTCTTTTTCTCTTCCTATGTTTCAAGTATGAGAAAAAAATATCTTTGTGGAATTGTCTTTTTCAATCAATATAATGATTCTTAGCTTCATCAATGTTCTATAACTTTAATTAATTTTGTTTAATTTATAAATATAACTCTATTATATATAATATCACTGTTTTTTTATCCGTCATCCACTGATTATTATCGACATTGATTCTATGATCGGTCTACTGTGAATGGTGCCACTTTAAACATGTTTTGGCCTGTAGCTCTATGGTAACTCGGCATGAATTATTTGGGGGCATATTGAGAATCCCTAGGGGTAGGTGCTGTTAAAGTTCTACTTAGAAATTTTATTTATTTATGTATTTACTTACTTACTTACTTACTTACTTACTTACTTACTTACTTATAGAAACTCATTTCTGATTTCCATAGTAACTGAGTTAATTTATAGTCCAATACCCAGTGGAAATTTGGTCATTTTGGTCTGTATTCTCTTTCATGTTTCTTGTTTATTTTCTTGATGATAGATATTTTGGTCTAAATCATATAAAACATCAATTTTGTTCTATTTTACATTTTCTGATATCTATGATTGTTCAACATTTCATGTATTCATTGGACATTTATTTATTTTAAATATGGTTATTTCATTTGCCAGTTTATTGATTAGGCCATGTCTTAGTTTTTTTTTTTTCATTGTGGTTATAAATTACTAAGACAAAAAGCAACTAGGAGAAGAAAAAACACATTTCATCTTACAGCTTATAGCTCCCCATGAAGGGAAATCAGGACAGGAACTCATGGGAGAAATCTGCAGTCAGTGACTGAGTGAGGCAGAGGTTATAGTGCAAGCCTCTTTCCTACTAGGTTCTCATGGCTTTCTCAGTTTGTTTTTTGGTTATGCCAGAGGATCACCTGGACAAGGATGGCATGAGCAACAGTGGGGTCAGGTCTTTCCACATAAAATATTAATCAGGAGAGGGTTCTGTAGGCTTGTCTATGGCATATTTCATGGAAGCATTTTCTCAATTGACACTTCTCTCTCCCAGATAATTAGTATCAAGTTGACTAAACAACCAAGACCATTTTTGGAGACTTCATAAAAGCTAGCCTGAGACCCAATTTTTCTCCTTCCTATGGACCCAATTTCAATATATATATATATATATATATATATATATATATATATATATATATATAACTTGATTTGAACACACAGATTAAAACCAATCAATTAATAGCAGATGATTTAAATGTTCCCATTGACTTAGGGTTTTATTGCTAATGAAGAAACACCATGACCAAGACAACTCATAAAGGAAACCATTTAATAGGAGTTGGTTTACATGTTTATAGGTTTAGTCTATTATCATCATGGTGAAAAGCATGGAGGCAGGCAGGCAGATGTAGTAGTACTAGAGAGAAGCTGAGGGTTCTTTACTCAGATTGGCAGGAAGGAAAGGAGAGCAATCCTGGGTCTTGCTTGGGGTTCTGAAATCTCAAAGCCCAACCCCAACTTCCTCAACAAGACCACAGGTCCTAATGGTGCCACTCTTTATGAATGATCATTCCCTATGGTCATTTAGATTACTACATTCCATTCCTCTCCCACCCCCCCATAGACATGTAGCCATATAATAAAGCAAAAAGTATTCAGTCAAACTTTGGAAGCTACCATAGTTTATAACAGTCTCAAATTTGTTTAAAAGTTAAAAGTTCAAAGACTCTTCTGAGATTCGTGAAATCACTTAACTAAAATCAAAATCTAAAATCTAAAAGGAGATCACATACATAAACATGTAATGGCACAAGATACACAGTACCATTCCAAAGAGGAAGAAAGGGAGCATAGTGAGAAAATACTGGAAGAAAACACAACCAACAACTAACTATGCAAACTCTAAATGCCTTAGCTCCACGTCTGATACCAAATCACTGTTCATATCTCAACTCCTTTCACATTTTGACTGCAATGCACGTCTCTTGGGCTGTTTTCACTCCCTGTTAGGCACTTTCGTTGGCTGGTATTCTACAACTCTGGCATCCCTAACATCTTGGTGTATCCAAGGCAATTTAAACTTCACTTTCACAGCTTCAGGCAAAGCCTCTCAAGACCTCCATGTATACATATCCCTGCCACATGTTTGACCTCATTGGATTTTCTTGCCATAGAGGTAGATTCTATAACATCTTTCTTTTGTCCTTGATTCTAAAGCCAGAGCCACATGGTAGCCTCTTTGTTCAAATATATTTCATCAGCTTTCTGTTTTCATTGGTTTCCTTTACTGTCTAAGGTTTGCTATCTTGGAACTTGCTCAGTAGACCAGGCCACATTTCCCAATAATGCCACCTCTTATCAGTGTAAGGGGACTATTTTCAGTCAAACCATCACATAGATTCAGCAAGTTGTATTTATATATTTGTGCATACTTTACATACATACATACATACATACATACATACATACATACATACATATATTTGTGTGTGTATATACTTAACAATAATAATAATAAATGAGGCTATCAATTTGTTAGAGGTGGTGACACAGAAGAGATTGGAGGAGGGTACCTCAGACTGATAGAAGAAAAACAGGCTGTGAGGAAATTGATGACAGTTTCAACTAAACATATATTTTAAAACTTTATTCCAAATTGTTTTGTGCCATTCCTGGAATTTTAAGAAGAGCAGCTCTCTTAATTTCATTTTCCTATATTGTAATATTGATTTATAGAAGGTTTTGATTGTTTAGGTTTATGTTGTATCCTGCAAAATTGTTGAATTTACTAGTTCTTAAAAAAGTAGTGCCAACTGGAGATCTTAAAGAATTTGAGGTAAAATGTGTAGGAGAATTTGGAGAGAAGAAAGAAAATGTGACATGTTTTAATTAATTATAATCTGAAAAAATAAAACACAAAAAAATATGTGTTCATTTCAGTCTTTTTGTTCATAAAATCCAGCTATCTGCAGAGGTAGATTTGATGGCGGGTATTGACTGGGGTTCAGCTAAGCATTGTGGAGACAGCTTGGTAGATTGGCAGAGCCATCTCCACACTGGCATCTCGTGGGTGGCAGGGCCTGCATGAGCCACAGTCAGAGTTGAGCAATGGCGGGAGCACATTGTTGCTCTTGGCCTCAGGCCTTGTCTAGTCAGGAACATGGGAACATGGCGGCTTCATAACAACAAGCCAGATTGGGTGCTTCCAATTTTATTATTTACAATAACAGATCCCCTAAATGTATTTTGTTATTTAATAATTTTAATTAGGACTTCCATTTAGTTATTTGTTGAATAGCAGTGACAAAACTTATTATCTTTATCAGATTCCTGATAGCTGAATAATGGGTATAATTTGTTAAACCACTATAGATGCTGTACTTAAATGGTTATGATATATTACCTTATTTAAAAAAAAAACACATTCATTTTATACTTAGAATATTGAGCATTTTTTCATAAAAGGTTATTTGTGAAAATTTTGTCTACAGTTTTGGAGGAAACATTTTGAGACACCATCATTCTATATAGCTCTGGCTTATTTGGTGTTTACTAGGATGCCCACATTCATTTTGAGTCCAGGTTTGTGGCAATATTTCTACCTCAGTAAGCTAACTTTTGTAATTACAAGTATGAGTTATTATATGCTTAATTTTGTCTATAAGTGTTCATATAATCTTATTTCAGTCCCTTGTTTTATTAAAACGGGTTTACAGTCATTGATTTGGGTATGCTCTGCTAGCCTTGCATTTATGGGTTAATTCTTGTTGATCACAGCATATGATTTTTTTTTTATGTTAGATATTTATTCTGCTTAAAAGTAACTTTATGAATATTTTACATCTGTGCTCACTCCTTATAACTTATACTGGTTTGCAATCTTCATTTGTTGTAGTGTCAGAGTTTGGCTTTGGATTAAGAGAAATAATGACCCTCATGAAATTAGTTTAAAATTTTTCAATTTGGTTAATTAGTTTCAAATATCTATTTCTTCTAGGTTATCTGAGTAGCTGGCATGCATTCATTTATTTTAGTCTTTAGTGGATTTAAATAATTATTTGAGGATCTCATATGTAATGGTTTCTGCATCATATTCCATTTTCGTTTACTTTTCCAACTCTTCTGTATACAGCTCAAAAACCCACTTTCCAATTTATGACCCCTTTTTCTGTAATTATTTTTATCTACACAAACACACACACACACACACACACACACACACACACACAGAGAGAGAGAGAGAGAGAGAGAGAGAGAGAGAGAGAGAGAGCAGCTTTTACTCTATTCTTTTTTTAATTTTATTGGATATTTTATTTATTTATATCTCAGATACCACCCCCTTTCTCAATTTCCCCTCTCTAGAAATTCCCTATCCCATCCCCCCTTCTTTGCTTTGCTATTATACCATTTTAATGTAGCCGCCTGCAGCTACAAGAAACCAAGTTCACATGAAAGGAAGTCTGAGAATGAAAGGGGAATGGAAGGCGAGACAAAACATGAGGCCAAGACAAAGTCTTCTAATCAAGGCCTGAAGTTTAATATTTTGCTTTCACATATAAAGGGGACCCCCCCAGTCTCTTCTTGTTTCAACCCAGTGGCTGGGTGAGGGGATAGCAGCTCTAAGGTGTCAAGACAAGCTCAGCAGGTGGTCCATTCTTCTTAGCTCCTATAGCAGACTGCAGTGAGCCAAGGCCAGCAATGCAATGCCTCCTAGGTCCTATTGTTTAGGTCTACTGTGGTAAACAGCTCACAGGCCTGCTCAAGGCTGTAGGGGGAGGGCCCAGTTCCCCCCTTAATTTTTAAAGATGGCAGTGCCAATATCTGGACAGGACACAAAATTTCATCCAGCCTAGAGTCTCGAGTGGCCGGGCGACCATGCCTGGCTTAGATCAGTGTCTATATTATTCCTATATTACCCATCTTCGAGAAAAACATACTTAGCATATTGATGTATGCCTCTGTCTTAGGTTTATAAGAGCTTAAAAACACTCTTACCTGTCTTTGACTAACCGGCCATCATTGGCACACTCTTTAGACCAAGACCACATTCAGAACAAAGGACCTGTGGGCATGCACTAGATGCAATTCTTCACAATGATGTGTAACTGCCAGGATGAATAGTTGAGCTTTCTGAGAGTGATCCTGTGTGAGGACAATCAATCTGCTTAAATACAAGGATCAAAGGTTAAAAGCAACATGATTATCCAAGCAATGTAGAAAATAAGATTGAGAGTGGAAATGTTCCAGTATCTAATCCAACTGCTAATTAGCAGGGATCAGACACAAGTCTAGCCACCAGGTATATAGTGGGTGGCTTTAAGTAATGATAAAAAACACTCTCCAGTAAGAGTGGAGATTATATGCCAAGTTAAATCAGCTGGTTGATAAAGATTTTGACCCATCTTCATAATTAGAATCATAATTATTAGGCTCAAGATCTGTGTCCACTTGAAGGACCAGTCTTTTAGGCAGCCATCAGGCTCCATTCTCTTTTTCTGAAAAATGTAGACTGACCCACGACCCCAAATTAAAACAGGATCAGGACCACACCAAGTATTAGTTAAGGGGTCTCTCCATATGATCCTGGCAAATGAGCTGGAAGTGACCGGATGCCAGTTGCAATCTGCTGCAGACTGACCTTTACCATCAGTTTGCGGAAAATTTAAAACAAATAAGACAAAAGCAAGGTGTGCTTTCGGTGACCTTGGGGGGTATAATTCCCCCTTTCTAGTTAAAAAGGCCATTTTTTTAGAATTACTTATAAAACCAGGGAAGAAGCCCCATTAGCTGCTTTTCCCACACTCAGAGAGTTATATTATTTTAAAATTTCATAATCTCTCTTTCATAATTTTTTGTCCTTGAGGATAATAGGGAGATATCAGTAATATTAAATTGTCAGCAAAAACATCTCAAATGTTTGACTGTAGTCAAATAACTGCAATAGCCAGTTCTATTATCTATCTTAGTATGATATGGAACAACAAGCACAGGAAAATAATATAGGCAATAACTAATTATATTTTTAGTTGCTTCTCTTGTTAAGGCAGTTGCAACTAGAAAGCCTAAAAGGTGTCAAGTCACATGTAAATATTTTAATTTTTTAAAATAAAAAATGAGTAACATCTATTTGCCAAAATTGATTACATAAAAGTCTTCAAGGCTTAACACCATTATGAAAAAATTGAAGATGTTGAGAACAAGTTTTTGCAATTTAACTTGCACACTTTCTAGAAATGCCAAATTGTTGTCTCAAGCTATTACTATTTTGATGTTGTAAAGAATAAGACTGTATGGCCAATTATTTCTGAAAGGCCTATAATCTGCCTAGTATACAAATCTGCTCTGGCATTGTCCTACGATTCAGGCAATCCAATGAGCTTTTAAATGTCTTATAAAGTTAAGAAACAGTACATGTTTCTTAAATTAAGCTTTATTTTTATAATAACTATAAAATTTGAGAATCAGCAATGTCTAAAAAAGAAACAATTTTAAGCAATTATAAATCATGAGCCATATACTGGCTATGAGTATATAAATTGAAAGCTTGATTTTTTAGCATTTCAAACAGTGGCTATAACACAATTTAATTATTTGTGTTGAAGCAGGGAAACCTCAAGAAAATAAACATGTGATCTAATTACATATACTGCCTTCTCAATAGATGAGGTATCTGTAAATATAGTAAATATAGCAAACATCTTTTCTACGGGCTGCATGCGTAGTAAATTTCAGGAAATATAAAAGCATGCATAGAGAAAAACTGTAACAACTTGTCTTTTGGATAATGATCATTAAATTTGCCTAAAAAGTTTGCCATGTAATAGGCCAAATATCATTATTTTTTAACAACCAATTTTTTCTTTTTAGCTGAGTGAGAGTATCAGATAAAGGCCAAGCTGAAGGCAACCTGTCCTCTAATAATTGTTATATAACTTAAGATCAGGTCTCTTGCTAGTAATAGATAGAACCCAATATACATTAGAGGAACCAAAGCCATCTCATTCTCATTCTTAACAAATTTGGAAGGAAGCTATTGCAAAGAAACCAAAACAAATTGAAGAATGTTTTTGCCAGCAGGTACAGTTATAACTCCTGGCCCATAAACTTTGTTGTGAATGTCTTTGGGTCTTAGGTTGACCCGTCCCCTGCAAGAAACAAGCAAAGCAAAAAAACAAATTCCAGAAAACACCTTTCCAGGAGCTGGTCATGAAGACCCAGGACAAAAGGAATGTTTGTCACACAAGTTTCTGGTGAGCTCAGTCTGCATTATCTTAATTCAAATGTAAAAGTTCTTAATCTCCGCCTGTTTTCTGAGGTCTGGCCTGAAGGCTATCTTTTGTAGGCCTATACCATGCCACATTTCTTTTAATTTTTTTATTTTTTAAACTTTAACTTAACTCTACATGCTGTATCTTTTACTCTATAAACAGAGGCGAATCAAAAAATCTCAAACTCTCGATTGAACTGCCAACTGTAGCCAATGGAATATTGGCAGTTTAACTATATTTTTAAGCTTCTTTTGCAACATTAGAGTATAACCATAATTTTGAGAAACAAAACCAATTTTTAACAATGTAAACAATCTATTTTCTCTAAAATCAACACCAAGTAATTACTTTTATGTTACAAAGTTTTGCTGCCAGTTCTTATATATGAATGTATGATAGTGCAGCTTTTAATATCTTACTAAAGAGACACTGTTTTAAAATCTTATCTTTATACATCTGGTTTCTGAATTACTCCAACCCCGAGTTACCAATCTTATGCCAACTTTTTGTTACCAAGGTTGCAGATTTTTAATCATACCCAATAACTTATAGGCCAATAATCTATAACCAAGACATGTAGAACATATTTATACCTTTAAAACCAATCAGAAACAAATTTTTCTAGCTGTAATTTCAAGATAAAAGCACCTTGTCACAGAGATTTTTCTAGGACAAACAATTCTTAGCTTCCTTATAAAATTCAAAATACTGCTGGTCCCTTTAAAAGCAGCTTATACTGACTATCAACTTTTGGGAGGGCTTTTCCAGCTCAGCTCAACTCTTAGCTACAGGTGTTAAGAAAACTTATCAGCCTCTGCTCTACATATTAATACTGCCTTAAAAACCAAGTAAAACTAGACCAAGGGGTGGATGCGTAGCAGCTTTAATCATTTTTGTCTTTTGAACATGAAACAGAACACCATTCATTCAGACAATGAAACAAAAAACAGACAATTGACACACGTGGACATTGCCACGCCAAGCACAAACAATAACCAAGGAAGGCAGAATTATGGATACTACTCAGTGCTCTGTCTTTTTCAGTTTTCTAGTTCTTTCTAACACTGTTCCTCTTGCCTGAGGCAACTCTTAGGCTGCAGGCAGGTGCCAACTAGTATTCTCCTATCCCAAATTCACTGTCACTTCCTAGATGAGCTTGCATCTGTTCAACTCTCACTCAATCTAGACCATATCCCACTTAAACACACTTTGTGCAAACACAGCCATCAATGCTGTTTGTTGCTCACCAAGTGCTCTGGGTACTCTTCTTTTTCCATTTTCCATGAAGCTCTACCAGGACAGTATTCCTCAGCTGGTCTTCCGTTCTCAGGCCCTACATTAGGCACCATCTGTAGCTGCTTGCAGCTACAGGTAACCGGGTTCACCTGAAAGGAAGGCTGGGAATAAAAGGGGAATGGAGGGAGAGAAAACATGGGACCAAGACAACGTCTTCTGATCAAGGCCTGAAGTTTAATATTTTGCTTTCACATATAAAGGGGAAGCCCCATCCCCAAGAGTCTCTTCTTGTTTTAGCCCAGTGGCTGGGTGAGGGGATAGCAGCCCCAAGGTGTGAAGACAAGCTCAGCAGGTGGTCCATTCTTCTTAGCTCCTGTAGCAGACTGCAGGGTGCCAAGGCCAGCAATGCAATGCCTCCTAGGTCATATTGTTTTGGTCTACTGTGGTAAACAGCTCACAGGCCTGCTCAAGACTGTGGGGGGGGGGGCACGTTTTAATAACATGCAACTATTATGGTCAGTTCTAGGATGAGGAACTAGCAGTACAGTAGATGCAAATAATAAGAAACCAGCAAGAATAGCAGACTATCATTAGGTATCATGGTATCATTTCATTGATTTTTTTGCCAGTCTCTGAGCTATCCAGTTTCTGGTTTCTAGCTGTCAATTGGTGTAGGGTATGGGTTCACTCTCATGGTGTGTGGCTAAATTTAAACCAGATATTGGCTGGCTACTCTCACAAGTTCTGTGTCATCATTGCCCCATAGAATTTTCTTATATTATATAATTACCATTACATTTCATTCTAAATTTAATCATAGTCTGTCCCTTTCTGTAATTATAAAGAACTGTGTAGTGTTTCACAAGGTGAATTTGTCTTTGTTTGGATATGGTCTTGAAGTAAAATCTTTTTTCATGCTAATTTTTTTAACTCAAAACACTTTATTTATCAGTATTTGTATATACATATATACTTATACAAGTATACATATATACATACATATATAAACAATAATTAAATAATAAGATGTACTTGAAAAGTATGGGGGTTGGAAAGAGTGGGAAGAAGGAGAGAAAGGGAAAAATTATGTAAATACAGTGCACATATATGAAATCCTCAAAAAGGAATCCAGTTTTTTAAAATGTTCAACAGATTAACTAGCATTTTACAATATGAAAATAAATATGACCTGTAATTATGTTGAAGGACATTTTAACTCACTACAAACTTTGAAGTTTAAAATGAAATCAATAAAAATTATTTTACCCAGCATACTAACAAAAACCACAATAACATTTTATAATTCAAAGTATTTCTGAGAACAAGAATATGGATTGTCAGAAGCTAAGTCAGCAGAGCCAGGGGGACACTGTGTTATTTCTTTTTTTATTATTATCAAATCATAATTTTTACTTTTTAACACAGGGTTTATAAACATGAAAATGCAGAATGTGGGGAAGGGTATGACACAGGAGCATAGGTGTTCAGGGGGAGTTCAGATATCTTTCAGGACAGGGTATCAGCTGGGTGAAGGTTCAGGGGTCAGGTCAATATAACTCTGCCTATGATTCACTTGTCCTTATCTAATTTGGTACTATCCACCAAGGCTGCCTATTTACAAGGTCTATGACTACTCAGGCTGGTAGATTTCCACAAAAACTGCCTGTTTACAATAGTTTATAGACAACTGTTTCAGTGTTTTTTCATAGAGACCCAAGACTTTGTGTTAGCAGGCATGTATGTCAGGCCTATTGCTGATTTTTAGGCTTATGGCTGATTTTAGGCCTTCAGTGTATAAGCAGGTCTGCCCCTGACATCTCCTCCCTTCTCCAAGTATAGAAGGGCTGTGGGGATTCTAATCTTGCCGAGGCGGGGATAGAGGCCTGACCTCCAGTAATTAAAGGGGACCTTGTAATGGCTCTAGTCCTTCTGTAGTTGTCCAGTGAGGCATGAGGGCCATACCAGTCTCGATATCTTTTTCCTGGAGAGGGGATACTTTTGACATCAACCTCTATGCAGTCAGGCTTGTCCCTCAGGGAACCCAGAAACATATTTTTAACTTTTATTTATATTCCCTTGCAGTGCTTAGCCTCACAGACTAAGCAAAAATTCAGATCACTAGAAAGAGCGGGTTCTGGGTGGCCCCTCTCTGCTTGGTCTAGGAGCAGAAGTCCCCTCTTTTAGGTTGAGTGGAGATGGGACTTGGGAGCACCCTGGATAGAGTAACATCCTCATCTAGAGTCTCGTGCTAACTTATGATAATGTATCTGAATAGATTTTGCTATCAGATTATCTATTTGTTGTTTCACAAAGTTAGTCTGCTTATTTAAGACCCAGGGACCAAAGGAAATAAGCAACAATAACCTAGTTAATGGTCCCAAGATGGAAGGAAGTAGGGTTAATTATCATGGAGAGGTTGAAGACCAATTCTTGTACAAGCTCTCATTTTTCTCTTTGTCTTTTCTCAAGACCTTCTCTGGCCTTTTCCATGCTCTCTTTAATCATCCCTGTTTTGTCTATGTAAAAGCAGCATTCTTCTTTAAGGGCTGTACACATTCTAAAGCTGTACACAGTCTTTTCTATTGTAAAAGAGAAAATCAAGTCCAATAAAGTCCTTTGCAATTTGGGGGGGTCAAATCAGACAGCGAAACGGGGAATTTCTTCAGATTAGTGATGTCAATCTATAGCTGTTTGATGTCCTTATCAAAGGCCCATTGGAGGTCTGAGTAGTATAAGTCCAGAGGCCAGCTTCAGGATTAGAACTCCTAACAGCAGACATCACTGGTAATTAATTTTTACCAGGAAAGAACAAAAGAAGGGAATTCTCAGGGAAATTTCTCTTCCCTGGATGTCAATTGTTATTCATCTTATTTATAATTGGGCCTTGTTTTGTGTGGGGTATATATTTAATTTGAAGTAACCATTCTCAGCAAGGTTTTATCTCCTCTCCTACTATTCAAGTCTAAGCCCAATAACTTTATTACTGAATTCTTATACAGTCTATTCAATGAAAAAAATCTATTTATTTTGTCTTTCACCAATTATAAATTACATGCCAATAAACAGTACTGTTTTAACACATTTTCAGAAGGCCATACATAAAGTCACCCCCTAGTTTAAATAAATAATAGTGATAGATTCCAGAAGGAATTAAATTCTGAAGACCTAGTTGAACAACAGTAGACATCAGTATATATTTTAATGAAATAGCTCACTGGATAGATAGATGTAAGAATTTTTATTACTTTTTAACCTGAGATTCTACCTTTTTTTAGTAGTGACATGTATTTTACAAAGGCAGCCCTATTCAAAAAATGAACATGGCAGAGCTACCAGGTTTTAATTCTCTAACATATAATTTTACTCTAAAATCCTCCTGTCAGAAGAAGCAGAGAATAATAAATACTTGTATTCAGCTTACTTTCTACTTTTAATACCATCCAGGATCCCAGCCCTGAGAATTGTGTTATCCACAGTAGTCAGGTCTTCCTATCTCAATTAACCTAGGCAGGATAATTTCCAAAGTGCATAACCAGAGCCTTGTCTCCAAGGCTACCCTAGATATTATTAAGCTACCTTGACATTTAAGATGAACATCATAAGTATCAGCTAATATATATATATATTGTGTTTGTGTGTATATCCTGTAAATGTAAAATGGTATAAGTACTGTTATCTTTGTATGCAGACAAAATATTCAAAATGGAAATGGAAGTTAATCTTGAAATTTTTACATCATAAATATAATAGGAAAATTTTCTTGTTAAAACTAATTGTGTGTGGAAAGATGACTAGAAAGAACCATGTTAGTCAAGGCCAAAAACCTCAGATTTAAGGAGGCAGTTGATATAAATAACGATTTTTATTTGGACTCAGTCACAGAGGATGTAAGTTTTCAATAAAGTATGAACATATCTCTATAGAATCAAAAATTACTATTAAAATTTAGTTATAATATTAGAATTAATACAATCATTTGTGATTTTTAAATAATCTTTACTAAGATAATGTCCAGAAACATATAATGAAGAAGATGAGATGTAATTAGATTAATGCTTAAAAACAAGTTGAACAGGAAACAGTTAAAACTTTGTGATTTAATTCAAATGAATATCAAATGATTTCAATTCTATAATTCAGTAAAAAAGTTGGAGAGTATTATACCATATAAAACCTTGAAATAATACAATATTCTTATTAAGACAAATCACAAAAGGCTATGTATCTGAATATTTGTGCTTTTGTCATTTATATAAGGAGAACTAATTATGAAAAGTTAACAAGGCTGTATAAAGATAAGAATCAGGCTTGGGAAAATTTAAGTGTACAGGTACTTTTTTATTTATTTATTTAATATTCTTAAACACAGGATTCAGCTCCATTTCACTTCCTGGTGCCCCTTTCATTCTCAAACCATATATTTTATATTTTTTTCCTTTCTCAGCTTGCTATGCTTATTTAAAATGCTCATCAGAAGGCTTAACCAAAGAACAAAATCTATAATGGGCATTTCTGAGACTTCTTTTGTTAATGCAATTAACCTGAGTCTCTTCACCTTTGCTTTAGACAGACTCTTTAGACAAGAGCAAAAAGTGGTCACATTCTTCACAAAATACCACAAAAAAGTCTCTAGGCCATATATTGAAACATGTAGGGGGTGGTTCTGATGCTTTGATCTGGAATCAGCATGTGAACTCTGAAGGTCCTGTTCTCCAATTGATTCTTGATTGATCAATGAAGATGTCAGCAACCAATTGTAGTACAGAAGAAGCAGGACTTCTGGGTTCCTGCAGGCTGGCTAGGAGACACAGAAAGGAAAGGGAATTTACCATGCTTTGGTTGGAGAGAGAGTCACCAGCGATGTGAGATCTCTGTCAGAGTGACCATTGACTGTTTCTCCAGGTGGGAATTTAGGAAAGCAACTAAGCTGAGGACAGATGTGGGGTATTGAGCAAGGAGTAGTAACCAGGCAACTAAGCTGAGGGCAGATTTAGATGAGTTTAGCCAGGAATACAGGAGAGGCAAAATGGCCATGGGAGGCTTAGAAGAGCCTAACCACTGAGCTGTAAGGCAGGTTAAAAATGAGCTCTCTCTCTCTCTCTCTCTCTCTCTCTCTCTCTCTCTCTCTCTCTCTCTCTCTCTCTGTGTGTGTGTGTGTGTGTGTGTGTGTGTGTGTGTGTGTGTGTGTGTGTGCATGTGGGTACGGGTGGTGGCTGGGATTGCAGTCTTCCTGAAGCTTAAAGCAGGGTAGTAGAAACTACATGCTACATCTTGGGCCAGGTCCGCATGATTCAAGTCTCTCTCAATAACAAAGTCTTCCATATTTGTACTAGGATAGCCCATTAAGTCTCATTTAAAGCATTCCATTGCTTTCCAATCCAAGTTCTTCCAAACAAAAATATGATCAGTTCTATCACAGCAATACCCCAGTCACTGGTCCCAACTTCTGTCTTAGGGTTTTACTGCTGTGAACAGACACCATGACACAGGCAATCTTATAATGGACAACATTTAACTGGGGCTGTCTTACAAGTTCAGAGGTTCAATCCATTATCATCAAGGCAGGAGCATGGCAGTGTCCAGGTAGGCATGGTATAGGCAGAGCTTAGAGTTCTGCATCTTCATCTGAAGGCTGCTAGCAGATTACTGGCTCCAAGGCAGCTAGGATGAGGGTCTTAAAGCCCATACCCACAGTGACACACCTACTCCAACAGGCTCACATTGTCTAATAGTGCCACTCCCTACACTGAGCATATAAAAACCATCACAAAAAACCCCCAAATTTTATCTTTAAACTATTAGAAATATGATGTTAAATGAATTATGATGTATTATTATGTGGACCCTTGTTTACATTATTAATATAAAGGTGACAAGTACTTTTTTCTGTTAAATACCCAGTTAGTTTTCTCTTTAAATGTTCGTATGTCTAAAATGTTTGGTCTCTATAAAAACCTAATTTAATTCTAATATTTTATTAGCTACCTATGACAGTGTTATTCAGTAATCAATACATTTAGTGAATTAGATCGTAGACACAAGATTAGAAAGAACAAATAGAATTTGCTTGCAGGGTAAGTAAGAGAAGTGGAATATGTATCAGTTAATTAAAAGTGTTGAGTTCTGTAAGATGAGTCACGAGAAAAACTGAGCCCCAGGAAGTCAGCGTGAAGACTTTCAGTTCTTGGTGGGTGGGTTGATGGGGCTTAGGGAAGGCAAACCAAGGCATTGAAAGATAACACACAAAGCATAAAAAACAAAAGCCTTCTATTTGCAATTTTGTTCATGATAAACCTGCTTTAGAAGCTTCTGAAACTAGACATTTGTACCAACAAAGCTTTTATTAAACAAAAGGTCATATTTCATGTTTAACCCTTTGAGAAAACCAAAGAATTTAGTAAGTGTCCTCACCTATAAAGGTCCTTTAAATGTAGTGCCTTCCTGTTGCCCTAATCTGATCAACCAACTTTAGCTAGAAATAGCAAGAAGAAAAACCTCATAAACCCACTTTTGTAAACCAAACAATCCAGGGTCCACTTAAGGCAATGCCAATCTTATAACCTACAAATTCCCATTTCATTAATCTACTAGAAAAAAGAGTGCCAAAAATGCCCTTTCAGTGACACAGGAGCTGTGAGGGGTTTCCTGACTTGATTACAGAACTTTCTGTTAATTATTAGTAAAGAGCTTTCCTCACAAAGGCTGTCCAGATGTCCAGGCTGAGAAGCTTAGGCAGTTTGGATGGAAGAGCTCTCCCCAATTCGAAGCGCTTACTTCAAACATCTCATTCAAGGTTTAGAATCTTTTGTTGCTAGATAGAAGGGTCTCTGAGCTCAATGTGGAAAGACTATCATGAACTCAAGGGCATGGGGATTTTAGAATTAAAGTTCACAGACTCCATCTGGCTCACATCAGGGTGAAAAGTTTCTTTTAATGCTCCCTGTATCTTCCAATTGAGTTTAGCATTATCTTTTCAGTTATAAGACAGATTTTGATTGTTACATGCTTAGACTAAACTATACTGTACAAAGGTTATCAAACAAAGTATTTTAAATTTTTTTATTCAACACAGTTGGAAAAATATAATGAACTTGATAAAATGTGTAACTGTGAGAAACTAACTTTTAAAAACATTTTTTTTCATTGTTTATATGCTTATGACACACGTAAATTGCTTCTTTCTAAACAGGAATGTCTGGACACCTACTTACCTTGAGACAGTTGTGTATTATTAGACAATTCAATCCTAATATTATTATCAGTTGACTATGTTTTTAAACCATAATGGACATGTTTGAATAATTAAATGTTCCTTTAATATTGACAAGTAACTTTTTATAAGGTATTTTCTAGTTTCTTATGATTATATAAAGGTTATTTATAATCAATTATACTATGTGTCTTTTGTGATTTTGACTTTTACTTACACACTTAAGAAATTTTCTTATATGTATCATTCACCATTAAAACTGTTAACATTCTACTGATATATATGTCTACAGATTCATAATTTACTTTAGACAAATGTGATTTCAGAGAAAGATATGCATTTATCATCCAAAGACTGTCTTAGTCCAAGAACATCTGTCATAAGTGGAAGAAAACATTCTAGATTGCAATAATGTAGGTTCCATTATAAGTATAACAAATCTACATGTAGATTATTTTAAATCAATGAATTTTTATTTTAGGCACAGTTTCATATTTAGATGCCAGTGAATGCATTCATGTAGTTGGTAAACTGAGGCAGACAGCCATTGGGGTCAGTGTTTAGAGCTGCTGACAGGGGTGGACCCAGATACCTATAGTGACTACTGCCAAAGGCAGCCGACAATTACAGAAGTTAGTTACTCAGCAGACTTTTCTCTGAGGGAACAAAGCTTAATTTACTGGAGCTGGTACACTTTGTGGCCAGTGGAAAAATTATGAATGCTTTGAACTCCTTGGTGCCAGTGAGAAAGAGAAGCAATGAAACAAAATTCACACACACACACACACACACACACACACACACACACACACATTGAGTGAAAGAAACAAAAGTCAGAGTCTAATAACTTCATACACACAAATCTATACATACATGCATATGTAATACATTCATATATACATGCATACATACATACGCATCCCCCAAAACCTTTACAAGAAATAACATTATGTAAAACAGGTAAAGAAAATAAATTATTCCCCCAAACCCACGTATATTCATAACTGAGCAACTTGTTATAGAACAACAAAGTGCAAGCAAGCAAAGTCGTTTTCTCAGCCAGTTTTTCTTACTAGAAGGCAACACAATGCAGTTACAAAGAAAGGAGTAATTATTTTATTATTTATCTTTAAAAGTAGTTTTGTATGAATCTTCAGAGAATCACAAATCTAAATTTTATATAAAAATTAGTCATTCCTATCTTAAATCCTCAGAATGCATATCCATCATCAATTCTTAATAAATAATATCAGGAAGCTGAGGGCAAAAATATATATAAGAAGTCAATCGTCACCAGTTGAGCCTCAATGAAAGTCATGTCAGCCAGTGCTGCCATTGTTTTTGGTCCCTATCTTAACTAATAAGAGTGGGAATTTCTGAACTTCAAATTGTTCCCTAAGAATTTCTACATCAGAGCCAGTAGTAAAAACATTTCAACTTAGCTTCACTAACAATTTTATTTTTTCCAAATGTTTTCTAAGGGTAGTAGTCATTGCGGACAACCTATGTGTCTGAGCTATTCTCTAAGGTGGTGAATGAATCATTAATCTGCTCCAGCAGCAATGCCTAGAAAAGATCAAGTATTATTATTATGAATGCCAAATATACTATCTAGATATATTTTAAGAGGACTGGAAGCCCTCTTAAAGTTTACATGTAATTCTTAGACAAAGAAAGATGTGAGGGCAGCAAGAAGAATGGAATTCCATAATATCAGGAAGTTCTCAGGACGTGTGATCCTCAGGGCTGTACCACATCAAGGCCCACCCATATGGCTGTGGTAATCAGTGGGTTGCATTCCCAAATGAGTTCTAAAGTCATTTGTCTTTCCTCCTATATGGCCTTCCACATTTACACAAATAAGTCATGAAATTTAGCATGTGCCTCAGGCTGCTGCAAATTTTGTGAGAATATATTTTGTGAAAAAATATTGTGAGAATATTTTTAACTCAGCCAATCAAAGTGTTGGGATTATAGGTATGATCCACTATATCTAAAGAAAAAAATATTGTTTTAGGGTTTTAAAATGATAGTAAAATGGGGAGAATGGGAAAAAATGTTGTGCCTGTGGTGGTTTGAATGAAAATAGCCACAATTAACCCATAGGGGTTGGCACTATTAGAGGTGTGAGCCAGGTGGAGAAAGTATGTCACTGGGAATGATCTTTCACCTGGCAATATAAGTGGGGTTTGGCCAGTTTAAACTTCTACCAGAAATTCATCCATTTTTATTTACTGTAAGCCTAGTATTTACTATTATTTGTATTTTTTAAATAACCATGTTAATAAATATATATTGATATCTTAGCATTTATGATTTAATTTCTTCAAATGGCTTGTGATGCTTAGCCATCTTTCTATGTGATCTCTGGCCTTTTGCATATCTTGTCTAAATGCGTTTTTCAGATTGTTTGATCTTTATAAATTAAGTCTGTCCATTATTATTGATGGTCATAATTTATTATATATTCAAGATTTGAGCCCCATAGATTTGCAACTACTTTTATTTATTTTATGATTATTTTTGCTTTCCTCATAGGTTAACTGTGTCCTTCTACTGACAAGTAATATTTTGTTTACATTTATTTAAGTCTAATTTCTGTTATCTCCTCATGTTTTTGCCACTTTTCATAATCTACTCCCTTTGCTAAGGGCTTAAATTTTCTTGTATGAACACATATTTTAAATTTGCATTAATATATTTGACTCATTTTGAATTAACAATTGCATGAATCAGGTAAATATGCAACCTAATTCTTTCATATTTTTCAGCCCACTAAACCTTGTTCAGCATTTGTCTGTTGAAGAATTTTGGCTTTTGTGATAAAAACTGACTGTAGATACATCAAATATTTCTGCCTATTTAATACAACCCTCTTTCATTCTCTCTCTCTCCCTCCCTCCCTCCCTCTCTCTCTGTATATATAATATATATATCATATATATTTATATATACATATACACTATATATAATATATATATATATATCATACATATAAAATGTTTACTGAATCAATTGTTGTATAGTTATTGTACGTAAGTTTGGTAACTTACATCAAAAAAGTGAACAGGCAATAAAAATTTAACAAGAGGCACAAAAACATTAAGATTCCAGGAAATAATCATCAAACATAAGAATGAAATGGCTGAAATTGAAAATCAGACTTCAACATCAGATAAAATCAAGTAAGTGATATGGTCACTTACCTTGATGAAAACTCCCTGGATAGGGTTCAATAAGAAGAGTTTTTTATTAAAATAAGGAAACTGAACACAGGAACCTTAAAGAATGTACAGGATATCATCATACAGACCTGTCAGACTAATAATTCTCAACATGATATAATTTATAATCATTTGAGAGATAGTTCCACATTTTAGATGTAGTCCTTATTATAGCTACTTCAAGCTCCCATTGCCTTGATTCCCACAACTTAATGGACTATAGCCTCAAAATGTCACTCATAGTAAACCATTTCTCTTTTAATTTGCTTTATTCAGAGTATTTTTTATTAAAAATAGAAAAAGAAAATGAGGCAGAAAATTAGTACTGGGAGTGGGATTGTTGTTGGTTTGAATTTCACTATGAGGTTCTACTTGGTTTCTCCAGCACTGGAAGTGGTTTGGGGAGTAACTATGGAAGAGTTTGAAACTTTGAGTTACAAAAGTTCTTGAACGGTGTAAACAGAGCATAATAGGTCATTATGATGGAAACTTAGAAGACAAGAATGCTTAAATATATAAATGAAGATGGTAGAGGCCTTGCTTATGTTTAGAGGTGGAAAGGTATTCTATCAAAAACTAAGGTAAAGGATATTATTACTATATTTTGGACAAAAATCTGGTTTCATTCTTCTCATTTCATTAGAACATGAACTAAATTAAATTTAAAGGCAATGGATTGATTTTTTGGGTGGTGAGGAAAAGTATTTGAGCAAGCTATTGATTTCAGACAATGAAAGTACAACACAGCAGCTGCAATTGTTAAATAGATTATCACCTGTAAAGAGAAACATGACATTCAGCCTGACATTCAGTAGGATATGTATTTTTATAGAAAAGCTCTACCCAATCTAGGCTCCAACTTGTAACAATGCAGATATATGTGAAAGCACAAAGCTGGAACTGCGAGTATAGCTAAATGTCTTTCGTGATCCTCAAAAGTACCTTCCTAGAAGACTAATTCCCCAGAGTAAATGCATAGATGCTCATATAATTGTGATACAAAGGAAGTATGATCCATTCCTTGCTGGCAAGAGAACTTGACACTTTTATCCATGTGGTATTACTTTTGTAACTATGAAAGACACAAGACTGAGAGAGTCAAATAATCTTGCACCAAGACTCCAAAAACTGTCAAAGTTAGGCAGTGGCTGGCATGATCAGAGTTTCTGCAAGGAAACCTTTAATGACCATTGTGTGACACCATTAAGATAAGCTTAGTTTGTAACATAAACATCTAGGATATTTGAGATGTCAGAATTTGTTGCCAAGGACCACTGGGGGCAAGGGGTGCATCTGGCACACACACAAAAAAAGAGGATATATGTGATTCAGGTGTCAGAGCTATGCTGAGGAAACTACCTCAAGTTCTTGGAACCCAGAAAATTTCATCAATATCTTCAAATACTAGACATGGAGATGCCTGGTAACTACCATGCTCGGTATTGGTTTTATATTGTGTTGTTCATTCTCTGCTCTGCCATGACTATTTTCTTTTGGAATAAGAATATTTGATCTTTGCTATTAGAAATTGAAAGTACATAATTTGTTTTTTGTTTTGTAAAAGTTTGTAGTTAAGACATTTGTGGGCATTTGAAGAATAAAAATTTTAAAGAATATAAAGACTTGAAGTTGGAATGGAGCAATTTTATATCATAGCATGGTCTTAACTCTTTGGGGATAAATGCATAAGGTTATAGTGTAAATTAGTAGAATTGCATATTCAGTTGACAAGGTACCAAGTTGTGGTGGTTATTATGAATTATTAACATGACAGAATATAAAAAAACCCTATAAGATATAACTACATTGTCTGAGAAGAGGAAAACCATATACTGTGGGTGGTTCTGTTCTACAGTCAAGATTCTAGACTATAAAAGGTGAGAGTTGCAGCTGGATAATAGCATTAATTCATCCTGTTCTGCTTCTTGACTGCAGATGTGGTATGACCAAATGCTTCAAGCTTCTGCTTCCTTAGCTTATAGTGGGGACTTCTTAGTGTACTAGGAAGGCTATATGCTTTACAGAATAAACTTTTTTTACTCTTAATTGTTTTTTTCAGAGATTTTTATTATAGTAACATGAAAATAAATTAAAACAACATATTTAGTATGGAAAATCCAGAAGGAGAAGACAAAGAAGAATACAAAGCATAGACTAAAGAATAATGTGTGAAAATTTTCCAAATTTGAGGAAAAAAATAGAAACTCAACATTTCAAATTCAAGAAAACAGAAAAGAACAAAGTCAAACAAGTCTATAACCATAAGAAATATTTCAAAAATGTTCATCTTCCCTAGCAAATAGAGAAATGCACATCAAAAAATAAAAAAAACCCACTGAAATTTAATCTTAACAGAGTTGCAAATTTTAACAAAATAGTGGGCATAAAATGCTGGAGAGGCTGGAGGAAAATGAAGGCTTACCCTCATTCATTGTTGGAAGAATTGCAAACTGGTGCAATTATTATAGAAAATAGTATGGATAATTTTCAAAAGGTTAAAAATAAATCCACCATGTATTCCAGCTATATAATTTCTTGACATATGCACAGTGAACTCAACATCCTATTCCATAGATATTTCCTCAGCCATATTCATTACTACTCTATTCATAATAGCTAAGAAATGGAAAGGAAAAACCTAAATGTCTTTCAATCAATGAATGGATAATTAAAATATGGTAATATTCACTGTAGATTGCTACTCAACTGTGTCAGCATTTTGTCTAAGCTCTGCCACACAGTTACTGACAATGGCTAGGTATGCCTGACTTACTATAAAAGGGGCTACTCGCTCTCTCCACTCTCTCTTACTCTTGCGTTTTTGCTCCCACTCTGTCCTCTCACCCCTTGCCCCCTCTCTTCCCATTACTCTCCACCCTCTCTCTTCACATGCTCATGGCCAGCTTCTACTGCTCTACTCCTCTATTTACTCTATCTCTCTCTGCCTTTCTCTGTCTCTATTACCCTCTCAAGTCCTCTCCACATACACTGAATCATCAATTCTATACTATACCATTGTGTGGATGGGCGGTCAGGAAGAAAGGATGACTCAACATGGGCTTGTAGAGGCACCTTTTCCCCCCATACCTAATTACACATTAACCAAAACATATTCTTTCTTTCCCTTATCTTTTTATAAAACACAACATTTGGTGCAGTGACTTGGATTTAGAAACTCCGAAGGTTTGCATCCTCCTGCTACCACATGGAGAGCTAATGCTTGCTAGACCAAACATCAGAGAACTAGTAAGCCCCCTTTCCCCTACTGATCAGTGTAAATGTCCTTATGGTGCCAGGGGAGAGTTCTTGAGCTTGGAGCTACCCCTTGAGGACAGAGACTTTCAGTCCTTTCATTGACCCTCATTCCAGGAATTTTTCCCTTGGGTGAGATTTTCGTCTCTCCTCTAAGATGGTTCCTTTCTCACTGTTGAAAAATTCCATGCCTGGGTGAACTATTTTCTGTCACTCAGAGCACCAGCCCAGAACTTAGCTCCAAGACTATTACATGATGACCTAGTGGTCTAGCCTGGCTGGAAGTCTCTCTGGTTAAATAATAATATCCTCAGGACACTGGTAGGGGTAGTTAATAACCCTAATCTCACCCAATGGGTCGGTCTTCGCTGCCTTGTCCCTACTTACTGGGATGTCCTGGTCTAAGTCACAGTAAGGAGCAGGCAATATCTACATGGTTACTAAAGTGGCATTTTAAAATAACTCTCTTGCTAACAATCAGTAGCGTAGGCTTTCCCCTCCTCCTCCCTCATTTGCTGTCCCCCTCACACACTCCCAGGCCTAGCCACTGCTGCAGCTCCCACCCACTGCCAGGGAATCTGTCTGCTGAGACATTGCTTTACAGTGCATGTGGATGACCATCTGCCCTCTTGTGTGCAAGTTCTCTGCTCCTGTGCTCTGCTCACCACCACCCCTGCAAGCCTGCAAGGTCACTTACTTAAGTTCTGCCCTGTAGCTGCAGGACAGGAAGCTGAGCTGCTTTCCCCTGCCCCCTCCGCCCCCCCCCCCAACTCTCTCTCCCTGCAAGGACTACTGCCAGCGGCACACTTTCTTCTCCTGCCAACAACTTCTCCAAACTCATCCCTACGCTGCCCCTGCCTTCTTAACTTTGCCTGGGCCAGGGCTTCCGGTGCTAGGAGGAAGCCTCACCCTACCTGCTTGTGTCTGAGCTATGTGTGTGCCACAACACTGCCCAAACCGTGCCACCATTGAGCAGTACTGTGGCCCCACGCTACCGGTGCGAATGTTGTGATTGTGACTCCTTATAATCTGTGCTTTTCAGGCTGAACACATAGCCCATTCCCCCCACCCCTGGTCCGGGCGTCTGACTCTCACTCTGTGGACTGGCCCAGGTTGAAAGTTGAAGGTGTCAATGCTCCCATCCTCCAGATTTGTTCCAATGTTCCCACAGCCTGCTTGCCCGCTCAGTTCATGTCACAGACACGAACCTGACTGCACACACTCACTTTCTGTTCCTGACTGCACACACTCACTTTCTGTTCACCACGATCTCATGTCACTGCTGCCAGCTCTCTTATATCTTTACATTCTAGTCCACAAAATCTGTAAGCCAAGTGTTTCTCTACTAATACAAAATGTGTTTTTCTATACTATTATATATATAGTTTATGACGGACAAAATCTTCCAAAGCCTAACAGCTTACCCGCAAGATCTTAGATGTACACACAGCTACAAAAGACTGCCTTGAATGTGTTATTTAGATAACCAGTGAGAAACACTGTGGACAAGACTGGATACCCTAAGAGTCAAGTGACTCATGTTGCCTAAGTCAAGATGAGTCATTTCTCATTTCATGCATTATCTATTCCACAGACAAAACAACTCTCAGTCTTCTGGGCTTGAAAGTCAAACTGCCTCCTCCCAAGTTGCCATGGAGACCAGAGCAGCATGTGAACTGTTTGGACTATAGACGAATTCTGTCATTTTTTAAATTAATACATAACTCCTAGATTATAATTTATTTTCCCCCAGATTTCTGACTACATTGGCAGCTAAGGTAACTATAGCTTTGAAAACAGACCTAGTTCCTTACCCTAAGATAATACACCACTGTATTTACTCATTAATAAATTTTTTAACTAGCTAAGACTGCTAGATTTCTTATAGACTTCACAATAAACAATATACAAATTCAGTATAAGCTTTCACAGATGTAACCTGTTACTTTATCTAAACTCAGTTTCCAGCAACAAGGTGAGATGCAAGCTTTCACAGATGTAATCTGTTACTTCCTTACTTGAAACTCAGTTTCCATCAACTAAATGCTTCATATTTCCTCTTCTTGCTATGCCATTGCCCTAACAGTAACCGACTTCTTATAAATTTGCCTTTGTGTAATAAATATTTCCACTATATGATCCAATTGTATAATCACAAATTCAAATTATAAGTTTTCTTTCATTGTCTTTTAGCAAAATTTAAAGTGATATATATATATATATCACTTTATATATATAAAAAAAATATATATATATATTTTTTTCAGTCTCCTGGAAATAAGGAAAAAGCCCTTCTTGTTCCTTCTGCTCTACAAAAGGTTTGCTCATCTTACTGTTCATGTTGTTCAGAAATTTATCTCTTTTGTAAACTTATAAGCTACAGGAAACCCACTCAGATCTACCACTCATGGACCAAATAGACTCCATCCAGATAAGTACATCTGCTAATCAATACATTAAAGTTCCCACTTACTATCTAGTCCAGAGAGTGGGATTCCAGAGAGTGGGATTCCTCTGGGTTTGAAATGTACATCTAAGAAAAAAAATTCTTTCCACAAATTGTATTTAATCTCATTCTCTACCTAATATATATATATATATATATATATATATATATATATATATATATATACATATACACATATGTATACATATGTATGTATATATATATGTATATATATGTGTATATATATGTATATACACATATATATACATATGTGTTTGTGTGTGTGTGTGTGTGTATTTCAGCATCTTGTCAAGTCCAGACATTTACTGCAATCCAGGACAGCTCCGGAGAATCAACCTCCAGATGCTCCTATCTTCTCTCAGAGACATAAATGCTTCTACTAGACTTGTTCATTCTTATCTACCCACAGAGAGTTCCACAGATCCTGTACAACAAGGAAACAGCCAACTCTCCTAAGATTGGACCAACATCTCTATATTCACTTTCCTAGTTTTCTTAGAGACATGTCTCCCCAAAGTCAGCAGGAAGTAGCTAAAGATCACGATGATCCTATTCCTGCTCCTCCATCACCTCTTTCTATTTTTTTCTTTTTTAATTAAACCAAAACAGGGGAATGTTAGTATATTGTCTAAGCCCCACCCTACAATTGCCTGGCAACAGTCAGATGTCCCTAACTCACTATAAAAGGGGCTGCTTGCTCTCTCTGCTTTTGCTTGCTCTTGCCTTCTTGCTCCTGCTCTGTCCTCTCACCCCTTCATCACCCCTCTCTCTCCACATGCTTATGAATGTTCTCTCTCTCTCTCTCTCTCTCTCTCTCTCTCTCTCTCTCTCTCTCCCTCTCTCTTTCTCTATCTCTACTACCCTCTCAAATCCCCTCCTCATGTACTGAATAAACTCTTTTCTATACTATGCTGCTTTGTGGCTGATCCCTCAGCGGAAAATGATGCCTCAGCATGGGCTATGGAGGCATTCCCTTCCCCTACCTGACTAACCTCCAAAAAATATATTCCTTCTCTCCTTATCTTTTTATAAAACACAACAAAATATAAAACAAAATAACATGAACTTTGCAGATGAAAGTATAAAACTCAAAAATGCTATACTGAGTAAGATGACCCAAGTAAAGAAAGACAAATATTCCATGCTTTTCTTTTCTTTCCTTTTCTTTCCTTATTCTTTCTATCTTTTACTCTTTCTTTCTCTTTCTTTCTTTTCTTCAAGGTGCCTGGGTCCAAATCTCCAGATATGAGTTTGTAGCATGGAGTAACTGTAGAAACTCTAAATACATTTTAACTATTTGTCCTCATTCCCAAATATAAGTGAAATCCCCACCACTCATCAAGGAGATCATAAAAGGAAAAACACAAAACAACCAGTACAAATGCAAAATTGTGGAGCCCAACTTCAATAGACAAATCTACAAAACTTTCTTGTGCCTAAGGCTCAAGAAGAATATTACAGAAAAGTGGATGGAAAGATATTAAGAGCCAGAAGATGGGGGAGTTTGCTGTGAGATTGTGCTAGGACTGCATGGAAATACACCTCACACTCTGACCAACATGACGGTGCAAATGCGAGCTGAACAAGGATAACAGCAACAGACACTTCAAATTTGACAGAGAAAAGGCCAGGAGACCTCAACCATATATAAAGAACTACTACAGGAAACTAACGTATGCTGACAGCAGTAGTAATATTCATCCTCAGGGAAGAGAAAATCAATTGGCTACCTAATACCAAATAGTCTGCTCTGAAAACACACATACAAGTAACATTATATAGACTGAACAGGTTATATTTAGGAATATGTATATGCACACAATAGAAATAAGGAAACCATGAACTGGAAAGAAAGCAAAATGTAGGCAGGGTTATATGGGAGGATGTGGAGGGAGTACAGGGAAGGAATAAGTATTGTAATTGTGTTGTAATCTCAAGAAAATGACTTCAAATTACAAAATAAACTAAAACCAAACAGAAGGGTCCTGAGTCTTTTTGTATCCTAATTTTATTTTTTTACAAATATAAACAAAGGCAGACTAACTGAATCACATAATAAATATATTTTTAGTTTCTTTGAGAAACAACTGTAATAGTGTCCAAGATAACTGTATTAATTAACATTCTCTAAAACTATGTAGGGGAGCTTCTTTCCTGTTAACACTCTAACTAGTTGTTGCTATTTTTTAAAATGTTTTTATTTAATTATTTGATATTTCTATGAAATGCATTTTGATGTTATTCATTTCTCACTCCTTTCCCTAACTCTTTTCAAATCCACCTCACTTGTCCCCCAATGTTATGGCAATTGCTTTTAAATAACCCATTCAATTACTTGTGCTGGCAATATACTTCTGGATGTGGAGCCATGAACTTGAGTGTGGTTGATGTATCTAAGAATACAACCTTAAAGAAAACTGCCTCTTACTCTCCCAGCAAAGTTAAACTTCCAGTAGCTCCTCATTCATCTCCCTGCTACATTCTGGAAATTTATCTGGTTGAGTTTACATGCTTCTTATATGTGAAGTCATAAGCAATGTGAGTTGGTATATGTGGCTTCCTTATTGTATCTGGAGAAAAGTATTTTATTTTGTTGCACTCCACCCCCTTCATAATGATCCTAGATCCTCAGGAGAAATGAGTAAGTTACAGATGTCCCATTTAAGGATGAACATTCTGTAGTCTTTTATACTCTTTATACTGACTAATTTTGATTGTCACCTCCTACAAACATAAGCTACTCTGATAAGGGTTGAAATGTTAATGTGTGTGTATGTGTGTGTTTGTGCATGTTCACATGCTCACATGTGTATGTACATGTGTGTGTGTGTGTGTGTGTGTGTGTGTGTGTGTGTGTGTGTGTGTAATATGTCATTGGAAATTCCCTTAACATTATGTCTATCAGAATAAAAGTAGTAAATTCTGCCCTAGGACTAAGAACTATATAGACATAGGTTCATGGCCCTGATAATGGTGTTAGGCACAGATTTTATCTGTGGCCTTAAATCCAACTAGAATGTGATTGGCTACTCCCATAGCATCTATGCCACTGTTTGCACACTGGGTATATCTTGCCTGGAAGATATTATAGGCTACAGTATTACTAGTTGCATAAAATTTGTTAATTTTCACCTCTAGTAGTGTGCATAGCACTCTCCTGTACTGTAATAGCTAGTCACTAAATATAAAGTTCTCAAATCAGTACCAGCTTGATTTCTTCATGTTCTATGGCTCAAGGATATAGTTTCTTCAACAGTAAGTCTTACTATGTTTTTTGAGAGAGTAGCCAAGAACAAGGTCAGTAATATGCAATATTCTGGAGTAAATAACTCCTCACTAACAAACAACACAGAAGACAATTTATTCCTATCACTGACCTTTATATATGATAATCTATAATGTCTGGACAATGCTCCATTGCAAACTATAGTGTAACACTATGTAAACTATTTTTATATATTCAAATCCAGGAAGCTTCTAAAGGATTGTTTCCATACATGACTAGTCAAACATTTTTAGTACTAATTATTCCTTCCCACTCTCCATTCTCTACCCTACTTTCCAACTCCACTTACATTACATATTTTGTTTTCTTATTCTCTATTCTTCCATGTACCATTTGTGATCTATCTTTATTCAGTTAAGTTCATACCCCCATGGATCCTGAAGTCCTTCTTTGTCAATGTGGGTATTCTATTTAAACACACAAAATAACAACATATTCTAAAAATACTAGTATAAACAAAACTAGCACTTTTTAAAAGAGTAACTAGGTTGAGATGGTATTACATTGTAGTTTTCTCTGTTTCTTGTTTTCTTGGTTTCTTAGTTACTTTTTTTTTCTTTGTTTCTTAATTTCTTTGTTTTGTTAGTTTTTTTTTTTCTTTGTGGGTGACTAACATAAAATCATTGGTAGGAACAATGTTACAAATTATTATCTCATGTTCAAAATCTTTATTCAGTTTTGTATTTGACTATAGTATGAGATGAAGATCAAATTATCTGGTGTTATTGTAGTTGAAAATATGTAACTTGATTGTTATTTTAGAGGGGTTTGCATATAACAGTTTGTTTCAAGTCTTAGAAGGGATTTTGGCATTGAATTTTTAAAAAATGATGACACTTTATGGAACTTTGCAGATGATTTAAATAGATTTTTAATTATGAGATATGCATGAAACTTTTGGGAGACAGAAAATTAATGTGATGGTTTGAATTTGATGTGCCCTTCCAAAAGGCTCATTTATAAAAATCTTACTCCATAACTGATGGTGATATTGAAAAGTGATTTTACAATGAATGTACCTGTTTTATGAATGTGTTAAAGTATTAATGAATACCTTGCAGAATGGAATATTGGATAGTGGTATCTGGTTGAAAGCAGTGTGTTACTGTACCATGCCGATGAAACATATATCTCATCCTGACACTTCATTCTTTATTTCTTACATTCTAGCTCATATGAGGTAAATATGGTTACTACATCATGTTCTTCTCATCACGAAATTTATACATTATGATAGTTTAGAAACAACTGTGTCCAATAACTGAAGTAACACTTCTGAAACCATGGGACAAAATAATTTGTTTAATTCCTAAATTTTGCCCTCTAAGATTTTGCCAAATGATAAAATCTGTCACAAACTTTAGTGAAACAGTGAGGTGATCAGTTCAGCCTTAGGCAACATAGGAACCTGGAAGGTAGAGGAAGCTTACATAGTTAGAGACATATAGGATGGGGTCACTTCAGAAATGATCCTATAAAACAGTCCTCACTGTTGTTTACTGCTGTTTAGCAAGTTACCAGAGATTACATTGCAAGACAAGCTTGGGTCAGGGATTGTGCTAAAGAAAGAAACCGCAGATCATCTGGACCTCAGTTTATAAAGAGTTGAGATTATGTATTTTCAATCCTTGAGATACAATAATATATTTTAAAATAAACTTTAAAACAAATAAAGATATAACAGATCCCAAGGAAATCTTATAGTTAGTACTGTTTAGTTTACTAGGATACCCATCTATTCGTCTATACATACATACGTACATACGTACATACATACATACATATACACAAACACACACACACACACACACACACACACACACACACACACATACATAATTCAGCCTGGATTACACACACACACACACACAGTGTGTTTATGTATACACATACATACACACCATATATGCATATTTATAATATATGTGTACATGTATATATGTGCATATATTATATATATTTGATTATTTTAGAGAAATATATTTTACTGTGTAAGATGAGGAAACATGTTAATGGAACGAAGTTTCACATAAAGGATAAGAAATTGTACCAATTCTTTGAATAAAATAGTGTCATTATCATATCATAGTATATGGAATAGTTTAAATGAAAAATAAATTAAATGACAGAGGAAGCCAAGAATGAGGCTGATGATTTAATTCCTAGGTGTAGTAGCCAACAGAGGACCATTGTGAATTCAAATCTAGTCTGTATTACACAGTAAAACACTGATTAAAAATAAAATAAAAATCAACAGAATCCTCTGACATACAGAATAATAAAGACTATTTTGGTTCTTGCAAACAGGAAAATGTTAGAAACATAAAGGAAAAGGCAGTTAATGGTATGGTGAATATTAGTCTCTTAAAATTTTTTTTATTAAATATCAACAGATAATTGCTATATTATTTAAGTAATTTTATATAACTATGCATGAAATAAAAGACCATGGAAAAGGATAAATTGTAGAAACTCAGTGTATTAATATTAACATTCAATAATATGATATTGACAATAAAATTTATTAATGGAACTACTATAGTTTAATTTTATATAAAGTGTAAGAAAAGTGGCAATGTATATATGTATTTAATTTATAGATTTTCATAACTTTAAGTTTATCAGCATTAATTAATCTACTTGGTGAAAATGTACAATGCAATAAAATTAGTCTAGAAGATGGCAATACAGAAAACTCATAACTCCACTTTTGCCTCCAATATTTCTTGCTTTTGACATTGTCATAACATCAGCATCATCCATAATTAGTGTGATTACTCATTATCAATTTTTAATAATGGGATATGCATATATTACTATTCATGACTTAATAATTAGAAGCTGCAGCATTGTGCATACCTAAACTTCATAAAAATTATTTCTAATATTCTTTGTAGTTAAATCTTTATCATGGATATTAAATCATATACCTTCCTTCGAAAATCATAGCAATTGTAATATATGTAAGACTAGAAAATTGTTTTTTTGTGGTAGAAAAATCTTTAAGTAACTTTTTAGTGTATCCCTGTCTCAACATCCAAAAATTAATGGTGTCTATATACACCAATAATCAAGATGACTATAAATAAATTTTTAAAAATATCCCATTCATAATAGTTTTTAAAAATGCATACCAAAAAATAAACCTAAAAAAATTAGGTAAAAGAGTTCTATAAGAAAAACTAAACATTGAATAAATTTGAAAATTGTAGACATTATAAAGACCTTGCATACTCCTTAATTGCCACAAATAATACTGTGAACATAGCTTTACTACCAAAAGAAACTTAGAGATTCAATGAACTCTCATAAAAATTTCAATGATATTCTGTGCAGGTCTAGAAATATCCCTAACATAAGAAAACAGAAAAGACATTGGATAGTCCAAGCAACTTAAAATGGAATGTGTAAGGCCAGTGATATATTTCCTGATATCTTGGTCTTCTGAAAATGAATCTTTTATACTTTAAAATTGAAATTTATTTTTTCATATTTTTATTTATAAAAATATATATATTCTTATAATATACTATAGTTACATGATATATCCCTCCCTCTCCCCTCTCCAAACACTCCCATACAGCCCTACTTGCTCTTCAAATTCATTGACTTTTAAATTATTATTATTAAATGCACATGTATGAAATCAAAAGAAAAATAGCTGAGAAATATATCAAAAAATGTTTGTCATCTGTATCCATCATAGAAAAGCAAATTAAAACAACTATGAGACTTTTATACCCCAGTCAGAATGGTAAAGGTCAACAAAATAATGTTTTAAATTACTTAAAATATAGATATTTAAATGTATTAGCATTAGTCTATACTGTATCACACACAGTGTTAGGAATTTAATAAATATGTTAATATTTTGTAAAAGTGCTAATATTCAGGTAGCTGAGGACGTCATCATACTCTTTAATTGAATCCTTCATTTTATTAAGCCATTGTTTATTTCATAACACATTTATGCAAAGATTTTTAGGTACCAGATGCTGCTGTCACAGACAAAATGTGAATGATATATTGCTTAGTCCTTAAAGAGGTCATAATCCAGCAAAAATGACAGCCAAGGTATCTGAAAATATCATCAAGATATATATTCCCTAAGAAAGAGAAAAATTGAGATACTAGTTATTTTTTAGTGTAATTAAAGTTTTGCTAAATATGAAATGCAATGTAGTAAAGTGATATTACATCTGAGTCATTCTTCTAGTTCTTAGTGAAGTGTGACTTCATGAAGCGTGACATGTTTGTGCTTTACTTACATTTTCTATGTAATAGGGGTAATAATTGAAGTACTAGATAGATTAAAGTTTAAGTAAATATATAGTAAATGGAATAGAATTGACATATCTTAGTTCTATGTATGTGTTTTCTCATTAGTTCTTACCATATGGTGTTCTCGATGAATGAAAGAATGTATAGACAAAGCACACTCTTTTAGTGGTATTTTTTGACATATGCATATAAAATGGTATGTTGTGAGTATAGTCTGTCATAATGGACAAAAGAGTTGAGAATATCTGAAACATTGGATACACCTTGTCCTCTTACACACTCACCAACTAATAAACATAAATTGTACAAAAGAACATATTAACACCTTATTTATTTGGTTTAGGAGAATTTATTTTAGTCCAGAGTTTCATCATTCATCTTGCTGCTTGATTTCTCATGTTTTTCAGTATGACAATATATCCTATATGAATTGATTACTTAGAAGATACTTAGGTCTTCATATTTTGTATTTACCTTTCTCTTACTTTTATCTTGTCCTCTTGAGGCAACTTTGACAATGCTTTATTTCAACACAGAGAGTATACTTAAATTTCACTATTCTGATAGATTATGTGAAAAATGTGTGACTCCGTCTCTATAGTTTATGTGAAGCCAAGCCTTGTAAATACTACATATTAGTCAAACAATATATGTCCTTTCTCTTATTAGCTAATTAGAATCAATATATAAATTTAGGAATTACCAACTGGACAGTGTGAAACACCACACTTTTATCTACAAATCACCAGGTACTCATGTATTCTCATTATTTTCCATAGAAAATCTTCTTAGGTATAATTTTTCCTATTATATGGATAAGAAAATTATTAAAATCCTGCAAAAAGTTTGATAATTTGTACAGCTGTTAAAAGATAAATATTCCAGATCCTGTGGTTCAATATCCAGAATAACTGGCAATTGTATTTGGGAAAATTTCATAAATAACTTTAAGGTCATTATGATTTAATGAGTTTTCCCTAAAGAGATAATATTTCTTCTCTGATAATCTAGTCTACATGTACAGTGTTCTAAAATAACCAAAACCCCAATTAGTAGTGTTTCTCTTGTTTATATAGCTTGTACAGATTCTCTTTTTCTAATTATTTTATGTGTATGTGTATTTTGTCTATATGTCTGTGTACATTTCATATGTCTGGTACCAATGGATGGCATAAGAATGTGTCAGATACACTGGAGCTGGAGGTACAGACTGTTGTGTAACACACTGTGTATGTGCTAGGACTCAAACCTGGGTCTTGTCAAACAACAGTGCTTGGAATTTCTAAGATACCTTCCAGCTCCAGATATCATATTTTAAAATACCAAGAAAGTATAAAATTAAGATTTATGTGAAAATTCTTACTCAGACACTTTTATCATTTATTAAAAATTCATTATATGTGTTATACCACCCTCTACATATAAATATGAAAATCATAACTATTTAAAATCTAATAGCATTTTACTCATAGAAAATTTATTCAATAGCAAAGTGCTATTTTACTGTCTCAAAGTTGGCTAAATGTCTTTGGATGTCTTCAAAATGTATTTCTCTATAGATTTAGATGTAGACCAAATAAGTTTGGCCCTAATTCATTTTCACCTTTATCTTTAGCAATGTACAAAATACATGGGGATATTAAGAAACAGTATATAATTTTTAAATTTATTCTTAGTTCTGTGAAGATCTTTATTTTATTTTTATTTCAGAAACATCAGTATTCAAACATAGTAAAGTCAAATACAGTGGAGAACAGACAGACAATTTCCCGTATGTTCCATTTACTCTGCAATTGATTTAGCAAATCTACTTTTATCGCAGACTTCTTACAGTTATATTTGCACTATATGTCCCTATGTATAGACTAAATAAATGTTCTATTTTTATCTGTCTAATTCTCACTATTTATCTGTCTCTCCATGACTCTGTCTCAGTCTTTCTGTCTCTCCCTCTTTTGCTCCTATATGTGCACACATGTACACTATAGACATGGATGTTGACATCCACTGAAGTTGCATTTTTAGCAACTCAGGAACATACATGATTGACAGAACAAAGCATATGGAAACTAATAAGAATCTAACCCACATTTAGATCTAAGAAAAAAATATTTGCCTGAAGGGAAAATATTAATTAGTTTGTCTACATGCTAGATAAGAGTCTGGAAGACATATCCATCAAAAGGCAGTGGAATAAACAGCAAAATGGAAATTATTTGTAAATTGACAGTAAACTTGGCAAACATTGAAGGGGTAAACAAGTTATTTGGCATGCAAAGCATTTCGAAATCACAGCCTCTGTCAGGAGGCATCTGTGCATAGATTCACTTATTTGACAGAAATTAACATTTTGCAGAAATCTTTGTTGCATGCTAAAGATTTTTTCACCCTCCTTAATTATTTTAATTGCTACTTCAGAATGTTCTACATAAACATTCAAAAGATGCTAAAATCCACAAAGTCTGATCTAATTTTATCAATATAGGGCAAATCCAAGTTAGAGTTGATTAAAATACTAACTGGGGGGGTTAATTATTTAAGTAACTATCCCAAATATATATATTTTTAGAATAAAATACAAAGTCATAATGAGAAATTTATTTGTGCTAGGAAAGGTAAAGTTTCTTTTTAAGCAAAGTAAAATATTCCATCCAATTTTATTTATTTTAAAGTAAATAAACATAAACTTCTGAAAACATTTAGTATCTTCACTAGTCAAATGAGGATTAAGTTCATTCTTTTCTAAAGTTTTCTCTTAGTTCTAACTTAAATGTAAATTACATCAGCATACATTTTCAAAATTTCTTATTTCTGACCACAATAAAAAAGGATCCATTCTTTTCTAAAAAGTATCTATTGGGGAGCGAAGCCAGAAAAATTCATTGTTTTCTCAAATATAAAGGAGAATCATTGAGAGTTATTTTTTCCTTTTCCATTTGAGAAATGTAAAAGTCCATAGTGATTGACTTGAACCTAACTTTTATGTTCTTAATAATTCGTGATTGTATTCTATGTTTTTGTTAAGCTCTCATATATATTTTCTCAATTAATTCTTAAAACAGCATAAGTGACAGAGAGATTTTTTTAAGTTAAATCAAAATATATTATTTTAAATTCCAGACTGTTATTTTCACCTCACCATTTTAACAAGAATTACAAAAATTTCCATTTGCAATATTTGATATTAAGCAAGCAGGTACATATTAAAGCCCTACCTCATATGAGACTCTGCAGACATGTTATATTGCATAAATTCGTTCTGTTATGGTAACAAATAATATCTAGAAACCTCATAAGATAGATCACAGAAACAGTTTAAGTGTTTCATAATAATTAACATTTTTATTTTTGAGTAGTGAAATCAATCAGGTGCTTTTTTTAAAGCTAGATAAGTTGTATTGCAAGGATTCTTTTCATTCTCGATTATCTTCTCTAGTTATTTTTCTTCTCTTATAAGATAAAAGTCTGTCAGGAAGACAGAGACTTTACAGAAAAACATAGATTCCAGCCTTTTTGATTAAAGCAGTTTTAAAGTAAAAGTTAAAACTAGAACTTTTGCCTTAAAGTGTTTTTACGGCAAGTTAGTTCTAACTAAGAATCCTTAGTGTTACTATAGTGGTATCTGTCTATTGCAAAGAGAAGTTTTCTTGATGAGGGATGAGTACTCTTCTGAGTACAAGGGAAAATATTTATAATATACATAGGAATTATGAGGGTTCACTATCTATGGGTGGTTGGCTAGGTTTCCAACATTAGAGATGATTTCCCTATTATATAAATCTTACATAAATTACAAAGTTGTGAGTCACCGCAAAGGTCTGTGTTCTACTATTGCACTCTTAGGATTATAGTTACATATTGATCATTGTATGGTCTATAGACATTATAGCTGGGTATGATTGCTAGTTGATTTCCTCTTTTGGAAACTTTCATGGTACTTTGTAACAGGAAATGTAATTGGAGTCCACTCTTGACTAATCTATTGTAGGACTGTGAAAGGCAGCCTGGTTTCTGGTTGAGCTAAGGTTGGAAAACCCAGAGACCCTGAGGGACAGCAGGTGTTTTGCCTACTTCCCAGACACTAGGCTCCTGACAGGAAGCCGCAGCTTTCCATAGGTTGTGGTCATCACTCACATAAGGGCAACGTCCCAAGCCCCGCCACAGATAGAGAATGTGACCTGTGGTCACGTAGGCTCAAGACAAATCACCTTTTTAATGAGGTACCTAAAGGCCCAGAAGGGCTTAGCCAATTAAGCGTTCCTTCCTAGACACTCCTCCCTGCAAAAGGTATTTAACCTCAGGCCCACCCTGAGAAAACAGGGTATGACTATTACTCATCTACTTTCCACTATGAGAATAAATGCCTCAAAAGCACGGACTGTCTCTTTTCATTGGGTTCTGCCATGGAGAGATTTTTGCCTTTGCAAAAGAGGGGAGAGGAGAGAAGATGGGGGAAAGAAGAGAGGAGAGAAAAGAGAAAGGAAAGGAGAAGGCCTTTGCCTACAGAGCCTCTAGTCTCCTGTACTAGGCCTCTCTGTGCTTCCAGCCATGACCACCAAGTCAGTCAGCCCACTGACAAGCTAAGGATTCTCCCGTTGGGACCCAGACATAGTTGCCTCTCCCCTTCGGTTCTCAGCTCTTCTGCAACTTCCAGTGGTGCCTGAGTGCCCAAGAGCCTTAGAACCAGACTGCCCTGGCCTCTCGACAGGCCTGGAAACCCCAAAGCAAGATCTGGCTGTCCCAGGGACCTCAGACTGCACTCCCTACCCGTTGAGCAGTGTCCTGATCACTGAGAAATAAGAATACAAAGAATGTGAGAGTTAGGAGATGATGAAATTTTCTGTGAGATCTAAGAAACTACATTTGTAAGTTCTCACCTATGTAACTGACTAAACATGAGATGGATAAGAGAAACAAAGATAGACACACAAAGTTGTACAGGAGAAATCCCACGGAGCCTTATCTCTAAATAAAGAACTATAAGCAACTAAGGAATGATGAGAGTAGAAGAAATAGTTTTCCCCAGGGAACAGCACACCAATAGATTCTCCAATACCAAATGGTAACCCAGAAAGTACATACATACATGTAACATTATACAGAATTAGAAGACTTTATTTATATGTTTAGGAATGCATATTCATATATGTATGTAACAAAAATTAATGGAAAATGACATGACTTTTAAAGAGAACAAGGACAGGTATGAAGAGTGTTTTTTGTTGTTTTGTTTTTTTGTTTTTTGGATTTTTTTAGTTTTTCAAAGAAATGGACTCTACTAATTGAATAATTTGCAAACTTCTTGGAAATAAGAAAATATAAGTACATAATGACATTTTACTAAAAATAACAGAGAAATAAAATACATCCTTATTATTCTTTTATAGCATTTCAGGGAAGAGAGTTTAGTATCCTTTTTTTTCTTTTTTCTTTTATTTAATTAGATATTTTATTTATTTATATTTCAGATGTCATCCCCATTCCCCATTTCCCCTCCCTAGATCCTCCTATCCCATCCCCCATCCTCCTTTTTACTTTTATACTATTTTAATTACTTGCAAGTATTCAAGTCAGTTCTACGTTGAAGGACTAGCAATACAATAGATGCAAATAGTCAAGGAACAAGCAAGACAGTAAACACAAATATAGTCAAAAAACAAGCAAGGCAATAAACAAAATTTCATGAACATTCCCATGATCACTGTTTCTAAGGGCTTATCAGGATGACCAAAATATCTGAGTCAACTTCTCTGTCCTAACCCAAAGTCATTTTCATGTCTGAAACCTACTTTCTTGTTTTAGCCTAGGATTTAGATTCGTGCCTGAAGTTACTTCTTTGTTCTAGCCTAAGATTTAGATTCTTGCATGAAATTACTTCTTTGTTCTAGCCTAATGTCAGATTCCTGCCTGAAGCCTACTTCTTTGTCCTTAACCCATGTCAGATTCTTGCTGAGCAGCCTCAAAGGCTCTCTGCCTATCCCTATTTTTTTGTTTCATTAACAAGACTTAGCCTGTCTTAGGTCATTCTGACAAGAATGCCTTCCTTACCCATCATAGAATATGCATTATCAAAAGCAATGCACTTCTGTCTTAGATTGGTAAGGCTCTGTGCAGAATCTTACCCATCCTCAGCTTGCCAGCCTGTTAATTTAATAACTTTGTCTGGAGGTCAGTTTTCAGGTTCAAGCCATGTACTTTGGCTACCAACATGTTGACGTTGTTAAAGACAACCTTTAACATGATGGGCAGGAATAAAAGCATTCCCTAGCATGATCAAGCTATATATGCCATTCTTGAAGACTGACCAAAATGGAAATACTGACCTCAGGCCATGGGTAATTTTTATCAGCAGTATCAACACTCAGCAGAGCAGCATTCTTGAAGTTTATATGCTCACTATGTAAAGTTAAAACATCCAGAGAGGTGTTAGAATTATGCCAAATACATGGAAGGGTCTTTAAACTTTTTCCTAATTATAGTGACTACCACTGTAAGTTTTAGAACTAACATGAATCCAATGGTATTTGTCATGACACTCAAGATGGCTCCTTACTCTTAAATTCTGAACCTCCTTCCGATAATTTAAATAGGATAAAGAGTATCAATCTTCTCTTCTGAATGCCTATCTAAATACCCTTATATATTCAACACATTAGTAACATTTTTTTGCTAAAAGATTAACAAAAGTAGCTGTCTGAACTGCTTGTGTCGAAGCAATTGCAGAAACAGTGGTGCTAGCAATTAATGTAATTAAAGCTGTTATACCAGCAATAATCAAGCCCACTACCCTATTGTTTCTGCTTAAAGCCTGACTCATTTCTTTCAGTACTTGCAGGTTATTTTTAGAATACCAACGTTCTGTAATAATCAGGGCTCTATAAAAAGGCTGGTTGATAGACCTCTGTAACTGATATGCTGGATATCAAAACACAAACACAATTAAAAGGTATACAATAATGCAACTTACATTAAATACTATAGAAGATACAAAAGTAATTTTAACTTGACAATTATAAGAACCTTAACATATATGCTACCACCTGTTTGAAATTCAGATCTTGTCCCAACTTTATCTCTTGCTAACATAACATCATAAAGAACTGCAGGTAATTTCCAAATATGTTTCTGAAAACATCCACATCTAGCCTTGCAGATGAAGACTGTTATTTCTAATATTGGATTGATTTCTAGACCAGTCCATGATTGAGTCTGAATAACAGGTCACATTTAAGAAATATATGAGTCATTATAACGTCTTCTTTTGATTCTCTGCCCCACAAGGTCTAACAACTTGAGGCAAGGCAGCTTTTCACATCTGGGATATAGGAAAGCAAAGGTGGGTCAGGAACATATGTCCCATACAGCTTCCAGTCACCATTGTCAGGACACTCAGCAAGCTTACAGGTCACCATTATTCTTTGTCCCAGTATCAGCATGTCTCACCCATTGCTCTGGCAGCCACCATGCTCCTTCAGCAACCTGAAGAGAAAACACAAACATGCCTTTTTCTTCATATTTAATACCTGATTGGGATCATGCCTTATTCCAGTAAGTGGATCCTTCCGTTTCACCTACTTAGTTGTAGAGTGCCATAGACACTCAGCAAAGAGTTCCTTGGCCTCAAAATGTTTAAAGAAAATTTAAAATAAAAAATAAAAAGAACATGATTAAAATAAAATTTTGGTTACGGGGATATATGTCCTCCTTTTTATTTTTGAAGATATTTTAAAGTTCCATGGGCCCGTTCCACAGTCTCCTGTCCTTGACCATTATAAGGAATTCCAATAATATGGGTAATGTTAAATTGCTGCCAAAAAGTCTCAAATGTTCGACTGCCATAGCCAGTTCCATTATCTGTTTTTTTAGTTTGTTTTACTTTTTAAAAATTATTATTATTATTATTATTATTATTATTATTATTATTTATTACTATTGGATACTTTATTTACTTACATTTCAGATATTATTCCCTTTCCTCATTTTACCCCCAGAAACCCCTTAACCCATCCTCCCTCCTCCTATTTCTATGAGGGTGTGTCCCCACCCGTCCAAACACTTGCACCTCCCCAACTTTGAATTCCATCTCACTGGGCCATCCAGTCTTCAAGGGACCAAGGGCCTCCCCTCTTACTTATGTCTGACCAGTCCATCCTCCTCTGCATATACAGCTGGAGACATGGGTCCTTCCATATGTGTTCCTGGGCTAGGTGTTTAGACCCTGGGAGCTCTGGTTGGTTGGCATTATTGCTCTCCCATTGGGGCCGCAAGCCCCTTCAACTCCTTCTCTCCACCTGCTCCAGTGGGGACCCTGTGACCAGTTTGATGGTTAGCAGTGAGCATCTGCCTTTGTATATGTCAGGCTCTGGCAGTGCCTCTCAGGAGACAGATATATTTGTCTCCTGTCAGCATGTACTTCTGGACATCCACAACAGTGTTTGCGTATGGTGATTGCATCTGGGAGGGATCTCCAGTTGGCATGGTTTCTGGATGGTCCCTCTTCCAGTTTCTGCCCCACACATTGTTTCATATTTGCTCCTATGAGTATTTTGTTACACCTTCTAAGAAAAACCTAAGTGCCCACACTTTGGTCTTTCTTTTTCTTGGGCTTCATGAGGTCTGTGAGTTATGTCTTGGGTAGTGTGAGATTTTGGACAAATATCCACTTACCAATGAGTGCATACCATGTGAGTTTTTCGTGATTGGGTTACCTCACTCAGGATGACATTTTCTAGTTCCATCCATTTGCCTAAGAATTTCATGAATTCATTGTTTTAATAGCTGAGTAGTATGCCATTGTGTAAATGTACCACATTTTCTGTATCCATTCCTCTGTTGAGTGATATCTGGCTTCTTTCTAGCTTCTGGTTATTATAAATAAAGCTGCTAAGAACATGGGATGGAGCACGTGTCCTTGTTACATGTTGGAGCATCTTTTGGGTATATGCTCAGGAGTGGTATTGATGGATCCACAGGTAATATTATGTCCAATTTTCTGAGGAACCACAAGACTGATTTCCAGAGTGGTTGTATCAGCTTGCAATCCCAGCAACAATGGAGGAGTGTTCCTCATTCTCTGTATCCTCGCCAGCATCTGCTCTCATCTGAGTTTCTAATGTTAGCCATTCTGACTGGTGTGAGGTGAAATCTCAGGGTTGTTTTGATTTACATTTCCCTGATGACTAAAATGTTGAACATTTCTTTAGGTGCTTCATGGCCATTCAATATTCCTCAATTGAAAATTATCTGTTAGCTCTCTACCCCATTTTTAATAGGGTTATTTGATGGTACGGAGTCTAATTTCTTGAGTTCTTTTTATTATTTGGGTATTAGCCCTCCATCAGACGTATGATTGGTAAAGATCTTTTCCCACTTTTTTCGTTGCCTTTTTGTCCTATTGACAGTGTCTCTTGCCTTACAGAAGCTTTGAAATTTTATGAGGTCCTCTTTGTCTGTTGTTGATGTTAGAGTATAAGCCATTGGTGTTTTGTTCAGGAACTTTTCTTCTGTGACCTTGTGTTCGAGGCTCTTCCACACTTTCTCATCTATTAGTTACAGCGTGTCTGGTTTTATATGGAGGTCCTTGATCCACTTGAACTTGAGTTTCGTACAAGGAGATAAAAATGGATATATTTTTATTTTCCTTCATGCTGACCTCCAGTTCAACCAGCACCATTTGTTGAAAATGCTGTGTTTTTTCTCTAGAATGGTTTTAGATCCTTTGTCAAATATCAAGTGACTATATGTATATGGGTTCATTTCTGGGTCTTCTATCCCATTCCATTAATCTTCCTGCCTGTCTCTGTACCATGAAGTTTTCATCATGACTGCTCTGTAGTACAGCTTGAGGTCAGGGATGGTGATTCCCCAAGAAGTTCTTTTATTGTTGAGAATAGTTTTCACTATCCTGGGTTTTTTGTTATTCCAAATGAATTTGAGAATTGCTCTTTCTATCTCTGTGAAAAATTGAGTTGGAATTTTGATGGGAATTGCATAAAATATATAAATTGCTCTCGGCCTAATGGCCATTTTTACTATATTAATCCTGCCAATCCATGAGCATGGAAGATATTTTCATGTTCTGAGATCTACTTTGATTTCTTTCTTCAGGGGTTTGAAGTTCTTGTCATACAGATCTTTTATGTACCTGGTTAGAATCACACCAAGTATTTTATATTATTTGTGACTATTGTGAAGGGTGTCATTTCCCTAATTTCTTTCTCAACCTGTTTATCCTTTGAGTAGAGGAAGGCTACTGTTGTATTTTTAGTTAATTTTATATCCAGCCACTTTGATGAAGTTGTTTGTCAGGTTTATGAGTTCTCTTCTGGAAGTTTTGGGGTCACAGAAGTATACTATCATATCATGTGCAAATAATCAAATTTTGACTTCTTTCTTTCCAATTTGTATCCCTTTGAACTCTTTTTGTTGCCTAATTTCTAAGGCCAGGACTATGAGTACCATGTTGAATAGGTAGGGAGAGAGTGGGCAGCCTTGTCTAGTCCCTGATTTTAGTGGGACTGTTTCAGGTTTTTCTCCATTTAGTTTTATGTTGGCTATTGGTTTGCTGTATATTGCTTTTACAGTGTTTAGGTATGGACTTTGTATTCCTGATCTTTCCAAGACTTTTACCATGAAGGGATGTTGAATTTTGTCAAATGCTTTCTCAGCATCTAGTGAGATGAACATGTGTTTTTCCTTTCTTTGAATTTTATAGTGGATTACATTGGTGGATTTCCAAATATTGAACCATCCCTGCATTTCTGGGATAAAAATTACTTGATCATTTTGGATGATTGTTTTGATGTGTTCTTAGATTCAGTTGGCCAGAGTTTTATTGAGTATTTTTGCATCGATATTCATAAGGGAGATTGGTCTGAAGTGCTCTTTCATTGTTTGGTGTTTGTGTAATTGAGTGCGATTGTGGCTTCCTAGATTGAATTGGGTAGTGTTCCTTCTGTTTCTAATTTGTGGAATAATTTATAGAAAATTGGTATCAGGTTGTCTTGGAAGGTATTATAGAATTCTACACTAAAACCATCTGGTTGTGGGATTTTTTTTTGGTAGGGAGACTTTTAATGAATGCTGCTATAACTTTAGGGGTTCTAGGACTATTTAAATGGTTTATCTGATCCTGATTTAATTTGGTGTCTGGTATCTGTCTAGGAAATTGTCCATTTCATCCAGAATTTCCAGTTTGGTAGTAGGATCTGGTGATTTTTTTTTTAATTTCCTCAGTTTCTGTTGTTATGCCTTCCTTTTCAGTTCTGATTTTATTAATTTTGATAATGTTTCTGTGCCCTGTTGTTAGTCTGGCTAAGGGTTCATCTATCTTGTTGATTTTCTCGAAGACTCAGTTTCTGGTTTTGTTGATTCTTTCTATAGTTCTTTTCATTTTTACTTGGTTGATTTCACCTGTCAGTTCGATTATTTCCTGCCATCTACTCCTCTTGGGTGCATTTGCTTCTTTTTGTTCTAGAGCTTTCAGGTATGCTGTCAAACTGCTAGTGTATGCTCTCTCCTGTTATCTTTTTGTAGACACTTAGAGCAGTGAGTTTTCCTCTAAGCACTGCTTTAATAGTTTCCCACAAGTTTTGGTGTGATGTGTTCTCATTTTAATTAAATTCTTAACAGTCTTTAATTCCTTTCTTTACTTCTTTCCTGACCAACTTACCATCGAGTAGAGCATTATTCAGTTTCACTTGTATGTTGGCTTTACATTGATTATATCATTATTGAAGACCAGCCTTCATCCATGATGATCTGAGAGGATACATGGGATTATTTCATTTTTTTTCTCTGTTGAGGACTGTTTTGTGACCGATTATGTGCTCAATTTTGGTACTATGAGATGCTGAGAAGAAGGTATATTCTTTTGGTTTTAGATGAAATATTCTATAAACATCTGTTAAATCCATTTGTTTTATAATTTCTCTTAGTTTCACTGTCTCTGTTTAGTTTCTGTTTCCATGATCTGTCCATCGATGAGAGTGGGGTGTTGAAGTCTCCCACTCTTATTGTGTGAGGTGCAATGTGTGCTTTGTGCATTAGCAAAGTTTCTTTTATGAATGTGGGTGCCCTTGCATTCGGTGAATAAATGTTCAGAATTGAGATTTCATTTTGGTTGATTTTTCCTTTGACAAGTATGAAGTTTCCATTCTTATCTTTCTTAATAACTTCTGGTTGAAAGTTGATTTTATTCAATATAAGAATGGCTACTCCAGATTGTTTCTTATGTCCATTTGCTTGAAAAATTGTTTTCAAGACTTTTTTTCTGAGGTAATACCTGTCTTTGTCACTGAGGTACGTTTCCTGTATGCAGCAAAATGTTGGGTCATGTTTATGTATCCATTCTGTTAGTCTATGTCTTTTTATTGGTGAATTGAGTCCATTGATGTTAAGAAATATCAAGAAGTGTTTGTTGCTTCCTGTTATTTTTGTTATTAGAGGTGGAATTATGTTTGTGTGGCTATCTTCTTTTGGGTTTGTTGGAAGAAGATTACTTTTTTGCTTTTTCTAGGGTATAATTTCCCTTCTTGTGTTAGTAGTTTCTCTCTATTATCCTTTATAAGGCTGGATTTGTGGAAAGTTACTATGTAAATTTGGTTTTGTCATGAAATATCTTGGTTTCTTCATCTATGGTAATTGAGAGTCTTGCTGGGTATAGTAACCTGGACTGGCATTTGTGATCTCTTAGGGTCTGTATGACATCTGTCCAGGATGTCCAGGCTTTTACTATCTCTGGTGAGAAGTCTGATATAATTCTGATAAGTCTGCCTTTATATGTTACTTGACCTTTTCCCCTTACTGCTTTTAATATTAGTTCTTTTTTTATGCATTTGATGTTTGGGTTATTATGTAACTGGAGGAACATTTTTTCTAATCTAGTCTATTTGGAGTTCTGTAGGCTTCTTTCATGTACACAGGCATCACTTTCTTTAGATTAGGAAATTTTTCTTTCATATTTTTGAAGATATTTACTGGCCCTTTGTGTTGGGAATCTTCGCTTTCTTCTATATCTATTATCCTTAGGTTTGGTCTTCTCATTGTGTCTTAGATTTCCTGGATGTTTTGGGTTAGGGGATTTTTGCATTTTGTATTTTCTTTGACAGTTGTGTCAATGTTTTCTCAGGTATCTTCTGCACCTGAGTTTCTCTCTTCTATCTCTTGTATTCTGTTGGTGATGCTTGCATTCATGACTCCTGATTTCTTTACTAGGTTTTCTATCTTCTGGGTAGTCTCCTTTTGTGATTTCTTCATTGTTTTTACTTACATTTTTATGTCCTGGATCATTTTGTTAAATTTCTTCACCTGTTTGCTTGTATTTTTTTCTAATTCTTTAAGGAATTTTTGTGTTTCCTCTTTAAGAGCTTCTACCTGTTTACATATGTTCTCCTGAATTTCTTTGAGATTCCACCAGTCAAATTGTGAACATTTGCAAACTCTTTACTATGCATTAACTCAAGAGTATTATTACAATAATTTATGAACTAATAAAATGATTGAATGCTGTTGAGCAGGGAGAATTATTAAAATGTTAATTGTTTGCTTAAGCATTTCTTTTAGAGGTCTAATATTATGTGCATGTATGCTTTACCAGCATGTTTGTAAGTGTACCACATGTGTGCCTAACAATATTGAGAAACATATACTAGATTGCTGGTAATTGAAGCTATCGGTGGTTACTTGTATCTTCTATTGAGCTCTGAGTCATTTTTCCTGCTCCATAGACTATTCTTCATATAGTATGTATGTATTTGCCTGATAAAATAAGTAGACAATTCATTCTTATCTCCGTGCTTTAAAAAGTGATGTATTATATTTATTGTTTTGATACACGTAGAGAGTATATTCCAATTAAATGAGTGTAATTAGCATGCAATAAACTATATATCAGTTTTCTTGATGAGAATATTAAAACTTCTCTCTTTCAGCTACTTTAAAATAGCTAACCATTTTTGTTGATTCTTCTCATACTTACATCCCTTGATTCTGCTTGCTGCAGTTTCTTATCTCCAGTTTCAAGTAATTATTATTACATACTCTACTTGCCACACTAATTTATAAAGTGCAAATATTAAATGGGCTAATATTAAACAGTTAATATACCTAGGACTTAGTTCTAGCATTCTGAAAATAAACTGAATATAAAGAGTAGGCTGAGAAATTTTGAACAGAGACTTTACAACTCCAGCTAGGATTAAGAAGGAAAAGGAAGATTAACTCATAATAAAATGATTTCCAGTATAAAATGGAAAGGCCATGTTTTTGCCAGCATTTGCTGTCACCTGAATTTTTGATCTTAGCCATTCAGACTGGTGTAAGGTGGAATCTCAGGGTTGTTTTGATTTGCATTTCCCTGATGACTAAGGATGTCTATCATTTCTTAAGGTGCTTCTCAGCCATTTCAAATTGCTCAGTTGAAAATTCTTTGGTTAGCTTTTTACCCCATTTTTAATAAGGTTATTTGATTCTCTAAAGTATAACTTCTTGAGTTCTTTGTATATATTGGATATTAACCCTCTATTAGATGGAGAATTGGTAAAGATCTTTTCCCAATCTGTTGATTGACATTTTGTTCTATTGACAGTGTACTTTTCCTTACAGATGCTTTGCTATGTTAAAAGGTCCCATTTTTCTGTTGTTGATATTAGAGCATAAGCCATTGGTGTTCTGTTCAGGAACTTTCCTCCTGTGCCCACGTGTTCCAGGCACTTCCCCACTTTCTCTTCTATTAGTTTCGGTGTATCTGGTTTTATGTAAAGGTCTTTGATCTACTTGGACTTGAGCTTTGTACAAGGAGATAAGAATGGATTGATTTGCGTTCTTCTACATGCTGACCTCCAGTTTAATCAGCAGCATTTGTTGAAAATGCAGTTAATGCTCTTTTAATTGTCATGTGAATATTACTTTTGATTCTTCTACAGTATTTATTGAAAGTTGTATTGATTTTATAGTTTCTAGTTGTGTTAATGTGTTGAAAACTGGCATGTCAGTCATGGGGGTCTATCAACCAGCTTTTGTTTTAGTGCCCTGAGTTTTACAGGACCCTGGTATTCTGAAAAAAGTTTACAAGTACTAGAAGAAGTGAGTCAGGCTGTAAGCAGAAACCAGAGGGTAGTGGGCTTAATTATTGCTGATTTAACAGCTTTAATTAAGGTAAATGCTAGCAAATAACTGCTTCTGCAATTGCTTTGACCCAAGAAGTTAAGACAGAAATTTTTGTTAATCATTTAGCAAAATAATGTTACTAGTGTGTTGAGTATACAAGAGAATTTAGATAGGTGTTTAGAACAATGGATTGATGCTTTTTATCCTATTCAAATTATTGGAAGGAGGTTCAGAGTTTAACAGTAAGTAGCCATCTCAAGTGTCATGCCAAATACCAATGGATCAGTGTTACTTCTAAAATTTGCAATGATAGCCATTATAATTAGAAAAAAGTTTAAAGACACTTGCAGTGTATTTGGCATAATTTTAACACCTCTCTGGATGTTTTAACTTTGCATAGTAAGCTTATGAATTTCAAGAATGCTGCTCTGCTGAGTGTTGATACTGCTGATAAAATCACCCATGGCCTGAGGTCAGTATTTCCATTTTGGTCAGTCTTCAAGAATGGCATATATAGCTTGATCATGCTAGCCCTTTTTGTCTTGGGAATATTTTTATTCCTGCCCATTGTGTTGAAGCTTGTCTTTCACAACATCAACATGTTGGCAGCCAAAGTACATGACTTGAAACTGAAAATGGACCCCCAGACAGAGTTATTAATTTAACATGGTTAACAGGTAAAATTCTGAACAGATACTTACCAATCTAAGACAGAAGTGCATTGCTTTTGATAATATTTATTCCATGATAGGTAAGGAAGGCACTTTTGTCAGAATGACCTAAGACAGACTTAGTCTTGTTTATGAAATAAAGAGAGGTGGAGATGTGGAGAGAATTTGGGGCTGCTTAGCAGGAAACTGACATTAGCCAAGGACAAGGGAATAGGCTGCTTGTCAGGAATCTGATATTGGCCAAGGACAAGAAAATGGGCTTCAGGCAGGAATCTGACATTAGGCTAGAACAAAGAAGTAAGTTCAGGCAAGAATCTAAACCTTAGGCTAAAACAAAGAAGTAAATTCAAGCAGGAATCTAAATTTTAGG
>JANHMN010000005.1:61689842-61722985 GCA_030674055.1 Rhabdomys pumilio | reverse complement strand
AGAGAGAGAGAGAGAGAGAGAGAGAGAGAGAGAGAGAGAGAGAGAGAAAGAGCATAAGACATTTCCTGCTCCTATAAAGCAACAATAAATACAAGCTTTTACAAACATCATTCAATGGGTCAGGGTTACATCCCAAGCTGGCATCAAAACTTGGCACTGTCATTCACATGGTTCTAGCTTTAGAGTCATAAAGGATGCAAGAGTAAAGAGGTTCCAACACTTTCAGAAAGTTGCTGAGGCCAAGCAACCTATAGGACAGAAGGAAGTTCCTGTCTGAAGGTCCTATGAGGGGAAAAGAAATCATTGTGTGAAGCTGTGGAAGTAAAATACAGGTTTCATTGCAGGCCTAAGATTGTGATGCCAGCACCGTGAGACTTCTGCCAAGAAAAGATGCATGTAAGGTATGAAATCAACCCGCACAGTATGCATGTTACAGGCTGCAAAGCTGGAGAAGGAGAATCATCTAAGCCACTAGCATCATTCACACATGGTGGAAAGAAAAACTCTTGCCAGTTGTCATCTGATGTCCACATGTGAATGAAGGGATGAACATGTATAGGCACACACACAGAATTACAAAATCGTTGCAATAAAATTAAAAAAAAATAGATGTAGTTACTTTTCCTAGTTTTGTTTTAACTTGTATTTACATTGATCACATATAAATGTTGAAGGTACTCATGTTATAAAATATAGATTTGAATAGTATTAGCTCTGGCATGGCCTTAGTAGGGACAGAATGGCTTGTTTCCTGTTACTAGTGCAGTTAGTTTAGCCTCACTAGATTTATTTCTCCTTACAGTCTGCATCAATCAAGTCAAGCACTCAGTAACCACACTCATGGTCAGTCAACATTTGCATCCTAAAAAATAAAAAAGGGAGATACCAATCTGACATGGCCTTGGTAGGGACAAAATGACATGGTTTCTGCCACTGGGACAGGGCCAGCAGATGTGGGCCTCCACAAATGTCAGTGGCTACAGTGGGCCTAAGGCTTGTTTGTAAAACAATATACACATTTCACATTCATCCTTTAAGGAATGTCCTCCCTGTTAATGACTCCATGATAATTAGAGACAGCAGGATGCCAGGAGACTAAGATATGAGTAATCTCTCAGCAAAATAGTAATGTTAGTACCTTCAGGACAGCCATTAAGGGTATGGAAAAACTCTAAAATTATGAGTTCAAAAGTATATAATTTCTCACCTATGTAAAAATTAAGGATACAATGTGAATTATATGAGGGGCAGCTGCATTAATGAGCTAGCATGCCAGAATGATACAAAGGCAGGCAGATACAAAGGCAGGCATACTCCTGAGTTGAAGGCCAGCCTGGGACACAGGGAGTGCAGACCCAGGTGTGGTAGAAATGGTAATTTTAGGTTGGGGCCCCATCCAGCTAGCTTAACATCTATACATAACAGAGGTAGGCAAATTTCTAACATATTTTGCAATGTTAAAAAACAAAAAATATCCTTGCTCTTTCCTAAGAATTAAGGAGCTGGCTTCACCGAATTCTGATTCATAGGATAAACAAAAGGAAACCTAGAGTAAATGACTGGGTTGATATATAAAATAAAAGATTGGGCTTCTGATCTGCAAGTGATGAGCTACCCAGAGAATTTTCTAGAATAGGAGAAGAAAACTGCTTGAAGAACTTTCTTGAGCAGAAAATATCAAGAGAAATCAGATCAGAGAGGGGAAAAAAGGAGAATAGATTAAAAAGTAGACAGGAAAGCAGTCTCCAGCAGGGCATAGGCCACCAGCATGGATGCACAATTTGCTACTAGTTTGTTTCACCACTCTCAGTTATGTCTTCTCTTAGATCCCCTCTCCAAGCTCAGGCTGATCCTTGGAAGAGTAGTCTCCATAATACAACTTTAAAACAATGTATGAGTGTATACAAAACTGAAAATGTTGTCTTAAAATTAAAAGCATATATTCCATTACCAAACCTGGAAATACTTATTTACAGTAGAAATATGTACATACAGTCAACTTTTTGGGTTGAAAATTATTCTTTCCCAGTTACGCTAGCTATGAGTGATATAAAAGCAGACATTTTTGCTTATGATTTAAAGAACATTATTTAAAAAGTACTAAAACAATTTGTCACTATAGGACCCAATATGTTGAATATTTTTCTATAGTGCTTGTATTAAACTTGTATTTTACATAACCATATATTCAGTAAGATTAGAATGGGTTCACATTCAAAGCTGGCAATTAGCATGTATTTCTAATTAAAATATCTCTAAGGCTCATGTAACTATGAATGCAAGGAACTAAAATATATCATATTATTAAAATCATTTTCTCTCTATTTTTTCTAGCATAGTTATCCAGCACTATCTTTTAAAAAGTGCTATGTAACATCATAGTTCATATGAACTACAGTTCAGTATATTACAATTTAAAAATTACTAAGAAAATTTTATTCAGATGTATAACAACAGTGATTTCTACAGACAGATAAGTGACAAAGTATACCTCATTTTTATGTACATAGAAAATTTTTAGGTTCTTTTTTATGAAGATAGACATTTTTGAGACATGGCTTTTCGATGTCCTCAAACTTGTGGTTCTCTTTCAAACTTGTGGTTCTCACCAGCTTCTAAATGTTAGGATTATAGGTATACATTATCATGCCTGCCTAAATTTTTATCATTTTACATTATTATTTATTCATTTATTTTCTAGATAGGATCTCATATTCCCAAACTGGCTTTAAATTCACTATGTAGCCATGAGTGACCTTGAAGTCTTGATAAATATGTTTTACCCTCTCAAATTCTGGATTAAGAACATGAATTAGTGCTCCTGGTTTATGTAGTATTGGAATCAAACACAAGGTTCTCTGTTATGCTAGACAAGCACTCTACCAACTGAGCTATATTGCCTGTTCTAAATTTTCTGTTTTTAATCCCACTGTTTATGTGAATCTTTGTTGGCTTCTTGACAGTGGTATATGCAAGAAAGTGTACAAATACTGAAATGACAGAATCTAAAAGATTAACAAGGACATGCAAATTGAAATGAGTCACAGAAAATCTGTAGACTAGTTACAATAAAAGGTAAAGGTTTGACAGGAAACACATTTAACTAATATAAGTAACTTATGGTGGATTGGTTTAAAAATGTCCTATTTCCTATGACACACGCACAGAACACTCTAAGGACATTTGATTTTATTCTATTTTTCTTAGATAAGTTCCAACATATTATCTCATAAATCTTTTTATTTATTACTTTGTATGTGATAGTATTGAGTTTGTGTGTATATGACAGTAGTATGTATGTGAGTGTGTATGAGCATGTGTGTGTATGTGTGTGTATGTGCCTGTGCATGCACATATGGAGGCGAAAACTTAATTTCAAGTATATTTACTATATCACTGTCTACCTTACTTTTTATTTTTTACATGTAGAGTTTTTTACTGAACTAGAGGCTCTTCATTTCAGCTAAACTGACTGGCTGCTTAGCTCTGAAGATCCCCATGTCTTCACTCCCCAAAATTGTTAGGAATATAGGCAAGACACATTTAAGATGCATTAATTCCTTGCATTTAATCATCTAACAAGTTTTATCTATAATAAAATATCTTTTCTAAATTTAATGATACTCTCCAATTAGTAATGTTAAATATTTATCTAATTTTAAAACTTAAATCAATTTTAAATGTAATTCCATGCATATTTGTAAACCTAATATGTACAATGAATATGTAAAAGGACATAGACAAAAAAAAATGGATATCTGATCCAATACCTATGATGTATTGGAATGTATTTGTGGAAGGGCAAGTGAGTCCAAGGTATCAAATACGAAGAGATTTACTGGAATAGAAATCTGGGCATGTAGTTTGAGACCAGAATTTGGAGAGCCTTAGATTCTTACTTCAGGATTAAGAGTTTATTACTGAGTCAACAGAGAGTCACTGAAGGTTTTAGGAGAAATGTCATGGTTTAAGTCATTTTGAAAATGTAACTCTGATAGCAATGTGCAGTTAGAAATAAATAGAATATTTAGGATACAATTTCATAGTCAAGAGATTATTTGATACTCAACATATTTAAAATAAAATATAGCATATGTAAGATAAAGAGATAAATGCAGACAAAAATAGACTTTCATAGAAAAAAATTTGTAAAGAAAACAAAGTACAATTAAAATTTCTGAAAAGTGTCCTGTCTCCATGGGAATAAAACTTTCATTTATATCCCAAACATTTATTTTTCTGCAAACTCAAGTTTTCACCATCAGTAACATTTTGAACTGAAATTTATAGGCATGTTTTGAAAAATTCAATATATCTCTATGAAACTACATTGATAAAAATTTCTTCATGAAAACATTTCCAAGATATCTGTGTGACTCACTTCATTAAAATTTATCCTCAAAATCTGTAGTGTCTTACTTATAATCTTTCATTAAATATCAACCTCTGACATAGTCCTTATGCAAGTACTCTTTGCCACTGAGCTATCTCACCAGCCTAAGTCTCTGAAGTTTCATTTCCTCAGAGGATATCACATAAAGACTAAGAGCCATTACAACATTCACTCTCATAACTCCTTAATCCATTAATCTACAAAGAGATTAATCTATTCATTAGTACAGACCTTTTATGACGAAATCTCTTGCCAAAAGTGTTTAGGGAACCAAATTTCCAAATTTGGGAGATACATTTTAACCACACTCCTGCATAATTTTAGATAAGACAATTTCTGCATGATTTTGAGCTTCCTAAATTTGAACAGAATGATGCTCTGAGATGGATGATAAAATTATGAGATGGTTGATAAAATTAAGTAAATTTGGTACTATACCTGGCACATAATGGAGTTTGTGCTAAGAATCAAACCTGGCTGAGTCCTCTGTAAGGACAGCTAGTGCTTTTTACTACTCAGCCATCTCTCCAGCTTCCAATCTTTGTTATTTTAAAAAGTATTTTTATGAAGTATTTCTGTAATAGTTTGTGAGTTATAAGAGCACCTAATTTACTGTTAGCTAATGCTATTTTGAACAAAATGTAAAAGGACCACACTGGTTTATTAGACCGTATTTCAAATACCTTTAAAGCTAGAATAGATTCCATGGTTAAAGACAGCAAGATGAGTTAAATCCGGTTACCTCCCTCATTGAAGATACTTGAAAATATGACAAAATCAAGGATGGAGAAATCGAGTCATTTAAAAAGTACATAGAACCTTAAAGAGACATCTATTTCATAAGTCTAGGTAAAGTTTGTGGAATGGATGTATTTACATTAAAATTGGCAAAAATAAAATAATTTTATTAGAATGTACTACTTTAGAAATCAAGGCACTAAATTCTACAAATAACTAACTTAAAAAAATAAAAAAAAACAGTATCCAATATGAAAAAAAAACACACAGACACACTTCCTGTGTCTGAGTCAAACTCAAATTCACTTCCTGTCTCAGTGTGTTTGCTTTTTCAGACATACTGTCTTGCTCAAGGGTAAGTTTGCCTTGTCCAGACACTTAAAAACAAACAAGCAAGCAATCTCAAAGATGTGAAGAGATTCAATTCATTGATTTAAGTTTTCTGTCTCATAAAAGATACCAGTTAAGTACTTTTTCTATCCTCATTCCTATTCAAAGAGAAATAATGCCAGAAACCCAAGGATTTGTATACATGTTTTGATAACTACTCCTGTGAGTGCTTGTTAATTATGGCTCTTAAATTAAAAAAGAACAAAATTAAGTGGGAAAGAGAACCCTCATAAGAGACAAAGCAGTAGGTATATACAATGGAGACAACATTTCAAATTTTAATGGTTGTTTTCTGAGATTTATGATTCTTCCATATATTTTAAAACACTTGAAAAATGAAAGCTGCTAATTTGTTTTTGTATGTCTCATTTGTTTTATTTTATTGATTTTGTAATAAGGTTGTTTTGCAAACACATCATCTGGCTGTCTTTGATTTAAATAGTACATAAGATGCTAACTGTAGAAATTGTTACCTGCTTCTTTAAAATTCTTGAAGCCTGTTGGAACAAACCTCAGACCTTTTGCTTTTTGAGAAGCTGCTAAATTGGAACATAAATTTTCCACTACTTCTATTTGTGTGTGAGTATGGGTAAATGTTTAGTAAGTGTTTGTGTTACCTGAAGTAAACGGTGACGGAAAAGGTAGAGAAATAGATAAGGTGATATTTTTTTTCATTGTCAACCTTCCTGGGATATCTATATGGGTCTCTATAGATTATTTTCTTTCTATCTTTAAGATCACTTAATTACTTTTTACATCATTGACATCATTATTATTAATATTATTATATCTAATTTGTATTGGATGATCAAGTATGCTTTATATAGACTGTTCATAGCATTTAAAATAGCTTAGTGAAGGGAAACTATATTTTTCCTGTATTTATAGATAAATTATTAAACTTACAATGGTAGAAAGGTGCACAATACATCACATCTTTAATAAATCACAGAATGATCATGTACCCTTTGGTGTATATAAATAAGGATGCAGTTCTCATTGTTTTTCACATTTCAATCAGGTATGCAGATAATAATGAAGGTGTCTTACTAATGAATGCATTCTTTGTTGTTGAATAGCCAGCAAAGTTTCTTGCACATTGCAGTGATGACATTTAAATAGAAAACTAGAAGCAAAAAACTGGAATAATTTCCAGACTCAAATAAAGATGTAATATGAAGGATAGTTTTACTAGCTGCTTCACTGGAGCACAAATGTGTATGTTCATGGGGCAAATATTCTCAGCTTAGTCTTGGGCAACTTTGAATGTTACATTAATGCACCGAGTATACTACATACAAAATGCTCTATATTCTAAGTCAGTCATTTCCACTTTAGTAAATAAAGTTTAAATATATGGTTAATGATGTTTTTTTTAATACTATATCTTTCTGAGTTATCATATATGGGTGTACCTATTATAATATCTAAGCTCTATATGCTATATTCTTAATAATAACCTCAAAAAAGAAACAACAATTTTGATATGTCCTAATATTAGTCATGATGTTACTCTTCTGGGGGAGATAAGACAAATGCCTACTCTCCTCACATAAGGCACTAGGAAGATTACACACAAGTACAGATTGGTGAAACAATGAACTTATCAGTCTTACTTCCAGGACCATGTGTGTAAATACATTTAAAATCAACTGAGAAATGAGCCTGTGGGCATGTGTGATTAGGATAATTAGTGTACAGAGACCTAACTTGATTATGAACAGGACTCTATGTTTGGAGTCCAGGGCTGTGGAATAGAGAAAGGCGAGAACCTGAACAGACTTTCTATTCAATGACAGCTGCCTAGGGAAGCGAGATTTTCTGTTTGTTGTTGGTTTTGTTCATTTGTTTTTAAGATTCACCCCTTTAGGTGCCCAAAGCCATTGCAACTAGTAACACACTGAGGCTAAGCAATGTATAATAGACTCACTATACAGTTACACTCTCAACAAAGAGGCATTGGAAGGCCATTATGTATAATTCAAAATGTGAAGTCTAATGTGCAATGGGCAACCCAATATGGTGGAGATGCAAAGACTACAAGATATCGATCAAGTATAGTTGCAGGCATGGTATAAAGGTGATCCTGAAGAGTAATAGCGTCCACTTAAAACATAAGAACTGGACAAGTAGGGTTGTTGATATAGATTGGAGTCCAGATATTACCACAAGCCCAATGTGCACAAATGGATAAGTAGTGTTTCATGAAAACCCTGCTCTGTTTGGTCTCTTTGATATGTTATTTCCTAGGTATATTACCATTCTTCCTTTTTAGAATAGAGTGTTAATTTTGTACTACTGTATATTTGAAATATTTAACTTTTGATACTATAGAGACCTATAATTAAGAGATTAAGTTTTACAAGAGACTCTTTAGTCACCCTTACAACACTTCTGAAACACTCAAGTCTTTAAGGACTTGAAATATTTAGAGAGGAACTAAATGCATTCTACCTTATTATGTCAACATGAGACCTTAGAGACTGGAATGATTTTGAGTGATATATTTGGATATCAAGTTGACACAGAGTGGACTTGTGGTATTTATTCTTGATTGTCAACTTGATGACACTTATAAAAATATAAGGGACAATATTCTGGACCTATAGTGTATTTCCAGGTACTTAGGTTATTTCCAGAGAGATTTAAATGAAGGGATCAGACTTATCCTGAATATGAGTGAAATCATTAAATGAGCTTAAGTCTAAAACTGAATAAAAAAGAGAAAGTGAGTGTAGCAAATGTAGCCAGCCCATTCGCGTCTTGACTGTGAGTTCACAATGACCAGCTTCCTCAGATGTCTACTGTCATGCCTTCCCTATCATGATGAATTATATCTTCACAATGGAAGCTAAACCAACCCCTTCCATCCTTAAGATACTTTTGCCAGATATTTTATCATAATAGTGAGAAAATAAACTAAAATTTAGGATATCATTTGATTATATTGAAAACTAGATCACAGTCCATTTCATTCAGATGTTCCTTTGGGACAAATTTATCCATTGAGTTAAGAGTTTAGTTTAAGACAATTATAATATCAGAAACTTTTTTAAAAATAATTTTAGTGTCTTGCTAAACATTTTAAGTGTCTCGGTACTTACTAGGGCTCTAGTCATGAGAACTGGCAAAAAGAACCTAGAAAATTTTAGAAATGTTTATAAACTTTCAAGAATTATTGAACAGTTTATATTTTTACTCTTGTAATTTCAAAACCATTTCATGCACAAATAATAGGTGTAAATGAGTATTTGAAAAATTATGATTGAAAACCTAACATGAAACTGAAATATACTGCACAATACAAGTCTCTATGAATTAAATAAAATTAAGAAATTTAAACTGTAGAAACTAAAAACTTAGCTTCATTGATCATGTTCCTTGTATGGAGTATTATAACTATTAACAAATAAAATAAACAAATGAAAAGTGCTATGATCTATAGATGTATTCAGCTTTGCAATTAATCTGGTGACACAGTCATATTTATCTGGAAAGCAAAGCAACAAAACAATCTAATGAGCATAAAGCTTGCAAACACTCATGCTTGCCATCTATTTGATATTCCTGCAAATCAATGGTTAGATATTCCTATGAGCACATCATGTGTTTCTTTTCACTAAGTAATTTCCTTAATGTATTCAGTTACCATGTGTTGAGAATTGGCAACATCAGATCTGTTTTAATCAAGCTCTCAGTAATAATAAAATAAGGAAAAATAATAAGTGACACATTTTATTTTGCTCAGCATCATACATAAGCCTGCAGCATGGAAAAAACAAAAACAGAATAGTGTTCTATTAAGTGGATTTCATGAACCTAAATTTTCATGTACAATTGTTAAAGGGAAATCCATACCCTTTTTTGTAGCACTGAGAGATCTAATCAGCATATTTATAGATGGTTCTCAAAGTTATAGATTAGTTTGACATTCCATACAGTCAAATTCTGATTGTTACCAAGATGAGCCAACAAGAGGTCAATTTATACATTTATAAATGTAAATCAATTTATTCTTATATATTTAAGATGAATACAAATTTCAGTTACAAATAATTTTTACCTCTAATTCATTAAAATATTATTAAAGCACTCAGGGAAAATTATTCAGAAAGCAATAATGGTCTTGGCCAAATAGCAGGAGGGTCTCTGATATAGAACAACAGCAGTGAATTTTTCACAGACCCTTTGTAGGATCTCTGGTTACTCATAGAATCACAGGAAATTGTTCGTGGCAAACACAGTGCATGCTGAGTTAGATTTTCTGGCAAAGAAAAGCAGTGTATCCACATAATATCAAATGGAAAGAGAGGAGGGGCTCCAGGACTTAGTCCCAATGTTCCTCCTTCACAGTCATTTATATGGAGGCAGTATATCTTTGTCATCTGTACCATCCCCGTTTAGAGACTTTGTACAGGCACCTTCCCATGTGGATTAAGATGGTAGGAGACCTGGAATTCCACAAATTCTGCTCCTCTGATCTAAGAACCTCACTAGGTGACCACCCAAATGCCTCTGGGAAATATAATTAGTGAGTCAGTCTAGACTCATTATGATAAATATCTGATGTTCTTTCTCCCTCATGTGTGTATACTAACTTTCAAGCTCTAATTCTGTTTTCAATTTGAAGGAAAAACAAAAGGCTAGAAAGAAGCCACTGGGAGGTGCCTTAAGGACCAATAGTTGAATGTAGGTAGTATTAAAGTAAAGAGGAGAGATATTTAGGTAAAGAGAGCCTTAACCAGAGAGGGAGCAAGGAAATAGCACTGAAAGCAATAGGGGAACCAAAACAAAGGGCTATGAAAAAAACATGTCAAGACGAATATTTTTAATTCAATTAAAACACAAAGTCAAAAATCAATAAGAACAAGAGTTAGAAGAAAGATATCCTGTATAGCTAGATACTGCTGCTTCTGAAAGCCATGAGTTTTAAAACTGAAGTCCCCATACCAAATGTTTAGTTCTTAATAAAAACTTCACTTTCAGTATAGGCTTTTACCATTATTCTTGGTTACTCAAAATAGCTAGTTGATAATACCCTATTTTTGAAGGTGCCACACACTTTCTTTAAAATATACAGTAAAATTAGTAAAAGTAGAACTAAGATGGAAGCTTCCTCTTTTCTGGATATATTTCATATTTCATAGGGCCTGAAGGTGCTTTGCAAGCTTCTGAGGTAGACAAAGCATCCAAATAATTACAGAGTTGTAAACTCTATGTACACCAACTTTCCAGGGAACTCATAACCAGTGGTAAAATAGAGGAATGACTGTTATAGGAGTAATCAACTACTCTCTGATTAATTTGAGGCCTTTATCATACTAGAGAATTATCATTAAACTACTTGGGCTCCTTATCTAGTTGAGTGAATAATCATATCTAAAAGAATTTCTTCTTCTTCTTCATCATCATCATCATCATCATCATCATATTTTCAATATTTCTTTTCAACTTACTATGGAAAGTTAGTGGTTTTTTTCCCAATATTAATCTAGTGTGGTTATATGCAAATTTTCTTTTATTAGCTTCACCTTTTAGAAACCCTGTACATGTTTTTTACCTATTCAGCTCTGTCCATGATATGTCTCTTCATACCATAAAATAATCCAATAATTCTACTTTAAGACAATGATTTTTCTCTCTTCAACAAAATAAAAAAATTAAACCATTAAGTATCCCACCTCATATTTCATATGTATAAATAAATAGATAGATTATATAATTGCAGTAGCTTTAGTAATAAACAATAATTAAAACTCTTAATGCAAAATAATGTTAATCTTGACAAAACATTTAGCTAAATATTTTTACTTGTTAGTATAAGTAAGGCAACAGAAATATTGCCTTCAAACCTATGTGCCTATGGAGGCCATTCTCATTCAAAGTACTGCAGGGTGGAAATCTGTGGCTTAAATACTAAATATCTGGGTGATAGTTTGACAAAGAGTAGACTTGTGATTAATATTATTAACTACATACACTCATATATACACATTTACATATACATATATACACATATAATATATGTACACAAATGATATATATTATTTGAATTGGAAGCACCAACATTTACTGCAAAACAAACAAAATTGAAAAAAGAAGCTGAGTAATAACATTCATTTGTCTCTGCTTCCTGAATACAGATAAAATATTACCAGCTATCTCAAGCTGTTGTAGGTACATCCTGCCATGATATACCTTAGCCTTGATCTGTAAGCTACAGTAAAATCTTCTTATTAGAAATATCTTTTGTGAAGTGTTTTGCCACAACAATGAAATAAATTATTTATTTATTTATTCAACAGCTATTCAAATTTCTATTTTCACAGTTGAGAAATGTTTCACTAAAATATTCATTCATTTCTTTATTATATTTGTTCCTTTTGATTTGGATTGGGGCTATGGCAACCAAGATTAGTTTGCTCTTTGCTTTCTAAGTTAATTTGTTTTGTTTATTTATTTGTCCATTTTATTGAATTCTGGCAAAAAAAAATACCTAGAAATAAACTTAAACAAATAAAGGAAAGCATTATATAACAAGAATTATAAAAACATTTTTGGTAATATTTAAAATATGTAAAGATAGTCTTCATTAATGAGTGATCAGAATTATTATTTTTACAAATTTCTGTATAACTAGAAGCAATCTATAGATTTAATACAAGCCCTATTAATCTTCTGATATGATTATTCATACAATGAGGAAAACACTAAAATTCACATCGAAAGAAGGCAGGCACCTAATATGCAAAGAAAGAATGAACAAAGAGAGTACCATTATAGACAACACAAAAACTGTTTTAAACTTTTACTTATGAAGCAGCATGCTATCACAAAAACCAGAAACATAATAATAAAATAGAATAAAGGGCCCAGAAATAAACTTACACAGCTACCATTTGATTCACAAAAAGACAACGTTTTTGAGAAGTAGTAACAGGTAAACAGAATATTCAAATTTGGACAATTGAAACCAAATTCTTAACTGTCAATTTTTCTTAACTTTTAATTTTTTTGGAAAAAAAATCATTCAATCTGAATCAAACATGCATTGATACTATGAGGGGAAAAAGCAGTTAAATGATTCAAGTTATAGACATAGCTTCTGAATATGCCTCTAAAGGCATAAGAAATAATGACAATAATTGACAAATATGATCACATCAAATTGAAAAGCTTCTGTATATCAAATCAAATAACATCTGAATGTATAATTCAAATACATGACAAAATGTTGCAAGGTACTCTCCTGAAAAATGGTTTATATCTAGAATGTGAAAATAATTTTAATAATTAAATATCAATATTGAATACTACAATACTTAATCATACAAGCGAACTAAAAGGCAGTTGTTATAAGAGGTTATAAATGTCTAATAGATTAATAAAAGATTGTCTTTAGTCAACATAGAATTTTTATATCAGGTACATTGAGATTTCAAAATACTGGTAGTGGCTATCGTTAAACATATTTTTTGGCACACATTTTTTATTGGATATTATATTTACATTTCAGATTTTATCCCCTTACCCCCATTTTCCCCACCACACAGGAACCTCCTATCCCATCCCCCCTCCTCATGCTTCTATGAGGATGTGACCCCACCTATCCCCCCACTCCCACCTCCCCACCCTCAAATTTTCTCCCACTCGGTGTTCATCCTTCATGGGAGCAAGGATCTCCTCTCCCACCTATGACTGACAAGGCCATCTTTCCCTACATGTACAGATGGAGTCATGGGTCCCTCCCTATGTGCTCCCAGGCTGGCAGTTTAGACCCTGGGGAGCTCTGGTTGATTGGTATTGTTGCTCTCCTCATGGGGCCACAAACCCTTTCAGCTCCTTCAGTCTTCTGTCTAACTTCTCCATTGGGAAACCCTTGATCAGATCAGTGGATAGCTGTGAGCATCTTCCTCTGAATGTGTCAGATTCTGGCAGACCTCTAAGGAGACAGCTATATCAGACTCTTCTCAGCATGCACTTCCTAACATCCACACCAGTGTCTACCTTTGGTGACTGCACATGGGATGGATACCCAGGTGGAATGGTCTCCAGATGCCCCCTCCTCCAGTTTCTGTCCCACACTTTGTCTCCATATTTGCTCCCTTGAGTATTTTTATTACTCTTTCTAAGTAGGACTGAGGCATCCACACTTGGTCTTTCTTCTTCATGAGCTTCATGTGGTCTGTGAGTTGAGTCTTGACTATTCCAAGCTTTTGGGCTAATATCTGCTTATCAGTGAGTAAATACCCTGTGTTCTTTTGTGATTAGGTTTCCTCACTCAGGATGATATTTTCTAGTTCCATCCATTTACCTAAGAATTTCTTGAATTCATTATTTTTAACAGCTGAGTAGTACTCCATTGTGTAAATGTACCACATTTTTTTTGTATCCATTCCTCTGTTGAAGGACATCTAGGTTTTTTTCAGATTCTGGCTATTATGAATAAGGCTGCTGTGAACATAGTGGAGCATATGTCGTTGTTATATCTTGGAGCATGTTCTGGGTATATGCCCAGGAGTGGTATAGCTGGATCCTCAGGTAATGCTATGTCCAATTTTCTGAGGAACCACCAGTCATCTATTTGCCTTGTACTATCCTAAAAACTTCTTCTGAGAGTAAGAGACTGCAGGTTAGGGTGATTAACACCTGTAGCCTAACAGCAGAGGATTAGGCAACAGGCAACGTGGCCTTTGTTCTATTTCAGCAGGAACTGATGGGCTCTATCTTATGGCTGTGTCGCAGGAAGAAATGACAATTTAAAAAGTTGCTATAGAGTTTATTAAGTGTAAAAAGTATCCTATGAAAGCTATCTGAGGGGAAACATGGAAAGGTCCTGAGTAGAGAAGAAGAAAAGATTCAAACAAAGTAAAAATTCTAAGGGAGAAAATTCTAGGCAGGAGGAAATGGAAAGGATTACGGGCTCTTAACTAACTAACTGACTCGTAACTGGCTATTCTAACCCTCTTTTCTAACTCTATTCTAACTAACCTAACTCACTTCTTTGTCTTCAGTATTTATACACCATTCAGAGTACATGATCACATGTTACAAAGTTCATCACAAGTTCACACCAAAATTCAAATCATAAATTGAAATAGAAGTTTACAACACAGAATGTTTCCATGAATATCCATTAGGAGTAATTATCTAACTAGACATTCATCACCTGTCTAGCTCCACAGGTTTTCAGAAAGTTTGAAACTATAACTTAAGAAATTATTGAAGTTTTGTATAGATAAACCCAGGCAATATTTTCTCTTCTGTCCTGGTACCTATAATAAATTGTGAATTCCCTTAGTGATCTTGATTAATAGTTTTATGACCTCTTGGAATGTGCTCCAAGCAGGAGAAGGTCTTGTAACTATTTTTCTCAGGACAATTAACTGATAACACTCGGGAGACTGGCAGAGTTCTCATTGCAGTTTCTACTATGCCTGAGGGACTTAATAGCAGTCCCGATATAAAAGAGCATAGTAATCATTGATATAATTTTAGGAATTCTATAGGATCATCATTAAGACTTAAGAAGTCATCTATTTGCCTATATAGTGTCACTACAAGCCAGTACATCTTCGTGGATCTGCAGAGATCTGCTACAAAGGGGTGAGCTATTGTTTAGTGATAGTTGCATATGTCTAATAATAATAATAATGGGAAACACATATTAATAACAGAAATATTTCTTAAAATCACATACACCACAGTCTTGCTAATGGGGCACACTCATCGCAGATTATATAATAATCCAAGACAAGCATTTCAGGATGATCATCTGCTCATTATTAGCTTGTCCCATTATGGCTCCTGACAATACTCCAGACAACCAAATAACCCTATTAAAAATGGTGTACAGAGCTAAACAAAGAATTCTCAACTGAGGAAACTCGAATGGCCGAGAAGCACCTTAAGAAAAATATTTTAAAATAACAAATATTGATGGTAATGTGAGGAGAAGGAAAGGTTTAGACATTCTGGGAGACAATATTAATTTGTATAATCACTATGAAAAATCAGGATTTATGCCCTTAAAACCAAAAATACTATATTTCATGACCCTACATACACTATAGTTACTTGCCAACATATAGCTATTTACTTCAGGTTTTATATAATTCCTGTGTTGATCCTAAGTTATGCAGTGGACTAACTTGTATTATAGGTACCTTTGAATCACTCATCATCCTTCCAAGGAACCTCAAAATCTCATCAATTCACAAAAAAATACTTTTGCACAGACACACAGACAAAGACACACACACACACACACACACACACACACACACACACAGACACACACAAATGTATTAAACTGAGAAGTTCATCAGTGTTTCAGAGGGTAAAATTAATGAAAAAATTAAATTGTATTTCTATAATATATCTACTATTACACAAAAGAAAATGGACTGATTATTATTAGCTTCACTAAGGAGTAAAACAAATTTGTTTGTACTAAATAATGGAAAAGAGATTCTTTGTTGTAGATTGTAGAATTTTGACAGTTACCCTAGTATATTTACAAAGCAAATAAAACGTCTTTTGGAATCTGATGCAGTTTTATGTATGAATGGAAAAGAAACTTTCTTATGTTAAAAGTGAAGCTGAAGAATGCCAAAAAGACAAAAAAAAATTAGGTGTTGAAGTTGGGTTACATCAACATTTTGTATAAATCAATTGCAATACAGAAATAAACTCACAGATTTTTGTCAGATAGCACTTAACAAGTATGAGAAGAACATTCAATGAAGAGACTATAATGTTTAAAACAAACATACAAAAAATGGAGATATCCTTGTGATGACCAATAAATGCTTATGTTTATTATATACCACATTAAAAAGTTTAAATTTTGACAGTTATCTAAGTTGATAACATTTGAAAATTGTAAACAAATATATAAAAGATTTCAAGAAAACTAAGGAAAATGTCAAAACTTTTGATTTAGTAAGAGTTACATAGAAATCAAAACCACAGACAGAAAAGAAAAAGGTAAATTATATTCTGTAAAATTTGGACAAGATGGTTTTGTTACAGTGGTTTTCAAAATTCCTAATGCTGCAAGCTTTAATACAGTTGCTCATGTTGTGGTGACTTCAAATCATAAACTTATTCCATTGCTCCTTGATAACTATAATTTTTCTATTGCTATGAATCATTACGCAAATATTTGATATGCAGGGTATTTTACATGTGACCCCTCATAGGGTTGAGACACACAGGTTTAGTGCCTTATCGTTTCTATCACCAAGCCTTATAGTACAGACCTGAACCCACTTGATTATTGATCCCCAGGATACACATGGTGAAAGAAGAGGATTGATTCATGTAAGTTGCCCTTTGATTTCCAAAAAGATGCCATGTAATACCCACACCTACATATACACACATGTGCACACAAATACTAATACATAATACAATAAATGTACTCAAAAATCTCACATTTTGAATTAGATAATTCTAATAATTAGACTAGATGGTAGCCAAAACTATAGAAAACATGAATGACATATATCTGGTAAGGTATTGGCATACATTATTAAAAGTCTGTAATAATTAAATGACTAAAAATTGGCAAAGGGTTGAGATATTTTTTCTTAAATAAATTAGGAAAACAAAAAGGAAATATATATAAATAAACAAGGTTAACATTAGTACTTTATAAAGGAAATATGATGACTTGAATGAGACTGTCTCCATAAACTCATATGCTTGAATATTTGTTTTCCAGTTGATAGAACTGTTTGGGCGTTATTAGGGGGTGTGACCTTGTGGAGTTGTGTCACTAAGAGCAGGCACTGAAGTTTAAAAAGACATTTCTATTCTCAGTGGTCTAACTCTGCCTCTAGTTTGCTGATCAATGTATAAGTTCTCATCCGTTTCTGCTGTCCTTTTTCTGCTCTGTAATGATGGACTCTAACCCTTTGAAACCACAAGCCCAGTTAAACACTTTCTTTTATAAGCTGTCTTGGTCAGAATGTTTTATAACAGCAAATAAAAATGTAATCAACACAGAAGTTGTTACCAAGAGTGGGTATTTTTATGAAGAACATGACCATGCTCCTTTTTAGAGGAAGGTGAATGACTGTGGGCCTTCAGGTTATAAAACTGGTTGAAAGTTGTAAGTGGAGCTTAATAGGCCATTCTAGTTGGAACTTCAAAGACAGTAGTGCTGATAGAAATATATACTGTGGTTGCACAAATCAAGAGGTTTCAAAAGAAATTAATACTGGCAACTGGGCTAAAGACCATTCTTGTGATATTTTGGCAAAAATATGGTTGTCTTATGCCCTTGTCCTAAGAATTTGCCTGAAGCTGATTTATAATAACTATGGACTAATTTCTTTGGCAGAGGAGATTTCAAGACAGCTTAATAGTGATTCTTTCACAAAGGTATGTAATCACTTTTATACTAGAGCTAATGGTAATATATATTACATTATATATTACATATAATATATAATAATATATATTACAGTTTAAAGAGAAAAGAGGCACCAGGAAATTTAATGTTAGAAACAAAGCCTGTGCTGAAAGAGATAAGGACATCAAACTTAAATGTGATCTACACTGGAATAAAGAAAGGGAGTAAGCCTCAAGGAAGACCTCATCCAGTTAAGCTTACAACTTGTAAAAATAAAACAATAAAAACAAACAGAAAAGAGTCTCAGGAATTTTCTATTCCAAAAAAGCAACAGCAGATTAAAGCTACTACCAATGTTTTTCACAGAGGCCAGGATTGATCTCATATTGGTGGGCAAACTTGGTAGTGTGGTCCAGGTTATTCTTTCTTTAAAGCCATGAAAGATACATGAGTAAAGAAATTATGAATTCTTCTACAGTTGGGGAGAGCCATTGCAGCCAGGTATGTAATAGGAAAGTCCCTGGAAGGAAGACTCAAGAGGCCATGTAACACTATTAAAATGAAACCTGGATTGAGTTGAAGACCACAAGATATTAGAGGTTTGAGAACCACAGGATATCTTCAAGGAGGGCTACACACAGGTGATGGAACATCCTCAGGCACAAGGGCTGCTCCTCCTACTGACTTTCAACAATGCCATCCTCTACCATATGTACAACTGGAGACATAGGTTTTCTTTGGTTGATGGTCCAGTACCCGGAAGTTCTGGGGGATCTGGCCTGTTGACATTGTTGCTCTCCCAATGGAGCTTCAAACCCTCTCAGCTCCTTCAGTCCCTTTTCCATCTCCTCCATCAGGGACCCCAAGCTCAACCCAATGGTTGGTTTTGATCATCTGCCTCTGTATTTTTCAGGCTCCAGTAGAGCCTCTCAGGAGACAGCCATGTCAGGATCTTGTCAGCAAGCACTTCCCAACATTTACAATAGAGTCCTGGTTTTGTGACTGTATATGAGATGGATCCCCAGGTGGGGGCAATCTCTTGATTCCCTTTCCTTCAGTCTCTTCTTCACACTTTGTCTCCATATTTCCTCCTGTGAGTATTTTTCCCCCTTTTAAGAAGCACTGAAGCATCCACAATAATAGGAGTAGGTTCTCTTCTAGGGCCTATGTCATGACTGGCCACAGGTTCTTGGCTTCAGTAATAATGCTAATCAGAGTTTCTGTCTCCTAAAGTAATCCAGAAATACAGTTAAAAAGTCATTAATTACTCCACTAAAATTTCCTTGTTATTTCACAACTATATGTTGTTAGGTCTGTTTAATTTTTCTCTGTTCATATGCACAATACCTTCCAGTACAATGAAAGATTGCTAGTAAGTCTGATAGACTTAATAATTCAAACGAATCAAGCAAGTACACACTAGTTCCACATACCCTCACATATTAAAATAAAACCAATTGGGTTAAATACTCTGTTTTTCCTCTGCACTACCTACAAGGTAGCTGCCATTTTCTAAAAAAATTTCACTGCTGCTCTTCTACCTCTGGAGAAACCCAATATCATTTAAAAAAAGGAATTTATGTCTACATCAGTTAGAGTTAAGTGTCAAAATTAAGCACAACTGGTGGGAACCCAGAAGTTTGAGAAACAGGATGTGGAGAACATCCAAGTGCCAGATCTTGACTATCAGCATTGGTTAGTTATGAAAGGAAAGGAAAAAAAGCAAATGTTCACCAGAAACTTCTGGAAGTTACTAGTACACAGTGTCAAGGAGCTAAAGGTGCTGTTGCTGCTGGACAAAAAAGAAATTCAACTGCACTGACACATCTTACAAACCTTTACCATAACACTTACCTAAAATCCATTATGGAATATCACTGTAGCTGGCCAACAGAGTCACCAATCCCAAAGCAAATTGTGCAGTGAAGAAAATGAATAGACATCTCACTTGCATGTATTATTTCTGCTTAAATAAATAAAACAAACAGATGAACAAACAACAAAATGGGGGTTAGATGTTACCAGGGACTGAGAGAAGAGAAAAATGATTTGCAGGATATGAATTTTCAGTTTAATTTAATATAAAAGCTTTGTCAATAGATAGCAGAGATAACCAGAGTACATTGTCCATACAATTAATGCCAGTTATTTTTAATTTAAAACTAATACAATATCTCGATACTGTATATATTTTACCACAATAAAAATATTTTAGACTTTTCAAATTTCAGATTATTTTTTCCTTTAATCTTCACCTTAATTTATATTTGCACATTCAGCATTAACTTTCAAGATATATTCTCTAGGCCAGGCGGTGGTGGTGCACGGCTTTAATCCCAGCACTTGAGAGGCAGAGGCAGGCAGATTTCTGAGTTCGAGGCCAGCCTGGTCTACAGAGTGAGTTCCAGGACAGCCAGGGCTACATAGAGAAACCCTGTTTCGAAAAACCAAAAAAAATAAGATATATTCTCTAGGTCAAAACATTATCAAAAAGATATTTAAGATATATTGATATTTTAAGCTAAACTATGTTTTGAAAATAATAAATATATATATAATATTATAAATGATATTATATGCCATAACCTATTTTATATAATGTTCTCTAATGTTTATGAAGTTCCAGCATTACAATCACTTTCGAGTTATTAATAATTATTTTTATTTTATTATGTATGTATATGTGTCTTATAAGTGTATGTTCTACATGTATGGGTGCCACATATATTGTGGCAGGCCTGTAAAAGAAATGATATCCTTTCCTCAACTATAGTTATAAAAAGTAGTGAACCACAACTGTACATAGACTAGTGTTCCATGGTCTTTTCCTTCATTTTTTCCCCTGAAAATTGCAAAATTTCGCATTTCTTTATTTCTGACAAATAATGTGTTCTTTGTCTGTACATATATATGCATCAGACTTCATTTTTAATAAAATTTATTAGTTCATTGAAAATTTCAAACAAAGCATTTGATCATGTGTATATTCAACTCTTCCTTTAACTCTTTCCAGATTTATCCTAACTCTCTTATCCCCCAACTTTGTGTCCTCTTTTTAAATATTAATTGCCTATTGATTCAAGTGTGTGTTGATCATAGTCTATGGAGTATGGGGCCATCCACTGGAAAGTGTCAACCTACCAGGTGTAAACTATTAAAAAAAATAGACTCTCCTCCACCCAGATGTCATTAAATATATAGACTTAAGATGCTTTCCCTTTCATGAATGGCTGGATGCTGTGAATGTCTTGTTCAGACAGCCATCCATAGCTGTTGTGAGTTTGTATGTATTTCTGACATGTTTATAGGATAGTGTTTTGCTCCAATACCCCTGACCTGGTTCTCACAAAATTTCTAGTATCTTTTGCAAATGGTCACTGAACCTTGGGGACAGGGTATGATATAAATATCCCATTTGTGGTTGAGTAGTCCATAGTCACTCATTCTCTGCATTTTGACTAGCTAGGAGTTTCTCAGTTAACTTTTGTTCACTGTAAAAATAAATGTTCCCAATTAAGTCTGAAGCCTCTATTAATCTAACATTAGAGAGACCAGAATTTAGAAGGGATTTGGTACTGCATTCATTTTTTAAAATTCATTAATTTATTTATTCAATTTACATCATGATTGCTGACCCACTTTTGGTCTGACTGGTACACAGTCCCTTTTCCTAACCCCCCTTCTTCTCCACACTGATACACCAAGTATCTGTAGGACTAGGTGCATCCTTTCCCACTGAGCCTGGAGAAGGCAGCCCTACTGGGTAATGGATGCCATAGATAGGCAACATCTTTATGCACAGTCTGCGTTCCAGTTGTTGGCTGATCCACATAAAGACTGATTGGACATTTGCTACTACATATGTGCTCAGATCCTCAGTCCAGCCCATGTATGGTCTTTGGTTGGTGGTTCAGTCTCTGAGATCCCCCAAGTAACCATGTTAGTTGATTCTGTTGGTCTTCTTATGGAGTTCCTATCACATTTGTGGTCCTCAATTCTTCCCTCAATTTTTCCATAAGGGAGTTTCCTCAGAAAATTAGAAATAGAGCTACACAAAGACCACTCTTGGGCATATAACCAAAAGATGCTCCACCATAGCACAGGGACACGTGCTCCATTATGTTCATAGCTACCTTATTTGTAATAGCCAGAAGCTGGAAACAACCCAGATGTCCCAGAAATAAAGAATGAACACATAAAATGTGGTTCATTTTTGCAATGGAATACTATTCATCTATTAAGAACCAAAACATAAGGAATTTGTGGATGAGAAACTGGGAAGGATAATAACATTTAAAATGTAAGTAGATAAAATTACCAATACAAAAAATAAAAAGAATAAAAAAGAACAGGGGCAACATGAGTTTTGCAGGCAAATGGATGGAACTAGAAAATATCATCCTGTGAGTTAACTCATACCCCAAAAAAATGCATGGTATATATTCACTAATAAGTGGATATTAGCCTGAAAAGTACAGAATTCCCATGATACAATCCACAGAACTCAAGAAGGTTAACAGCAGAAGGGCCCAAATGAGGTTGTTTCAATCCCACTTTGGATGTAGAAAAAAAAAAAAAAAAACAAAACAGTCACTGGGTGTCACTACCGCTCGACCAGGAAGACTGGGCGATGATCTGCGTTCACTCGACCAGGAAGGAAGACGCCTGCCTGCGTCTGCTCGACCAGGAAGAAAGAAGCAACGATCTATGCTCGCTTGACCAGGAAGAAGGATGCGACGACCGGGATCTTCTCAACACGCTTTATTGCAGGAGCACCCCATCTTGAAGCTGGGACCCAGAGCAGCCAGAGAGTGCTGCTTATATAGAGGGGAGAGGGGTGTGGCTTTCCCTGATTGGTCGCCCTGTCGGACCTAATTTGCATACCCTCTCTGATTGGTCATTCTACCTGGACCTAATTAGCATAGACCTATTTGCATAGTTCCCGCCCAGGGAGGGGTTGCCGTGCAGGGATTGGCTGAGGCACCAATACCTCATTTGCATATACCCACTTGGGTGGGGTTTCGCGCCAGAATCTGCTGAGGCATGCGCAGTAGACTTGCTTGCAAGTGGTGCAGCAGGAAACCAGCGCCATGTAGTAATGCAGGATCGGGATCGGCGGGCTATAACTGGGGGCAGAGGGAGGGAGGGATCAGAGTGGAAGAGGAGGAGGATTGGAAAAAGGGAACATAATAAAGTAGGAGGTAGGGAGCAGGAGAGTAGTCCTGAGGGCCAGAAGATTGAATTAATGGAAATATGCCACCTCGAGGAGTGGGAGGTTGGGGGACCCTCTAGGAAGTAGCAGAAACTTGACCGGTAAGAGACTCAAAGGGAGGGACCTTATATGAAATGCCCTACAGTGGGGAGAGAGTAGTCATAGAGTACACGTGCAGTAGAAAAACAGGGCATCAAGTGGAGGGATGGGGTTGCCATCCCAAAATTAGAAACTCTGACCCAGAAATACTCCTGTCTAAAAGAACTGTGGGGACAAAACTGGAGAAGAGAGTTAGGGAAAGGAGGTCCAGTGACTGATCCAAATTGGGATCCATCTTAAGTGGAGGCTTCAAGGCCTGAACTATTATTGATACTGTGGTGTGCTTATAGACAGGAGTCAAGCATTGTGGGACCATGATAGGATAGCTTGGTTTTGGTAGAAGCATTGGCTGGAAGTAGCCCAGAGACCCAACAAGTGTCCATGCCTTTGAGGGGAGGGCATCTATTCTGCCATGCTCCCAGAATCCAGGCTCCTGACACATGGCATAGACCTCCATTTGATCTGCACAGTTCAGTCACATAGGGCAATGCTCCTGCCAGCCCCTCCACAGGGAGAGGCATGACTACAGGCCTCAGGCACTAGAGAGATTTTCATATTCATGAGATACCTAAAGGCCAGAGGGCATAGCCAATTATGTTTTCTTTTCCCAGACCCTCCTCCCTCCCTATTTTAGTCAGGTCCACCCTGACCTAAGTGAGGGTACATCTAGATTCAACTATCATCTGCCATGAAAATAAAGCCTGTAAAACCCACGGACTTTCCAGTGTCTTTTTGGCGGGCCCACTGTGGGGGAACCACAGAGAAGGCCTTTAACTGTGCCGCCACCGCAGCTGCTTAATCTCTCGAATGGAGAACCATGCCTCTCTGCGTTCAGCCACGGAGGCCTACCTCTTCAAACAAGCTAGCCAAGCCATAACTCTGCCAAGCAAGTACAGTACTTCTTGTGGGTCGCAGTCAGGACTTCCCTCTTCTCCCTTGTTTCTCTCAGCATGCAGGTCTACCCACACGCCCACAGTTTAGGCCCTTCTGAAGCCTCTCAGCAGTGTCAGAGAGCCCAAGGGCTGGAGACCAGTCAGTCCCCAGCTGCCTCCTGGCCCGGGGATTCCCAAGTCAAGAGCCCCCCCCCCCTCCTCTGCAGAACTTCAGACTGAGTTCTCTCCTTGCCCGGGGGTGCCCCAGCAGCTTCTCAGTGCCTGCCCGGTGCTATACAGAACCAACTCAGTCAGAATCTGCTTCTCTCTGAAAGTAAGCCTCCCTGAGTCGCCCTGTGCCCTCATAATTCTGCCCAACAGAGATCCACTCCCATGCCCACAAGCAAGTTAATCATTCCCCACATAGCATGACTGTCCTCTGAGAGGCCCAACCAGCAGCTGACTGATATAGATGCAGATACTTACATTCAGTAATTGGACTGAAGCCTGGAACCCCAGTGGTTGAATTAGGGAAAGGCTGGAAGAAGGTGAGGAGGAGGGTGACCGTATAGGAAGACCAGCAGTCTCAACTAACCAGGACCCCTGAGATCTCTCAGACACTAAGCTACCAACAAGGCAGCATACTTGAGCTGGTCTTAGGACCCCGACACACACACACACACACACACACACACACACACACACATATATATATATGGTAGAGGACTGCTGGGTCTGGCCTCAGTGGGAGAATATGTGCCTAACCCTAGAGATACTTGAGGCCCCAGGGAGTGAGGAGGCCTGAGTTGGGAGGGAATCTTCTTGGAGACCAGGTGGAGGAGGATTGGGATGAGGAACTATGGGAGGGGAGACCAGGACAAGGGCAATGGTTGGACTCTAAAAAAATTGTAATTAAAAAAAAAAAGAGTCCCTAAGCTCCATCGAATGTTCGGTTGTGGGTTTCTGCATCTGCTTTAGTCAGTTTGGGTGTAGCCTTTCAAGGACAATTATGCTAGGCTCCTGTCTGCAAGCATGAGGTATTAGAAATCCCTTTTAATTTTCTCCATGTAGTTATCTTTTACTGTATAATTTGTAAAAGTGGATGCTTTATTCTCAAATGTTTTAAGCCTGATTACCTCCGATGAGGTAATTTTGACTATAGATGTGTAAGTTCATTTTTGGTTCTCTATTCTATGCCATTCATCTTCTTTCTACATAGGTTTATAGTTGACTTGGAACTTAGGTGCTACTGTGTTTTAACATTGCTGTCTTCACGATGATTTCTTTGGAAATTAGGGTTCTTTTGTGCCTTCATAAAAAGTTTAGAACAGTTTCTATAATTCTATAAGTAATTTCAATGAATTTTTAGGAAAGATTTACAGATTTTGTATAACGTTTTATTTTCCTTAGCCATTATAGCAGTATTCATTCTAGAAATTTCTTAGTGTCTTCTTCACCACTGATTTTCTGTTCAGTTTTCATTGTAGGTGACTTCGGAAATCTGAGTAGATTCACTTCTAGATGTTTTAAAGGTTAATTTGAATGACATTATTTTTATGAATACTTTGTTAAGCTTATTTTTAATGCCTAAAAGAAAATATGTTTTATATATTAATTTATATTCTGCATTTCCTTAATTTTCTCTCCTATTTCTGTAATTATATGTTCATTTCCTCAGTTTTCTTTCCTATTTCTCTAATTATACATTCAGATGAAAGCAATTTGGAGGAGAAAGTGTTTACTTTTACTGAAAATTCTAGGTAGTATTCTATCATAAAAGGGAGATAACAGCAGGAAAAGCTTAAGGGAACTGGACAAATTGCATTCTTAATTAGGGAGAGAGAACAAAATAAAACTCTTCTTTTTAATGTATTTTAGGACTCAACCTTGGGGTGTGGTGCTGCCCACTCAAATGCTGTAATTTCAACTCAATTCAAATAATCAAGAAAATATACCATTGATATTCTCCAAGACCAACCAAAACATAAGACTCTTCCTACCTCATTCTAGATTTCAGCAAGTTGAAAATGAAAAGTAGCCATAACATTCATTTTTGTTGAAGTTTTGTTATAATATGATAGTCTTCCAGCAGAATTATGACTATATTTTAAATATAAGATTATATCATATGTAAATAAGGGTGAATTGACTTTATTTCTTATGTGCATTATTTTTTTTCTGTTGCCTTAGTGCTATAGCTAAGATTTCAAGCTCTATAGCAAATAAGAGAGGTAAAAGTAGAAAACCTTGTATTGATATTTACTTATGTGAAAATATATTTCAAAATGTACCATTTAGTATAATATAGGACAAAATGACTTCATCATACTTTTGTTTAATATTTCTATTCCTAGTGTTTTATATCATGGAAGAATATTAAATTTCTCAAAGGTTTTTCTTTCTGAATCTATTAGGAAAGTCATGTAAATTCCATCTATTTTTCTGTAAATATCTTATATACAGTTTAGTTCTTTATATATGTTGAATGGTTTTGTATTTCTGTTATAAAACATTTTGATCATAGTGCATGATCCTTTTAATAAGATGTTGAATTTCATCTGAAAGAACTTTATTGAGAATTTTGTCATTTTTGTTCATGTTGGAAATCGGTATTCATATTTTAAATGCTGTAAAATCCTTATTCATGTTTAATATTAAAGTAACAATGACTGTTTAGTGTGAGTTTAAAGTGATCTTCTCCTTTCTGTAACTTAGGCTACTTTGAAGAAACTAATGATAGGTCTTTCTAAGCATTTCTAAGTCTTTCTTAATTCCTCATTAAGTTCATTCAGAACTAGGTTTTTGAGCAAAAGATGGAGAATTTTTAGTATTATTTTATTCTTCTTGCCTACCATTGATCTGTTTAAATATTTTATATAATCTTTGCTCAATTTTATTTGTTAATATATCTATAATTTTGTCTATATACTTCATATTTTCCTTTTTATTGGAATACATGCTTTCAAAGTAGCCTCTAATGATTCTATGACTTTCACTGAGATTGATTTTAATGCCCACTTTCATCTCTAATTTTATTATTTTTGAACTTCTCCCTTATATTAGTTCTATTTCATTTGCAATGATATAGTTTCATGACCATGAACAACTTAAAAGAGATTTTCTTTGGTTTATAATTTTATAAAGATAAAGCATCCATCATGGCAGGAAGAAGTACCATGATGACACGAGCTGAAAACTGAGAGATCACATATTAGCTGCTTATAGGGAGCAGAGAGTAAGCAGGAAGGACTACGAAAATAGAAACCCAGAGGTACTTGCCTCATCTACTAACAATGTAACCCAGCAAGGCTATAACTTCTAAAAGTCACACAATTTCTTTGAACAGTTTCACTAGCTATGGATAAAGTATTTAACTTCATAAGGCTGCATGTATGAGGGTGAATATTTCTATTGAAATCAGTGTTTCTTTCTTGTGGTTATTTTTTTTCTAAAAATAATTTAATATTATTTATCTTTTTAAAGATCTAAATATTTATTTCATTGATTCTTTGTCTTGTCTTTTTGTTATCATTTAATTAATCTCATTTCTGATCTTTATTAATTTTCTTTCTAATTTTTGGCTTGTTTTTAGTTTTTAAAGTGTGTGTGTGTGTGTGTGTGTGTGTGTGTGTGTGTGTGTGTGTGTCTTTGGCCATGTTGGTATGTGCCAGTGTGAGTCTGGGTGCCTGTGGAATCCAAAAGACATTGTAGGATTCCTTGGAGCTGGAAGCACAACTGCTTATGAACATCCCAACTTGAATGTTTGGAAGCAGACTTGAGTCTTCTGTAGGAGTAGTAGGCATTCTTAACAGGTAGCTGGACCAACTCTCTAGCCCCATTGGTTTACTTTTGTAAGGTTTGCTTGTATATCTTTGAATCTTTGATTTGAGATTTCTCTAATTTTGTTTTAAGGTAGATCTGAAACAAAATTTTTCATTCCTCTACCTGTCATTTCCATATCCCACAAGTCATATATTACTATACTTTTATTTTTATTTCATTCTTAGTTTTTCCATTTTTTCCTGTAGTTCTTCAAAAAATGATGGTTCAAAAGTGTATTGTTCAGTATTCTTATGTTTATATAATTTTGGTAGTTTCTTTTGTGTTTGATTTCTAAGTCTATTACTTAAACCTATTTGAATTATTGAGATTATAAGCACTCACAAAATTTTCAGAATCTATTCCAGAAGATAACTAAAAGGTGTAAGGCACTATTGCCTGAAATTTTCTATGAAATTTCAAAGCAGATCAAAGTGTCCTGAGTTGCCACTGATATTTGCTGTACCTTATTTAACTTCCCTTTCTTAAGTATCTCAGATTAGAGGTCTAATAGGATAGATATATTTATCATAATGACTCAATAACTGCCTTTTATTGTTGTAATTCAGGCTTCAGTTAGTATACACTTCTGTTACCTATACTTATATTTAGCGGCCACCCTGATTGAATCATTTAGTATTTCTTTGAAAACTGTGAATTATTCCCAGTGGTGCACTCATTTTAAAAAAGACACTAGCAAAATGTTCAACTACTGTTAGTAATCACTATGATAAGATATACCTAACCCTCGAGAGAGTTGAGACTCCAGGGAGTAGGGAGGCCTCAAGGCAGGGGGACAACATCCTCTTGGAGACAGGAGAGGAGGAATAGGAGGAGGAACTGTTGGAGGGCAGACTTGGAGCAGGATTATGACTGGACTGTAAAAAAACAAAAAGTAATAATAATAAAAATGAAAAGTTACAATTTTCTTAAGTTAACAAGTCACACTAAGAAATGAGACTCAAGTTCCAAAGTAGATTGTTAATAGGGCTTTGGTAGTCATCCCTATTGCTAGCTATCTCCTTAACTAAAATTTCCCTTATTCTGTTGCTTGAATGTGTCCTCAATATTGGATTTTCACACAAGTGCCAAAAAGAGTAACCTTTTTTAGACTCAATAGAATATTGAAGAGAAATATTTTTCTTGATATCGTGCAAGCTGTATTGACTCATAAAGAAAATGACTGAGTTGCAAGGAAATGGGGAGCCAGAAGTAGGGTGAATACAGTTTAAGTCCATTGTTTAGTTAAGTTCATTCTTCCCACTCAACATTTTGTAACCATCTCAGAAGGGTTTTGTTTTGATATATGCTTCTTTTATTATAAATTCGGTCTTTTTCTCGGAAGAAAATTGATTGTGCAAATTTATGTTCCTTCATAAAACAATTTTATCTGTAAAATAGAAAAATAGTTCAGTGATTTGAATCACTTCTTTTTTGTGTTTAATATAAACATAAATCATATTATATTACAATAGTAAATCATCTTCTTATAATAGATGTAGTTAGGCCAATCAATTCTTATTAGTTCTCCTAATAGAATAGAATTAGTATTTGCAATCGCCTTAGTGCATAAAGTACAATAAAAATCTCCTGAGATCCCTGTTTTTCTTATGCATTTTCTGTATTTTCTTGCTATTTGGTATAGCAATTTTAACAGAATATCAAATATACTGTCGAGATGGCTCAGTAGTTAAGAGCACTGACTGTTCTTCCAGAGGTCCTGAGTTCAGTTCCCAGCAACCACATGGTGGCTCACAACCATCTGTAATGGGATCTGATGCCCTCTTCTGGTGTGTCTGAAAAGAGCAATGGTGAAAACATAAAATAAATCTTTAAAAAAAATATTCTCACCAAAATGAATAGAACCAAAGTATTGAAATATCACACAAGGAAGAGTAAGGTTAAATATACTCAACAACAAACTTTAATTTGTGTTTCCATAATTGGAAGAAGAGGGGAAAATTGAATGTTCAATGACCTAAGATCTTGATGGAGAAGCTGACAAATGTTTTATTTGAAAAGACTGGCAATAGCAAGAGTATGGAATCTGCATACCATGAGTAGCTGAATGACTAGCAAAGTAGTAATTTGTCAGGATACATTGACTGACAGTTATCATCTTATTGCTGACCCAGCAGGCTATTTTCAATCACAAGAATGACGCCGTTGCTTGGACTAATTTGATAATCTTGTCACAAGATATTTATCCATAAGACCTATCAAAGGCAATTAGAATCAAAGGCAATTATTGCAAAGCATGATTCAGGAAATCTCAAAGAAAAAAAAATCATTCAAGTACGATAGAGTCATAGAAACATAATGGAGCACATCCATTCTATTCTTCTACTTATATTTTTGAAGGTTTATGTTACTAAAAGTGTTTGAATCACAGAGGGAATTGTGGATAGGACTTTTGAGCAATAATGGAACTGATAAAACATTTAGATTTTTGAAGATGAATAGAGTGAATTTTGTACTATAAGAAAGAAAGTGAATCTTTTGGGCTACAATAGGAATGGTATATTTAGGATTGTCAATAACCCTGAAAGGTTCATTTTAGGGCAAAACTGTAGGTCCCAGTAGATGTGAATGGCTATGTTTTCATCTTGATGTTATTGGAATCTGGTATATCATTGAAAGTGTAGGTATCAGTATGATGTTTTAAGCCATTCAGCATGTACCTAATAGGAGACTGTGGTACTCTAACAACTGTGTGCTTGTGTGTGTGTGCATGTGCTAGTATATGTGGGGGATGTCAATGATATGCATGATTTTGTCTTAAATGAATTACATCCAAGAAGTAAGTATCTTCCTACATACTATTGTTTGTGTTTGCTAAACAAACTGCTCAAGAATCTCTAAATAAGCCATACCACATTATATATCAATTATCTTAAGCATTTTCTTAACAATAGTGCAAATTTAGCTGAGTGACTGGCTGGCCTTGTATTTTCTTATTTATTTGATACAGATACTTTCTCAGTTGTACATTATATGTTTGTCTCTATTTTTTCATCATCTACTTTATTATTTTATGAGGATGAGAATATTTTCTACCTGTATGTATGTGCACTACAAAAAACTGAGTCAGATGTCCTTAGACTGGAGTTAAAGATGGTTGCAAGAAAATCTGTAGGTGCTGGAAACCGAATCTAAGTCCTTTACAAGACCAATAAATATTTGTAATGATAAAATATTTTCTCTAGTTCCTCTCAGATACTTTCAGACATTCTTTTAAAAGGAATAGACTAATACATTGTCAGTCTACTCACTGTGTTACAATGTGTCCAGAGACTCAGAAGGTTTCATTCCTAAATGTTGTTGACATTATTCCAATCATGAAATCGCTTTGAGATTATTTTTGTTTATATTTAGATGTTACTATATCTTCATTTCTTCAGGGTTACTTACTTGCTGATGATCAATATGACCTTGTGTTAGTATCTGCATATTTATTTACATAGGTAATAAATCAAGGATTTATATACTTGATTTAAACAGGAAATCTAATATCTGATTAATATGCTCAGATTTTTGGGCAGATATTAACCGAGTTGATAGGTAATCTTGCTCTTGATGTACTTAGACAAGCTGGTGTATTATCTGGGTAACATTTGTATTTACAGAAATTAATTCTGAGATATAGTTATCTGAAACATATCTGGATTCAGTTTATGTTTACTATTGGTATATACTGTGATGAACCTATCTACTGAGTCCTTGAAGACAAGTATAAAGTCCTCTGACTGTGGGCACCATTCTGCTGCATGGCTTCCTTAAATCCAGCTTGGTTTTTAAGTCAGTCTGTAATCTATGTCAAGAAAAGTGATAAAAATATGAGCTTATGTCTATATACTCTAGCTAGAAATTAGGATATGAATAGGACATTTCTACAAATATCAAATGGGAATATGCTATAATCTAGACCCATAGGAAACAGTCTGGAGACTGTGTTAAACATCAATCAGATATTGGGAGAAGGATAGATGCTTAATTTAAGGGATTGGTCTACTGCTGGGATCTACTATTACAGGCCTAGAATCTAGAACCCTAGGAATGTGGAACTTCAGAAATAATTCTGTAGCTAATCATCACTGGAACCTGAGGCCAAAACTGCTATCATGGTGTTAGACAAGCTCAGGGAAATGTGAACATATATGTGGTTAAATATTAAGACACTGTTTCAGGAACTTACAAATTTATATGACATTCTGTTCAAATTTATTATAAGATGATAAGATGATAAATGCCTTGGACTCTATTTCCTGAAATCATCAATTGAACTATGCTAAAGGAATTTATTTGTACAGAAGACATGAAATAAAAAATTTCAAGACATTGTGAATTGCAGAGACTGACCTTTTAATGTAACAGCTACCCCATTCTGATTGTCTTGAATATTTCTACTTATTGTATCATCATTCAAAATCTTGAGTATTTATCTTCCTTCTATGAAAATATGTTTCCACACCTATATGAAGGAAATATATAGTAGACCCGCTATAATGATGTTCTTTTCTCTCATGCTTTCTGACTGACCTCAGCACTGTTAAGGACAATGATATTGTTTTCTCACAATGACTAAAACCTGTTGGTGAACACTGGAACATTGGAAATTTTAAACTGAGGTACTAGGTGCCTCCTTTGATATTCAGATTGGATCTCATTGGAACTGTATCTATCTGAGATAACTTACTGACAAGTTACTATGCCATTTAATTGCTAACAAACTAGATATATTTGAAAATTCAAAGGCATCATCATAAAAATAGGTAGATTGTTGAATAAACTCAAGAATTTTGGTATTCAATATAAAATACTTTGCTTATGCGTAACAAATCTAATACTCAACAGTAACTTTATTTTTTATCTAGAGAAAGGCTTGATTAAAGATCTAGAAATCATGGTTCTTTCAAGATTACTTCATAATTTAAGAACTAAACTTTGTGTTATATGTCTCACTGCAAGATACCACTAAATGAGGTCTCTCTTGGTAATAATTTAATGGAAAAATTTGAAGTTTAACACTTAGATTTTTATATTTAGAGAAACATTTTCCACAAAATAAAAGAAAATATTCTCCAGAAGGATGCTCTACTTGAAAGTACAGGTCCACAAAGAGTTTCATTTCTGATCATGGATCATGTCTACAGTAATGTCTATTATTTTTATTTTCTCACATTTTCCTTCCCTCTGTCACTTTCCTAGCTTCCTCTCTCTCTCTCTCTCTCTCTCTCTCTCTCTCTCTCTCTCTCTCTC
>JANHMN010000005.1:61642083-61689832 GCA_030674055.1 Rhabdomys pumilio | reverse complement strand
CTCTCTCTCTCTCTCTCTCTCTCTCTCTCTCTCTCTCTCTCTCTCTCTCTCACACACACACACACACACACACACACACACACTCACACGTGCATGTATGTGCACACTGGTCATCAGAAAACCGACAAGATTTTTTTTAAAATTAAGCATTAGTAATACCAAAGAAGTAACAGATTCAGTATCTGGAGGAATTCATTACATATCCAAATATTTCAGATGAAGTGAAGAGTCAGGAGAGATCAACAGTTTAAGAAACCTTTAAACAAATCTATGACAGAGGAGTTAATTTGTCAACATGGCAGTAAGAGATGTCCCAAGAGAGTTCCAATATGTCTGTTTTATTATATGTCTATAATAATATAGTACCATATGCTATATATTTATTTCTAGAGTTATTTTTAAATGCCAAAAGGAATGTTGTGAATATTCAATATGTTTGCATCACATCTTCTGTGGTTGTTTGGATAAAAATGGCCTCCATAGGCTCATATATTTGCATGTAGTCCCCAGTTGATAAACTGTATTGAGAGGATTAGAGTGGGCAGCCTAATTGAAGAAGGTGTGGTCTTATTGTGGGGGAGATGTATCATTGAGAGTGGGCTTTGAGAGTTCAAAAGCTTAGGCCATGCTTATTGTCATTCTCTTGCTACTTGTGGATCAAGATGTTAAAGCTATCAGCAACTGCCTCAGCTCTGTTCCTTGTCTGCTTTTGGCCACAATGATAAAGGTTGTACTCTCTGAAATGATAAGCTAACCCCTCAAATAAATGTTCTTTTTTTAAGGAGTTGCTTTGTTCATAGCACCTCTTTATAGCAATAGAACAGTAACACAGATAGCTCATAAAGATGAATTTTTTTATTTCAAACTCCCCCTTTTTCAGTCTTAAATTTTAAATAATTTCTAAAATCTTTACACTTGTGAATACTTTCTAATATTTTGTGGTTATCATAATTCTTATATCGTCAAAGCTCAATACTACAAGTCAGTATTCAGCTTTAGAAAGTTCTCTGTGTTTAATCTCAGATGAGCTTTTGGGCTAATATCCAGTTATCAGTGAGTATATGTGTCTGGGTTACCTCACTCAGGATGATATGTTTTACTTCCATTCATTTGCCTGTGATTTTCATGAAGTTATTGTTTTTAATACCTGAGTAGTATTTCATTGTGGATGGTGTGGATGCTTCAGTTCTACATTGAGGGGGGAACAGGATGATCATGGGAGGTGGAGGGAGGAAGGGCCTAGGAGAGAGAGGAAATAAGAGGGGGTACTAGAGGGGACAAGAAAGAGGTACAGAGGTTTAGGAAATCAAATAAAAATATGTGGCAGATGGGATAAAAAACTGGGGAGAAACACTGGAAAATCCCAGAGGTCAAGGAAATGAGAGGCTCCTAGGACCCAGAGTGGATGAGTTTAGCAGAAAGTCACAGAATAGGGGAGCTAGAACCTATAGCGACTACCTGCAGTAGATAGGAATGACCCCTGGTTAAGTGATGGGGCTACCCACTCATCTCAAAGTTTTTAACCCAGAAATGTTCCTGTCCAAAGGAAGAACATGGACAAAAAAATGGAGCATCCATTTTTGAGGAAAGGGACATCTAGGAACTGCCCTATTTGGGAATCCATCCTGTCTCTGAACCCCAAACCCTCACCCTCTTGCTGTTAACGAGAGGCACTTGCTTACTTGAGCCTGGTGTGGCTATTCCTTGTGAGGTTGGACTTGCAGCTGACCAATGCAGATATGGATGCTTGGAGTCAACCATCAGACTGAGCTTAGGGACCCCATGGAGGGGTGGCAGAAGGACTGGAAGAACATAGGGGGATTGAAACCCCATAGGAAGAACAACATTGGCTTGCCTGACTACCCAGTGTTCCCAGATAATAGACTACCAACCAAAAAATATACAGGGAGGCATCCATAATGCCAGATACATATCTAGCAGAGGATAAGCTTGTCTGACAGCAATGAAAGGGGAGGCCCTTGGTCCTATGGAGGTTTGATACCCCAGTGTAAGGAGATACTAAAGTGGTGGGACAGGAGAGGGTGGGTAGAGGTAGTACCTTCATACAGGCAAAGATGGGAGCAGATATGGGATAGCGGGTTGGTTGAAGGGTAACTGGTGAGTGGGATATCATTTGAGATATAAACAAATGGAATGATTAATTAAAAAAAAAACACCTCTTCAGGTGAGTCCTAAGACATACTACTTTCTGTTCTTGCTGCTTCTCTCTTTATTCAGATCATTATTAAAACTAAAATTGACTTAAAATATCTTGACTTCCATCTCTGTGTCTTCACTTTATATTACATGCTACCAAATAAGTCTTAGCAAATAATCACATTTATCATGTTTACATTTTTTATCTCTTATCAGTTTTTTGATCATTTTGTAAAATGTATTTTGACAATTTCACTACCATCTCCCAACTCCTTTCAGATAAACATTACATGTCTATTCACCCAACATTGTATCATATTCTTTTCCATTCTTAAAAACACTTTAAGTCCAACTTGTGTTGTCAATATCCATGTTGATATGTGGCTTTTTACTGGAACATGGTCAACCTACAAGTGGCCAAACCCTTAATGAAAAATGATGCTTCCTTTCCAAGACATAATCACTTGCCAATAGCTCCCTATCAAGAAGTCTTCTTGTCTACTTCTCCTCTCTATAGTGGGATTCAGTGCTGGTTTAAGCTTGTACAGGTCTTACACATCTGTTACGCTATTAAGAATTTATATGTGACACTTCCCTGATGTGTCCAGAAAACACAGCTTCTTTGTAGTCATCCATCATTTGTAGCTCTTATAATCTTTTTACTCCTGTTTCCAAAATGATACCTTAATCTTCCAAGGCGAACGGTCATGTAGATGTACCACTTAGAGTTGAGCATGCTACAGTTTCTTATTGTTTTTACTAGTTAGGGGTCTGTATGAAAACCACTATCTACTGCAAAAAGAAGCTTCTCTACTAAGAATTAAAATGTGTACCAATCTATGGGTGTAATGATAAGTCATTAGGAGTTATTTTTCTTTTCCAGTTTCAATTTTTTCATTAATTAATTAATTCACTTTACATTACAATCACAGATCACAGTCTCCCTCTCTCCTCTCCTTCCAATAACACCATCCCATTCCCTTTCCTCATTCACTTTCCATTTCTCATCAGAGAAGGGGAACCTCTCACAACCAGTACCAAACAAACTACACTGGAACTAGAAATTGCAGGACTAAACATATCCTTTCTCACTAAAGACAAGGTAACCTAGCTAGGGAAAAGTGATCCAAAGGCAAGCAACAGAGTCTAAGTCAGAGATGGTTCCCAGTCCAATTGTTAGGGGACACACATGAAGACCAAACTATACATCTGCTAAATATGTATAGGGGACTATACAGTCCATCTGTGCTCTTTGGTTGGTGGTTCACTCTCTATAATCCCCGATGGACCCAGTTTAGTTGGCTCTGTAGGTCTTCTTATAGAATACTTGATTCCTATGACTCCCTCAATCCTTCCTTCCACTCTTCCACAAGATTCCTTGAGTTCAGCTAGGGTCTATTTGTATCTGTTTTTCTAAGCTGATGAAACCTCTCAAATGACAATTATGCTAGGCTCCTGTCTGCAAGCATAACAGAGTATCATTAATAATGTCAGGAGGTGGCTCTCTCTCATGAGGTAGATCTCAAATTAAGCCAGTCTTTGGTTGGCCAATCTCTCAATTTCTGCTCCATCTTTATTCCTGTACATGTTATAGGTAGGACAAACTTTAGGTCGAAGGTTTTGTGGAAGTATTGATGTCCACTTTCCTCCAATGAAAGTCCTGCCTGCCCACAGGATATGGCCACTTCAGTCTCCATACCCATCACTGTTAAACATCTCAGCTAGGGTCACTTCCATATCCTCCCAGGAACCTCCCCTGTCCCAGGTCTCTGGCTTGTCCAAGAGATACATCCCTGATTTGTCTCCCAGCCTTCTCACCCCACCCATGCTTTCTCCATAGCTGATCCCCACTGTAGTTCCACTCCTCTCCCAATTTCTCACCCACTTTTCTCTCTCAACCCATTTCTGATGTCCATTTTATTTCCCCTTCTCATTAAGAGTCAAGCACCTTCCTTTGGGCTCACTTGTTGCTTAGCCTCTTTGGGTCTGTGGATTGTAGCATGGTTGTCCTGTACTTTATGGCTAATATCTATTTATAAGTAACTATGTACCATATGTATTTATGAGTCTGGGTTATCTACCTCACTCAGGATGATATTTTCTAGTTCCATCCACCTGCCTGCAAATTTCATGATGTCATTGTTTTTAATAGCTGTGGTATATTATGTAAATTTACCACATTCTCTTTATCCATTCTTTGGTTGAGAGACATCTGAGTTGCTTCTAGTTTCTGGCTACTATGAACAAATCTGCTATGAACATATTTTAGCAAGTATCCTTGTAGTATGGTGAAGAATTTTTTGGGTATGTGTCCAGGAGTGGTAAAGCTGAGTTGTTAGGTCAAAGTATCACAAATTTTCTGAGAAATCACCAAATTGAGTTCCAAAGTGATTGTTTGAATTTGCCCTCCAACTAGCAATGCAGGAGTGTTCCCCTGGTACCAGACATACTGTCACACCATGCTCGTTTAGCATAATAATAGTAGTAGGTAGTTTTCATGTATAAGCTATGGCCTCTTAGCCATAAGTTCTTGGATTTGATAAAAGTGCAGACAAAGCCTATTGTAAGACTCAGTGTTCAAAGTTTTGGTTAGTAATTACTTTTCGACAGTGTGCAATGATGACAAATGATCACATGAATGTGGGAAAAGGGGAAAACTTTCTTACTGATGGTAAGAGTGCAAACTGGTATAGGTGCTATGAAACTGTGTTAGATCCTCAAAAAGCTAGAAATTGGTATACCATAAAATTCAAATTTTCTGTTCCTGGAAAATTGAGTTAATAAATTCTATATTTTACTATAGAGATTGCTGCTTATCCAGGTGCAGTGCTCCTTTAATTACAATAGCCATGGAATGCAAAATTTGGTTCATTTGTACAATGAAGTATTACTTGGCTGCTAAGAGGAATGTTCCTCCTCTCCAAAAGCTATAAACTATCTAATAATGATAATCATGAAAAATCTTCCCTTGAATTTATACAATGGAATATTATGTAGCTCTAAAGAAATATAAAATTAAAATATCATAGGTAGATAGATGGAGCCACAATCATTTTCAGTGAGGTTGCTCAAACCTACAAACATTAGATGTTTTCTCTCATTTGCAGATGTTACCTTTGAATTTTCTGATAGACGTGTTTCACATGGAATATTCATAAAGGACAGTGAATTAATGATGGGTAAATGGGAAGATTCAAAGGAGGGTAGATAGAACATAGTGTTATAAAGGGAAAAGGGGATTAATGGAACAGAAAGTGTACAATAGTATGAGCAGATAGAAGAGCAGAGTAGAAGAAGGAATATGAGGAAGAATAGATGTTTTTGAAAAGGTCATATGGAAACCTACTGCCATAGAAGATTTCTAAAATATATACATATGTAAAAAGAATTTCAATTGAGTCATTTAATAATGGAACAAGAAAGACACTGATAGATACCATACACTAACAACTAAAATACCTAGTGCTAGGAATATATTACCTCTTGGAATTCCCATCTAGTCCCCTAGTCTCCCAAACATTATAGGGTCTTGCTAGTTTTCTTAGTTATCATGTATAACATGATGGTAATACTGTATAGCCAAAGACATCACATACATCACATACAGTTATGTAATGCTCAGAAATCAAGCTTGTATTGATTTGGATGCTTCATCTCTAGTGACTAGCTTTCATAGTGCTGGAAGCTTCCATAGTTACTTTCTTTACTAAAATCCTGTGCAACCTTCCTCTGTTGCCCAATAAGGCTCCGTTTTTTTTTTTTGTTTTGTTTTTTTTTTTTTGTTTTTTTTTTATGGCATTCAAACCTCTATATTCTCATTATGTTCTCCTTCATCATTCCTTTTATCCAACTAAATTGGGCTATTTGCTACTTTTTAAACAACCATATGTCAGCATTACTCTTTCCAGAATAAATGTACATTTTCCATTACCTATGTCTAAATTCTCCCAAATTTTCAAAGTTTTACTCATTATATTCTTCTGGATTGAGAATTATTTTTTCTGGCCTTCTTTTAAATCTCTTGATCTTTTTAATGTTTGCTTTGATAGTGACTGATTGTATAGAAGTTACTATTTCTTACTGATGTAGCTATTGTTGTATTTGTTCTGTTCTACTTTGCTAATAGAATGTAAATACCTTAGAAAGTACAAACAAGATGTCATGCATCTTCTTATATCAAAATACAGAAACTAAAGCATTTTGTTTTTAAAATTTGATATTTTGGTCTCTAGCTTAATAAACACACCTGAGAAATTTCTGTTGTATATATTCTTCCATGCATTTGTGGAACAGGAGAAATATTTTTGCTTTCTGCATTGTGGTTCTCTTCACTAAATTCCCCCCTCAGATAAATTATTTCTACTTTCTGGATTTAAAAGTTTCTTTAGGCAACATACAATTATGATAAAGTTTCTTACTAATTTACTTTGTTCTCTCCTTAAAACAATATCAATATCTTCTTTTTGTCTATTTTAGATTATTCCTACAAAATGCTCATCTGAGAGTGAGAATTTCAAAAGTAAAACTAGTTATGGGTGCAATTTTTTTTCTGTCATATGTAAATATGAACCTTTTTTCTAACATTAGAAAGCTGAGTGAAAAATGTGAAAGTTTAATTTTAGCTTCCTATTTATATACTCTTTCCCCACTAAAGTATATAGCATTCTGTCAGTGTATCAGGCCATTTACCATCATGCATTATTTCATAATAAGAATACAAGGCTTTCTTTGATCACCCAAAGAAGATCTAAAAACATCTATTTATGATGTTTTTTTCCTGTCAACTGTGTACTTCATAGTATTTTTATAGTAATCCAAGGAAGTAAAGACTCCACTTTATTATTTCTAGTTTGCAGTTACTTTCTGCATTTTTCACAGTGAAATTAAACCAGGTCCTCCCCACTTTGCATGTGCCTAATCTTCGGGGCCTATTTACAATTCATTGCAATGTGACAGCGGGGGGGGGGGGGGGGGGGGGATGCAGCCAGATGTAAAAGGGCTCAGCCACATTGTCAAGCAGAAGGTTTGACTTACATTTTTAAAAATGAGAGAAGAAATGAGAGGAAGAAAGAGAAATGGAAAATATTTCTTTCTCCTAAAACAAGCAGAATTCTATAAGTTAATATTTTAAAAGAATGGGGTGTTTTAGTGTAAATGTTCATCTATCTAAAAGACAGTCTTATTTTAAATTTAAATCCCTCTGAAACCTAGAGCAGTGTGTTTATAATAGAAGAACAGCGGACAGACTTGCCCTTCACTGGAGGGCATGTCATATAGTCCTCGCCTTCTCTGCAAACCCATCAGGCTGGCAGTAGTGACAGATGAACAGCTTACCATTAATTTCCCCTCTTTCATGCCTTCAATCCAAACGGTGAATATTCTCCATGGGGAAGCATCAAGGTCTTTGCCTTTATTTCTCTTGCATACTCACAGTGACTTATAAATCAAGTGCAGATAAGAAGAGAGGGCAAATATCAATCTTTATTTTTTTTTTCCTGGCCTGTGCCCACTGGCACGATACTGAGCTTTGACTGAAAGGTTCTTCAAATCATCCTGTGATTCATAAGCTAGGCAGCTCTCAGGGAGGAAAAAAACAAAGAAAATGTGTGAGAGAAATTTTGTATCCCTTGGCTTGGAAGTGAGAGGCTCTGCTCATGCAGTATTGTCTCTATTCATTGCAGAAAAAAAAAAAAACCTGGAAAGTCATCTGCATTATTTTAACATGATTCAGAGAAAAGCAATCATTAAAATGCATTTTTAGTCTTAATATAGAGACTAGTTAAAAAATAAAGTTTAAAAGCATCATGTAATGCAGACTGTCCATTATGACTGGTTTATTTTATTTTAATCACTTTCTTTTACATTACTGTCTTAAGAGAAATATTTCACAGAATATATTAGATGTTGAAGTTGAGGCTTGACTGTATTCAGATTATTTTGAACAGTTTCTATTACTTTGTGTAATATGTGTGTGTGTGTGTGTGTGTGTGTGTGTGTGTACATGCATATATATATTGTATTGACACATATATTTCATATTATGCATGGTACCTGCATCTTGTTTGTTGTATTTTCTGCTTCTCTGAAGCCACAATAGCACTTAAGATTTAGTTGCATTGGTTACTTTATGAGTATATTTTAAAAAATATTTGAATTTAAAAATATTCTTTGAAGACAGTAGATCATGTTCCCTTTAAAAAGGAATATTTACAGTTTTGTTAGTGCATTAAAAGGAGTGACTCTTTGACATGGAACAAACCACATTACTGTCTTTAAACTTATAACAAATGGAATTACAGTTAAGAATATTCAAAAGCATAGAGTGATATGGTATGATTTTTATACTGAAAAAGCTGACATTATGATTATTAGGAAATTACAATATTATTCTCTAGCTAAGCACGAAGTGTTAATTCTGTTAAATGACTGCAAGTGTTGATGTTCAAGGCTGCCTGCTGGCCTTTTGCAGGTGACATATCTAGGGATCAGAGCTATTTCATTTTCTATCTTTTTTTTTAAGGCTTCAGGCCTCAACTATAAATTACAACTGATGACAAAAGTGGAAGCTAACAGTGGCAAAATTAGGCCCAAAGGCAAAATAATTATATATACAGCCTTCAGCAGTGAGGGAGAGAGCCATCAATCAGCCCCCAATTATTCACTAGTTAATCAGCTCTGCCCTTCCTTTATTGAAGGGTTACAGTGTAATTAAGTTGGCAGCATCCTTTTAATTCATCAAACATACAACACATGGCGGTGTTTGCTGCAATTGAGGGACAGCACCTTTGTGAGTTTGACCCCTAGCACTGCTGCTGTAGATGAGGAAAACTTCAGAGGTAAGAGAGAATATTTATGCGACAGCACGGCACCAGGGTGGTGGTGTCTTCATACACAGCCTTAAGCTTAAAACAACTAACTGAACAGAACATTACTGAACACATTCAAATCCATATTCCATGAGGCATGTGGTAAATACTCACAATGCTAACCTTGAATATGTAAATGATGTGCATGACTGTGTATATTTATGGATGTGTGTGTAAATGACACATATAAAAGAAGTGATTATAAAGAAGTATAGTTGATTTCTGACATGCAAATGAGCACTGACACCTTCAGAATAGCAGCTTCTGGAGGATACCCATTTATCCCAGTGAGACTACCACAGCCCATACTGTTTTGGAGGCAATCCTGTAAACTTTCCCTGAGAGCCATTTATGTGGCACACAAGAAAATGAGACAAGTATCATTATAGTCACATCTTGTTGAAATGGCTTCATTTTATTTTTGTATTTGTTGCTGAAAATGATGCTGTTCTGTTTGTCCAGTGAATTTCAAAACGAATGTGGCCTTTTACAAAGACTATCTTGTAAAATGCACCTCTATTGAAAATATTTTTTTTTAAGTTCAAAAACGAGCTATAATGACTACAATTAGCTTGCTATTGTCCACATGTAAATTAATCTATTGACGACTACAAAAAAATAGTATTGGGATACTTAAGATATAATGCTGTTTCTCAACTTGGTCTCCATTATTTTCTCATATGGTTCAAATGCTATATATACAAAATTCATAGATTTCATATCATTTTGCATAATACACATTTAAAGAAAAAATAGCATTTTGTAACTTAACAGTATCATAAAGCTAAGAAATTCAACATGAAAAGATGTGGATATGTATTAGAACTTTGCCATGTTTGTACTAAGGACATATAAAACACACATTTAACTTCCACATATATAATATGAAAATACTGAAATTGCTTATTGAATAAATTTCTTGAATCATCATGAACAACATACAGTAGATGCTGCAACTTCTCTATAACTTATTTTCAGATCAATATTTTATACTTCTTGTTTATGCTCACATTTATGTGAATTTGTTGAGTACTGCAATCAGATTACTTATATTTCCTTTCATTAGCGACATTTTAAGAAACTTGAAGACAGAATGTTCATGAGGCCCTTTCCTGACTGTCAGTTACTAGCATGAGAGCCTGTACATAATAGGGAGCCAAAAGCTTCTGTGATGAATGGACATAAATAATGCATGCAAAACTATCAGTACAGCGGCCACTAATAATAACCTAAAGATTCACTTAGGTCAGTGCTTATGTGGCAGATGTACAGAATCTAAAACTAAATTAAAATCAGATATCTACAAAATTTCTTAAGCTAGCAGCAAAGATATCACCGATCCCAATAATTCCTTCTCTTTTAAAAACAGTTACATCACATTTTGATTCTAAACTTTGTAGTAATCTTGAATTTTAAATACATAAATAGCACAAGCTGGCGTTGTCTCTAAACGATTTAATATTATTGTAGTTTGCTTAACTTGGCCAGCAATATCTGCGTTTTTCTTTCTAATTCATTTTATAATAATTTCTCTACACTTTTGAAGATATGCAAAATGCATGTTTAGGTACTTGGTTATTTTTTACATTGCGATAGAGTGAATATTATTTCCCCTATTTAATGTATTGGAATAATTTCTCCTTGACTTTTGATTCTCTGCTTTTCTCCTGTCCTTTGTGGTTGTCTTTTATAGTTCATAGTTGTTTTTCTTTCTTCTCTGTTAAGACAGAGATTTAAAAAATAAACATTACAATCTATTTCCTTTGGGGAATCATGTATTATGAACTTGCCCTTATCATTTAAAGGGCAACCTTTTCTCTGATCTTTGTCTTGGTCCTGATAATTTCAAAGAAGTTTTCCATACTGATGATGTTATGCAAGTAGCAACTTAGTTGTAGTTTTTATTTTTGTGACAATTCTGGCCTTCACAATATATCTTGATAGGTTAAACAAAGCATAGAATACAGTATAGGCATATATGTACATGTACATATACAATTAATATTATATATGTTATATTATGTATATATAATGTTAATTGTCTTTTAATGTGTTATTCATCATATATACTATAATTCTGTATATATATATGTGTGTGTGTGTGTGTGTGTGCATCCTCCAAAAATTTTGTATAGGAACCTTAAAAATATTTATATGATACTTAAAATGATTTTATCTTTTACCTTTTATCTTTTATCAAGTTCCTAGGTTTTATTATATTCCCAAATTTCTATAAATTTGCTTTAACAGTATCTCAATTAAACAAAATGGTTCAAAGTTGAAAGATGAACTATGAGGATGTCTCAAGAGAAAATATAACAAAAAGCAACACCTACTTTTACCTGGGTAATTCACAATAAAGGAGACTTAAGTTCTTTCTTGTCTGAGGAGTATCCATAGAAAGAGCAGAGCTGATTTCTTCCCTTGACAGTTGGAGTCTAGCAAAGCTAGTTTTTTTTTTTTTTTAATTTGTCAGACTTGTAGCAAAACAAGCACATTTTAAAACATAGTTAATAAAATGAAATATTTGTTCATAAATAGGCAATAATGGGAACACAGTTTTACATGTTCCTTCCCAGCAGCATAAATTGGTTATTAGCATAAGCTCCTTTGCGATATTGGTTTTGTTAATACAAAAGAAGCTCCAGAACATCCTCCTCCCTGCAACCATTTTCTATCCCTTAAAAGGAATTTTATATTTAATGTTCAGATTAAACTCTGTAAAATTGGTTGCTATGCAGAGGGAACTAAGCAACGAAATGATCTTCCTAAATGAAATGATAATGATTCCTGCAATGCTAAGGGTGAAACAGGTAGCAGTGTGAGGAACACATAATTTTACTGAGTTAATACCTATCTCAGAAAAAAAAACTGAAGAAGAAACACTGTGTAAGCTATTTCTTCAGCTTACACAGAAGAGAGTTGGACAATATATTATGATGCAGTTTGTGAATACCACCATAGACTCTGTGGATCATTAAAGAGAAATAATTTGTTTCTTTTTTTAGACATTTAATTTTATGTTTATAATGCTTTCTCTTTGCTAGATAACTGTCCTATGCCTGGTTTAACATTGACTTGAGAGGAACAATTGGACTCGCTTTCCTTAGCCAGATACTTAATGATTTGGATCAATAGAAGACTATTGTGGCAAGAAATAATTAAATTTGGAAAATCACAAAGAAGTATAATGACAGATGAAAACATGTTACCATTTATATAATGCCCATGTTTCCTTAAATCCAGAAGGAAAGAGAAACCTTATTCATCCAAACGTTTTCCAAGTTTTAAATATACTGTCATTCAGATCTGTTTCTGTAAATCCAACAACTGTAAGCAGCCAAAGCCTGGGGAAATATGGCAAGTCTATTAATCAGTTCTTATGACCTCAGTATCAGGGAAATAAAGGAGTCTTACAGTTTTTCTCTCAGGTTTTGTTTTTCTCCTTTTATTTGTTCTCTCACAGAGAAACAGTGGTTGCATTTTTGTTTTGAAGATTCATAAATTTTTTATTTCTTTTCTCCCTCTTGGGACTATGAAGTCCAACACCACCTCTTTTGGGGTCTAAGAAAAATAAAATTCATATTTTAAGTGTCATAAATGGAGAAAAATGAGGTTCTCAATTATTCATGATATTCAATAGTCTGATGAGTCTAACTTTTTAAGAACAAGAGTAATACTATTGGTAAATTCTGATGATTCAGTTCAATTGTCAAAGAACTCATGTAACAATCCTTGTTTTAAACATTGTCATAGTCATTTATTCAAAATGTACTCATATCTAATAAATATATAATTCTTTGACATAGTTATTATTATTTCTCCTCAACAGGTAAATTATCAAAGACACAAAGAAGTCAAATAACATGTCTAAGGACACAGTGTCAATTCTTACATGGAGGTAGAAATCCAAAGTCAGACATTAGGCTCCAAGATCCCTTATAAGGATTATTCTATTAAATACTTGTGTCCTACTGCCTCTTCAGAGAGGTCTGCTAAGAAACTGCAGATAATCTATATGTTTATATCTATATACCTTTGATTATCTTATTAAAATAACTTTTGAAATTGATTTTCTTTAGTGTCAGAAGAAAATGATGCTAACATTTTAATTCACATGCCAAAATATTAAATTACCACTTTTATTTATATGATATATATACATATATAGTTTACTTGTTAGCTACTTATCTCTATATACATGTGAAGCAATCTATTAAAAGTGAAATAGTAAAATATTGAGTAGCCAAAATCTTGTCTGCTATAGGCTAATCAGCCTCTACACAAGCCAAATAAAATAATATATTTTTATATATGCTGAAATGGTAGAGACTAAAATCATCTTCAAAAATGTTTTCAATTTTTTATTATATTGATTTATGCAAAATCCAAAACTGTTATCAGTATCAGCATAAAATTTGTGTCAGTAATAGCTTATAGGTAAAGGTAATCATCTCCATCAATTAATATAAATTTATGCACTCTTTTAACTAGCACATAAGTAATGCACTGGGTTAATTTGTATAAAACTACCTTGTTAATAGCAAAGTACCATAGAAATGTTTTTGTTAGCTGGAATTATTCTTTATGTTTACCTAATATTTCTTGGTTTTTACATATCTTTTACATTACAACTTTCATATTGTTACACTAGTAGAATAAAGTATTAAAACAATAGTTTGCAAAAGCTAAGGTATTTGGAAATAAGTAATTATTTTCAGGTCACTGTAAGTTATTACTGATGTACATTAAGTCAGTATTAAAAATATGTCCTTTTGCACTACTCTACATCTAATTAATCTCACACAATACCCATTCCTTCATGTTGTCATTTTTTTCTGCAATTCTATTGTTCTTTGATTTTTTTAACTTGTCTCTTTTTCAAATCAAAGAATTAATGTACCTGAAATATATTGGGAGAGTATAAAACATAGTGGTAACTTAGATATTATTTCAAGAAATACTCTAAAATCATGAGACTTTCATCATTTAGAGTTAAATTTTAGTTTTAACAATAAAATTTTTATTCATATAGTACCCTATCACTATCCACTCAAGTTGCTAAACTCAAAGTAATCTTTGATTCATTATTTTCTTTTACTTATTCTGTTCTGTCTTAACACTTTCACTTATTGAGTACCTACTATGTGTTAACCAACATTTTTAGAGTCTAAGAAGATAAAGCAGGCAAAAATCCTTCAAACACTAGAGTTGGCACTTTTGTGTTTATACTTTACATATATTTGCAATTATTAACACATATTAATTCATGAATTAATGAGATTCACTACAATATTTTTATACAGAAGTACAATGTGCACTAATTGTGTCCATTCATTCTTTTCCTTTCACTCACAAATGTACCTTTACAATTAACTTGTCAGATATTGTCTACATTCAAATTGACATTAGTTTTAGACTGCTTTTTACATAAACAAGATAATTTAACATACTTCTTTTTCTGTGGCTGGACATGATTTCTTTATTTAACATATCTTTTAAATCCATACATATTGCTGCAAATAATAGGATTTCAGTTTTCTTTTAATAATCATTAACTTTTTATTCTTTGAAAATATCATAGATACATACAGTATATTTTGATCATATCTACTCTCCAACTATCCCCAAAACCCCACCACTGCATTTCCCTCCAACTTCATGTATTCTTTTTAGTTGATTTTTTTTCATAACTCACTGAGTCAAATTAGTAATATGCATAATGGCGTGACTATGGATCTGAATAGAGATTTGTACTATATATCAATGACAGAAAAAAGAAGAAAAGTGACACTCCACTCTACAGAATCCATCAACTTTTAATAATTTCTCAACTAGAGGTGAGTCATGTTAACTGCTCTGCCACCTATGCTAACAATTTTAAATGGCTGATCTTGTGCAGGTATTGACAGCTACATTGAGAGCCATTTCTTGTCTTACAAGCAGCATTTTATGGGGCTCTTCCCTATCATTTCACTTTTGGCTGCCTCTTCCCTAATGTTTTGAGAGCCTTGTGTGTATGTGAGGAAATGTTGATACAAATTACCCATCAACGGCTAAACACTCATAGTCCCTTATTCTTACCACATTGAACAGTTATGAGTCTATACATTAACTACTACTCACCACAAAAAGAACATTTTATAACCAAGGTTGAAAGCAGTGTGCGCGCACACACACACACACACACACACACACATCACACACACATATAAACACATACCCTTTTATATATGTATGAATGCATGTATTATATATATTAACAAGCAGTTTGACTAAATTAACTTTTGGCAATATAACAAAAATAGCTTGGCCTCTATAACTTGTGGCCTCTTTAGATATAGCTATTATTTTTAAACCACTTTGACAATATCAGGCACAAATTCCTTCCTTTAGAGCAGGTACCAAATCTAGTATAAAAGCAGTGGGTTGCCCCTGAAACACTAATGGCACCATTGGACCAACAAGAACATCTTTTTTGATGGATTGGTATTGGAACATGCAGTACCCAATGTAATTTTATAAAATTATAATTAAATTACATATATATATATATATATATGTATATATGTAGAAAGAGAAAGATAAATATATAGATTTACTCAAGTATATAAATATAATCTATTAAGTCTGTTTTGTTGTTTATATCTTTATGGTTTCATTTCTCTAATTACCACTTTATTTGACCAATTAATTAGGGTCTAATCCTTGAGAGAGGTTATTTTTCAGTGGTTGTTTGAATAAGAATGGCCCCCATAGGCTCATGTATTTGAATGATTGGTCCACATTTGGTAGAATTTTTAGGAAGGATGAGAAGATGTGGCCTTGTTGAAATAGGTGTGGCTTTGTTGAAGAAGATGTGTCTCCAAAGATGGGCTTTGGATTGTTCAAATCCCTTTCCAGGTCTAGTGTTTCTCTCTTCCTTCTGCCTATGGATCAGGATGTAAGTGTTCAGCTACTGCTCCAGTGTCATGTCTTCATGCGTGCTGTCATGTTTTCCTGTCATGGACTCAGTCTCAAAGTTGTAAGCAAACCTCCAGTTACTTAATGTCTTTAATTAGTTGCCTTAATAGTGTTTCTTTTTTTTTTTTTAACAGCAAAGAGTAACTAAGACAAAACTTGGTACCAGGGAGTGTCCAGGAAAGTATTTGAATGCTTTAAGCAGAACTTAACTGGCTATCCTAAAATGAACATGGAAGACAGTAGTGCTCAGTGAAATGTGGACTTCTTACAGCATTCAACCACTTTCTTAGACAGAAAGAAGAAACATTTTTTTGTCAGGAGGTTTTCAGAGAAGAACAAAACAGTCTAAAGATAATTCATGTGGTGTTTTGACAAAGAATGTGTCTTCTTTCTGCTCTCATTCTAAGTCCCCTGGAGGCTAAATTGAAGAGGTAATTTTTGGACTACTCTCATTAGAGGAGAGATTTTAAGACAACCTAGTACTGACTGTGTCACATGGTTATTAGTGATCATTCTTATACAGCTCTACAAGGAAAAGGAACATGTGTAACAAAGAGAACTACAAAATTCAGTTTCAGGAGGAAAAAGAGAACCAGGAAATGCAATGTTGGGAGCCAACTCCTATGATCAAGGAGATGAGACATCTTAAAGAAAAGTCTGATACTAAATGACATAAAGGGAATGTTACACTTGGGGCAAGATTCCTTTGCTTAATAAAGTATCACAAGTAAATTTTATGAAAATTAGTTCAACAAGGGAGATAAGATCCAACTCTAGTAGGTAGAAGTACTTGGCAACATTGACCATGTTGTTCTGGCTTTATTAAGAAAGATACCACTGAAGCCAGTGATGTTCCTACATGAAGTTTCAGAGAAGCCATTTCCCAAAGTTGTGAAAGTGAAGTCGAGATTGCCTTGGAGATCACAAGATGTTAGAGGTGCCAGAGTCTCATAGGACGTCTGCTCCAAAGAATTGCAAACAGGGTGATGAACAAACTCAATAGGAAAAATATATTGAAGTAAGCAAAGGTGAAAGGAATGAGATATTTGAATAGTCCATTTAATATCAGGCATGGAGATGTCTGATTTGAATTTGCCTGCTGGGTTTTATGTCTTCATTTAGTATTTTCTCACTATGCCTCCCTTTCTGTGTTATTGTACATTGAAAGTATTTAGTCTGATTTTGGTTTTGATTTTTCATGAGTGATTGCAAATACATTATTGTCTTAAGTCTCAGAAAAGATTTTGGACTTTCAATTTTAAACAGTCTTGAGACTGCGAAGCATTTGGGGGGCTTTGGAATTTAGATTAAATGCAGCTTACATCATGATATGACTGTAAGCCTATAGGGGCCACAAAGAAGAAGAAATAATAATGGCCCTGATAGACTCATATATTTGACAGTTTGCTCTTCAGTTGGTGGACTGTTGATGAAGGAGGAGAAGAAATGACCTGGTTGGAGAAGGTATGTTACTGGAGGGATGATTTAAAATTTGAATTTGAAAAGCTTTTGCCAGGTTAAGCTCTACTTTCTGCCTCCTACCTGTGGTCACAATGTAGCTCTCACCTACTGCTCTGGGACTATGTTTACTTGATCACTGCCATTTTATAGCCATGATGGTCATGGACTCTCTCTATAAAAATGTAAGCATCTCTCCTATGAAATGGTTTCATTTAATGCCTTAGTCATAGTGTCTCTTAGTAGGAATGGAAGAGTATCTAAGACTATCTCTCCCACTCAACAGTCATAAATTTTCCATATTTTATTGCCAAGGAGTATGATCCCATGAGATTTCCCCACTTCGTGGTAATACTATGCAGCCATTTCTATAAGAAACTTATTCATAGAAGATTTCCTGGTATTCTGACTCTTACAGTCAATCACTCCAGCCCCTTTTTGCCATGTTCCCTGAGCCATAGATGCAAGAGCTGTGAGAAGGATATTTACATAGGGGCTGAGCTTCCCATGATCTGTTGTTTCTTGCATTGTATCCAGTTGTAATTGTTTTTGATGCCATTCATTTGCTATATACCTCTTTGATGAGGTATAATAGCTAAATGGATATAAAGGTGTGATGTAGAATAGAGTAAAGCAAAATTATGTTAGTCTAACAATGTGGAGGTATTAGGGATTTTTTCCTCTAATATCAATGACAAATTATAGAGGAAGTTTGTCATGACTGTTACTGGAGTTGAATTGAATAATTCATGGCTCTTATGTAAACATTATAATACCAATAATTTTGTTATTATGGCATAACAAATTTCTTTAAATTATATGTACATACATGTAATCCACATGTTTTCTGCCATGATGACAATGGACTCAACTTCTAAAACTGTAAGCAAGCCCTCATTAAATACTTTCTGTTATAACAGTTGTAGTGGTCATGGTATCTGTTTGCAGAAATATAATAGCAACCAAAATGTACACAATGCTATTTTTGTTATAGTAGGTCTTCAGTATTTTTTAACATAATCTATTTTTATTTCTTTGCCTTTGCTAAGTATCCTTAAGAGATAATATCAATTATTTATATAGTTCTATTATTTAAGAATTTTGAGATCATTGGTATTTTTGATAGGCATTGCATTGAATAGATCATCATGGTTATCTTGGGCACTGTAATAATACTGTTTTTCAATCTAAGAACATAGGAATTCTTTCCATATTTTTTGATGTGGGACCGTGAAAGGATAGCTTGGTTCCTGGTTGAGCACAGGCCTCAAACCCCAGATCCTAATGGGATGGTAGGTGTTCAGCCTTGCTCCTCGACTCCAGGCTCCTGTCACATGGCAGAAGACCTCCACTGATCAGTGCCTTTTAGTCACATAGGGCAACCCCCCTACCAGCCCCTCCACAGGTAGAAGGTGTGACTACAGGCCACAGAGCCTCAAGAGATCTCCATATTAATGAGATACCTAAAGACCAGAGGGCATAGCCAATTAAGCATTCCTTCCCAGACTCTTCTCCTTACAAATGGTATATAACTCAGGCCTGCCCTGAGGAATGGGAGAAGTACAGCCACATCCACTTTCTGCTATGACAATAAACCTTTTAAAACCATGGATTTCCTCATGTCTCTGGGGCCTGCCATGGGGAACCATGGAAAAGGCTTTTAACTACCAAGCCACTGCTGAATTTCCTGCTAGAAGACTTCTCTATGGTCTCACCACCGAGGCTGCCAACTCAAGCAAGCTAGCTGACCCAGCCAAGCGAGTGCGGTAACCAAGAGTCTCCTACTCATAGGGCACTGTTGGCGCTTCTCTCTCCCTTGTCCCTCTTGGCTGCAGGCTGGTCCAGTACATATGCCCACTCTATCTCAGTTCTTCTCTGTCTTCCAGCAGCATCTGGGAGCCCAAGGACAGAGACCACTGGTCTCCCGGTTAGCCACTTTGGCCTGGAGACCCCCCAAACCAGGATCTCTGCCCCTGCAGGAGGAATTTGTCTGGAGTGAACTCAGTCAAATTCCCATGCTTCTGCCTCTCTGAGCTGTGACAGACATGAGGGAACCACAATACAGCCCAACAAGACCCACACCCATGCATGGGCACTACAGTCCCACAACAGACTTCTCTATGGTTCTCCAAGACGGGGCCCCAAAGACACAAGGAAGTCCATGGTTTTAAATGTTTCATTGTCATGGTGGAAAGTGGATCTAGCTCTATCACCCCCCTCCAGTTTTTCAGCATACGCCTTAGTTAAATAGGGAGGGAGGAGGGTCTGGGGAAGATTGTTTAATTGGCTATGCCCTCTGGCACTTAGTTATCTCATTAATATGGAGATCTCTTGAGGCTCTGTGGCCTATAGTCATGCCCTCAACCTGTAGAGGGGCTGGTAGGAGCGTCGCCCTCTGTGACTAAAAGGTGCTGATCAATGGAGGTCTTCAGCCTTGTGTCAAGAGCCTAGAGTCTGGAAACAAGGCCGAAAACCTACCGTCACATTAGGGTCTGGGGTTCAAAGCCTGTGCTCTACCAAAAGCCAAGCTATCCTTTCACATTTTGGTATGCGTTTAATTTCTTTTTAATTCCAGCAATTTTTACACAGTTCATTCATTACTATATTTAAATTTAAACTTAAATCTTTCAGTGTTTGTAGATGTTAAGAAGGGGATGGAGGGTCCACCTGGGACAGCCAGTGAGTGACATATGAGATCCCTGAAGCCCCATTGTCCAGATCTGGACTTGCTCCATAGTCTGGGGGAGCTATGTAGGACCCCTAAGACTATCCTGCCTTCCTAAGGAAATCTTCAGAGACCCTAAAATTAATAAGCTTGGTACCCTGCCTGACTACATGTCCTAGTTAAATCCACCCATCATTTCAGCTTCATCTGACTGGAACAACACCTGCAGACTAGGGTCTGCCCGAGGCACAGTCAACAGAGTATGGTACCCTGATCTCCACTGTCTGGCCTACAGTTCATTCTACCTTCTTGAGAACTCCTGCTGCCATCAAGACTATCCAGCCAACACCAAGAAAAAGTAAATGCCAACAGGAAAGTTTAAGAACACAATCAATAAGACTCAGGCCAATATGACACCACCAGAACCCAGCTATCCTTCTTCAATAATCTCTGAATTTGCTAGTGAAATTGAAACACAAGAAGAGGATCTTAAATCCAATCTTATAGAGATGATAGAGGACTTTAAAGAGGACATGAATAAATACATTAAGGAAACACAAGAAAATACATTCAAACAGGTAGAGGCTTTAAAAGAGGAAACAAATAAATATAAAAATACAGTAAAATACAATCAAACATGTAAATGATTTGAATAAAACTATCCAAGACCTGAAAAGGGAAATAGAAGCAATAAAGACAACACAGACTGAAGCAATCCTAGAGATGAAAAACCTAGGAAAGAGAACAGAAATTACAGTCATAAGTATCACAAACAGAATACAGAGGATAGAAGAGAGACTCTCAGGGGCAGAAGATATGATAGAAGAAACTAATATATCAGTCAAAGAAAATGCAAAATCTAAAAAGTCCATGACAAAAACCATCCAGGAAATCTGTGACACTTTAAAAAGACCAAACCTAAGGAGGAGGAGGAAGAGAAGGAGGAGGAGGAGGAGGAGGAAGAGGAAGAGAAGGAAAGGAGGAAGAGGAGGAAGAAGAGGAAGAGGACATTATTCCCAGCTCAAAGCCCCACCCCAAAACCTTCAACAAAGTCATAAAAGAAAATTTTCTAAACTGAAGAAAGAAATGCCCAAAACATACAAAATACTTACAGAACACCAAAGAGATTGGACCCTAAAAGAAATCCTCTTTTTACATAATAATCAAAACACTAAATATACAGCACAATGAAAAAAATTAAAAGCAGCAAGGGAAAAAGCAAGGTAACATGTAAATGCAGACCCTTCAGTATTAGACCCAATATTAATCTGAGACTCTAAGAGTGAGAAGGGCCTGGGAAGAGGTCTTGCATATCAGAGACTACACATATCATGCCAAACTACTATACCCATAAAAACTTTTAATTACCATAGATGGAGATACCATGACAAAACCAAATTAAAACAATACCTTTCCACTAACGTAGCCCTACAGAGGACCATAAAAGGAAAACTCCAACACAATGAGGCAAATGATACTCAAGAAATAACAAGAAATAAATAATTTACACCATTAAAACCAATAGAAGAAAAACAAACACTCATTTGACAGAGGGCTAATGCTAATATCCAAAATATATCAAGGTCATCCTGATAAGCCCTTAGAAACAGTAATCACGGAGTGTTCACAGAATTTTATTTATTGCCTTGTTTGTTCTTTGACTGTTTGTGTTTATTGTCTTGCTTGTTCCTTGACTATTTTCATCTATTGTATTGCTAGACCCTCAACCTAGAACTGACCTTAATAAATGCATGTAATTAAAATGGTATAAAAGCAAAAAGGAGGAGAGGGATGAGATGGGGGATCTAGGGAGGGTAAATGGGGAAAGGGGATGACATCTGAAATGTAAATAAATAAAATATCCAATAAAAAAAGGTAAAGAAAGAAAGGGAAAAGAAAGAACTCAAGAAGTTAGACTTCAAAAAACCAAATAACATAATCAAAAAATGGGGAGCAGAACTGAACAGAAGATTCTCAACTGAAGAATCTCTAATGTTCAAGAGGCACTTAAATATTCAACATCCTTAATCATCAAGTAAATGCAAATCAAAATAAAGCCAGATTCTACCTTACACCAATCAGAATGGCTAAAACACTCAAACTGCAGTATTTGCTGTCAAGGATGTGGAGAAAGGGGAACACTCCTCCTTTGCTAGTGAAAGTGCAAACTTTTAAAACCAATCTGGATATTATTCTGGCAGTATCTTAGAAAACTGGAAGTAGTTCAACCTGAAAACCCAGCTCTACTGTTCCGGAGCATATACCCACAACATGTTCCACCATATTACAAGGACACATAATCAACTATGTTCACAATATCTTTATTTGTAATAGCCAGAAACTGGAAGCAACCCATATGTCCCTCAACTAAAGAACAGATACAGAAAAGGAGGTTCATTTTCACAATGGAATACTAAGCAACTATTAAAACTGAGAACATCATGAATTTTGCATGCAAGTGGATGGAGCATTTTTTTTTACTGTATATTTTATTTATTTACATTTCAAATGTTACCTTCTTTCCAGGTTACCCTCTGGAAACCTTCTATCCCATCTTCCCTCCCGCTGCTTCTATGACAGTGCTCCTCCACAACACCCACCCACTCCTACCACCCTGCCCTGGTCTTCCCCTACACTGGGGCATTGAGTTTTCACAAGACCAATAACCTCTCTTTGCATTGATGCCCAACAAAGCCATTCTCTGCTACATATGTGGATGGAGCCATGGGTCCCTCTATGTGTACTCTTTGGTTGATGGTTTAGTCCCTGGAAGCTCTGCAGTGTCTGGTTGGTTGATATTGTGGTCCTTCCTATGTGGTTTCAAATCCTATCAGGCTCCTTCAGTCCTTTCTCTAACTCTTCCATTGAGAATCCTGTGCTCAGTCCAATGGTCTGCTGCAAGCATCTGTCTCTATATTTTTCAGGCTCAGGCAAAAGTTTTCATGGGATAGCTATATCAGGTTCCCGTCTGCAAGCAACTCTTTGCCGGCTGCAATAGTCTGGGTTTGGTGCCTATATATGGGATGGATCCCTGAGTGTGGCAGTCTCTGGATGGCCTTTCCTTCAGTTTCTGCTCCACACTTTGTCTCCTTTGTTCCCCCTTCTAAGAAGGACTGAAGCATTCACACTTTGGTCTTCATTCTTCTTGAGCATCATATGGTCTGTGAATTGTATCTTAGGTATTCCGAGCTTTTGGGCTAATATCTACTTATCAGTGAGTGTATACCACCACATAAACCAGATGCACTGAAACTAGTAGAAGAGAAGGTGGGGAAGAGCTTCACACACATGGGCACAGGGAAAAAGTTCCTGAACAGAACACCAATGGCTTATGCTCTAAGATCAAGAATTTATAAATGGAAACTCACAAAATTGCAAAGCTTCTGTAAGGCAAAGGACACTGTCAATAGGACAAAATGGCAACCAACAGATTGGAAAAAGAACTTTACCAACTCTACATCCAATAGAGGTCTATTATCCAATATATACAACAAACTCAAGAAGTTAGACTTCAGAGAACCAAATAACCCTATTAAAAATGGGGTACAGAGCTAAACAAAGAATTCTCAACTGAGGAATATAGAATGACCAAGAAGCACCTAAAGAAATGCTCAACATCCTTAATCATCAGGACAATGAAAATGCAAAACAACCCTGAGATACCACCTCACACCAGTCAGAATGGCTAAGATCAAAATCTCAGGTGACAATAGATGCTGGCGAGGATTTGGAGAAAAAGGAACACTCCCCCATAGTTGGTGGGATTGCAAGCTGTGACAACTACTCTGAAAATCGGTCTGGCAGTTCCTCAGAAAATTCGACATAGTATTACTTAAGGACCCAGCTATACCACTCTTGGGCATATACCAAAATGATGCTCCAACCCATAACTAGCTCACATGCTCTACTATGCTCATAGCAGCTTTATTTATAAAAGCTAGTTACTAGAAAGAACCCAGATGTCCTTTAACAGAGGAATAGATACAAAAAATGTGGTACATTTACACAGAGGAGTACCACTCAGGTATTGAAAACAATGAATTCATGAAATTCTTAGGCAAATGAATGGAAATAGAAAATATCATCCTGAGTGAGGTAACCCAGTCACAGAATTGGATGGAACTTAAAAATATCACTCTGAGTGAGGTAACCCAGATCTAAAAATGTCATACATGGTATATACTCATTGATAAGTGGATATTAACCAAAATGTTCAGAATACCCATGATATACTCCACAGACCCAAAGATCTAGAAGGAAGGTCCAAGTGAGGATGTTTCAATTCCCCTTAGGAGGAACAAAATAATCATGGGAGGCAGAGGAATTGAGGAACTTGTGTGGGAGAGGGGAAGGCAAGGGGAGTAGTGGGACCAGAATTAATGAAATTATCCTGCAGTGTGGGAGTAATTCTCTAGAAATTTCCAACTACTCAGAATAAGAGAGGCTCCCAGAAGTCAATGTTTGTGATCTTAACTGAAATGCTAGATGGCGGGGATATGGAACCTGAAGAGACAACCTTCAGTAGCCAGACAGTAACCCCATTGAAAATTAGAGTCACCAACCCACCTACAAAGCTTTGACCCAAAATTTGATCTATCTAAAAGAACTTCAAGGACAAAGATGGAGCAGATACTGAAGGAATGGCTGACCAGTGACCTGCCCAAATTGATACCCATTCCATGGACAGGCACTATTTTCTCACACTATTAATGCTGCTATGTTGTGTTTGCAGTCAGGAGCCTATCATGGATTTCCTTTAAGAGGTTCTACCCATCAACTGACTAAGACAGATGCAGATATCCACAAACAACCTTTGGACAAAAGTCAGGGACTTCTATGGAAGAGTTAATGGAAAGATTGAAGACTCTCAAAAAGATGGCAACCCCACAGGCACAACAACAGTGCCAAATAACCTGGACTCCTGGGAGATCCCAGAAACTGAGCCACCAACCAAATACCATACATGGGCTGGTCTGAGGACCCTGGCAAAAATTCAGCAGAGGGCAGTTTTGTCTGGCCTCAATGAGACAGGGTGTACTTTGTCCTGCACAGGCTTAATGTTCCAAGGTAAGGGAATACATGAGGAAGTGAGCTGCCCTCTCAGAAGCCAGGGGGAGGGGAAGCAGAAGAACTCTGTGAGTAGGGACTAGGAAGGGGCAGCATTTTGGATATAATTAATTAATTGATTGATTAATTAGTTAATTAATTAATTTAAAAAGGGGATGGAGACTGTGTAGAAAATGAGAAACCTTGGAGCCCTCAGCCCTAATTGGGATATTTTTCATCAATTCCTTCCACCCAATACACAGGGACCTCTGCAGAAATGGAAGCAAAACCAGTGTAAGAACAAGAGGCTATGGAAGACACCAAGAAAGCAAGTCCTTCTCAATTAACATGATCAAAGTTCATATGAATTCACAGACTGAGCCAGTGTGCACAGGGTCTGGAAAGGTCTAAGTCAAATTGAGTCCCATCACTGAGAGAAGTGTATATGAGCTCTCACTCCTAACTAGCTCCAATTGCTAACCATTTGCACATAAATGTTTAGTTTTCTCATTGGAATTCTCATTATAGAAACAATCTACTGATCAGGGTAAGCCCCATACCCAACAGTAGATGGTCAATATAAATGAACTCAACAGAATTCTTGGAGGTTCATTGTCTCATAATGTATTGCCAGGACATTTTTAAAAATTATATATAAATGTGTATGTGTGTGTCAGGTTTTATGTTTTTATGAGATTTCTATATGTGTGAGCACGTGTCTATGTATCTATCCCTGGCTTTCTGGAACTACTTACTAAATAGTATTCTCACACAGCTAGCCTTCCATTGCTTCACTTGTGCTCAGATTAAAGGTTTATGCCATCATATCCATCTTTGGCTGTTGTTTTCTAAAGAGAGGAAGAAAATGTGTGAATTGAAATGGGAAGAGTGGTGAGGAGGATCTGAGAGGTGTTAGAGGAGTGGAAACTATAATACAAATATACTGTGTGAAAATACTCTATTTTCAATAAAATAAAGAGCTCTTTCCCAAATTGTTTTTTTGTATTGCTATTATATATTTCTACTGCATTGAATTTATTTATCAGTAGCATCTTTGGGGTTTTATATGCAAAGAAACTTTGTCTTAAAACACAGCTAAGCAATACTGAGAGTAAGAGAAATAGTCTTCTCCAGGAAAGAGTATACCAATTCACTGCCCAATACAAAATGGTAATCCCTGAATCCAAACATGTAGGTATTCTTATTCAGACTGAGCAGGCTATATTTCTGTGTGTTTGTGTGTGTGCATGTTTGTGTGTATGTTTGTGTGTGTGTGTGTGTGTGTGTGTGTGTGTGTTTATCTAACAACAATTAAAGAGGTCACGGATTTGAAAGAGAACAAGGAGGTTTATGTGGAACCAGGAACCACTTGAATGGGAAGGGGGAAAGAATGTAATTATATTATATCTCAAAAATAGAAGGAAATGAGCTATTGTAATTTTCCTGTTTTCTTTTACAATTAAGAATGTTTCTGTTCCAATTTGTCACTTGCCTATGCACTCTAGCTAAACTTTTAGCTGTCATATTAAGAGTGGAAAAATAAAGATGGTTGCCTTGCACTTTGTTGAAGAGAAATCACTTTCAGCTCTTATCATTTACATAAGATTTTGGTTATGGCTTGATTATCAATACTTTTTTTCATATGGAGTTTCATTTCTTGGATTTTTAGTCTTCCATTGCTATTATCATGAAAGTTTGTGAAATTTTATTAAATATATTCTTGCCTCTATGAACATTATCATATAATATTTTCTATTCATTGTGTTTATTTTATGGACTTGTTTTGTGCAATTTTTGTATCTGTAGTATTAAACTGACTTTATTTACAGTATATTCTTGTATTTCTTTCTGTTTTATTTTTTTTTACCTTCATAAGGTAATGCTGGCCTTGAAAATTAGGTTTTAAAAACCATTACATCTTTATTACATGAAAGAGTTTGTTAACCACTGATATAAATTTTGTAAAGCATTTATAAAAACATTGCACCAATATAGCAATTCAAAGACGAGTTTACCATTTATGGGAAATTTTTATTAATTTTAATAAATATCACTGCTTATTGTTGGTATAGCAGTTTTGACTTAGAGTATGCTGTGTGTGTTCAAAATTAGTTTATTTTTCTTTTATATTTTCTGATGTGTTATATAACTTTGCTCAGTGATTCCAAATTATGTTCAATTTTCTGTGATGTAAATATAATTAGATGTTTGTTACTTATGTATATATTTTCAATGAATCCACTGTTTACTCCATTCATACTTTTTAATGATCTTCAGATTCTAATCATTTATTTTTTTCTCAGATGTTTATTATTTATTATCTATTTCCTTCTACTAATTTTGCATTTGGTTCATTTTCTTTGGAGTGATGTTATTGTGTATACCATGACTATCTCAAAATTGAGTTCTTATTGTCTTCACTTACAAAGTTCTGAAATGAAATATACACACAATCACATTTACTTTTTGGTTCATTGGACTTTCTAAGATAATGCTACACTCAATGTTTTAGTCTATATGATCTAATTAAGTTTACATTGGTACAATAGAACAGCAATTATGCTTGATATTTTGCCCTATATTTTTAACTGTTTTGGTATGACATTGTCATTAAAATGCTGATGCCAGCACATTGCTAGTGGGCATGTAAAATGGTACAGCTGTGAAAAGTAGTTTGACAGTAATCAAGTTAAACCTGTAATTACCATATGACCCAGTAATTCCATTCCTGCTTATATATCTAAAAGTATTTAAAAGAAATTATTATTCCCAGGCTTGGTGGCACATGGTTATAATCACAGATCTCAGAATGTTGAGCAGAATATTCAAAAATTTCTGTCAAGCCTTAGTGATATAGTGAGACATGTAACAACTAATGAAAACAGAAGTAACCCATGATAGCAAAGTAATTATAGAAAAGTGAATATAAAAATTCTCAGAACATTTGCTTATAATGTTTAAAATGTTTATAAAACTAAAGTGGCTTTTAACCAATAGGTGAATAAGTAAAATATGATATATCTATATATTAGAGAACTTTTTTAGCTGAGAAGAGGAATAAAAGCCTTATGTATGGCATACTATGGATAAATTTTAAAAATATTGTGCTAAGTGAAAAAAGCCATGTGAAAAAATGCTAAATATTTTCTATCATAACCATAAGTTATAAATGCACACAAACATAAAACAGATAAATTATTGCCATAGTCTATTACAAGTTAGAACGGAAAATAACTGATTGGTTGGTATTTGCTTTTTGGGGGGATGATATCTAAAATTAGATCTTCTTCTGGCCATCATATAGCATTGTAAACATACTTAATTAAACTGAATTGCAAAGTCAAAAGTATTAAAATTGTGACTTTTATGATATATGCATTTAAACTGTGGTATACTTCTAAACCTAAAAATGACTGCTGATTTATTTATTTATTTATTTATCTATTTATATTTATTTATTTATTTATTTAAAATACATTTCAAATTTTATCCCCTCACCCCATTACCCCCAGACTGCTGATTTATATATGTGTTAGTCTAATACCTGCCATAAACAATCTAGCTGGCTCTTGGATTCAGAAGTTCAAATCTGAAGTTGTTTACACTGATTTTGTACCTATGGTTAAAAAAAATTCATCATGTTGGTGGAAGTATTTGATATAGCCTGTATGCCTCATGACCAACAGAAGATACAAAGAATACTAGAAACGATAAACCAAGTATTTTCTTCAAAAATAAGGTCAATGACCTGTACCCTTTCGACAGCCTCCTAAATTTTCAAACACCTCTGAAAATAACCAGCCAGAGATCAAGCACTTAGCACAAGACACTGTGGGGCTATTCCATGTTGAAAATACAATGTTCTTTTTCATTAGTATTACTTTTATTCTTTTACAGTTCAGTTACCTGGTCTACCCTCTGCCAGTTCATCATCCCATACCTTCTCCCCTGGCTCCAAAAGGATGTCTCCACCCTTTCATCCCCCCCGCCTACCTGAGCCAGACCTCCTCACTTCCTGGGGCCTCCAATCTATCCAGGGTTAGGAATATCTCTCACTGAGGCCAGACCAGGAAGTCCTCTGCTGTATACATGTTTGGGACCTCAAATCAGCTGGTGTATGCTACCTGGTTGGTGACTTAGTGTTGGAGTGGTCTCAGAGGTCCAAGTTAGTTGAGACTCTGGTCTTCCTATGTGGTCTCCCTCCTCAGCTTCTTCCAGTTTTTCCCAAGTTTATCCACAGGGGTCCCTTACTTAAGTCTAATGGTTGGCTGTAGGTATCTGCATCTGTCTCAGTCAGCTGCTTGTTGGGCCTCTCAGAGGACACCCATTCTAGGCTCCTGTCTCTAAGCACGACATAATATCAGTATTAGTGTCAGCCCTTGGAGTCTCGCCTTGAGATGGATCCCAATTTGGGCCAGTCACTGAACCTCTTTTCCCTCAGTTTCTTCTTCATTTTTGTCCCTGCAGTTCTTTTAGACAGGAACAATTCTGGGTCAGAGTTTTTGACAGTAGGATGGCAACCTCATTCTTCCATTTGATGCCCTGTCTTTATACTGGAGGTGGCCTCTACAAGTTCCTTCTCCCTACTGTTGGCCATTTAATCTAAGATCTCTCTCTTTGAGTTCTGAGAGTCTTACCTCCCAGGCCTTTGGTATAATGAAATGTAAATAAATAAAATAATCAATAAAAATCGGGAAAAATAATGGATCAGATTAAAAATCTAAAATACAAAATTCTTTTTACACCACCAGCAGTAAGAAACTATTGTTTACATGCAAAAACCCATAAGTGTGATGAAATAAAGAGATGGTAGCCCTCATCACACCTGCTCTGTCGCACAGGGATTCTGGTCAGGGGGTGAGTGCTAGCACAAAGAAGATTAGGATACACAATGCCACAGATGGGGATATTCTTCCTCATGCCACCTCACTGGATTCTCATTCTTCCTGATTCTGGCAATGTTCCTATGTGGACTACAAAGTGAGACAATCTACTGTTTGTTTCAATAAGCATTCTACACATATGATACTTCTATTTCTGTTCATTGACAAATTGATATTTAGAATATATGTGGTAGATATTCAACACTAAATGGTCAAATAAGAAGGTATTTGAGGGCTGGAAAATGTGAATGCTGTATGTTTAAAGAATTGCTAACACTCATTTTAAATGAAAATGGTAAGACTTTTTTGAGAGGACTTTGTTCACCCTCCTACAAAAATATTAGCATCTTACATACTGTTTGTTAATTTGAACACATGTATTATACTAGATTTTAATTTATACTTCTTACATTTAAGTTTAAACTTGTGTAGTATACACTGGGTATTCCTGAGCATTTCTCTGCAGTGTTTTCAAATAGTTATCATTTTCAATTTTTCCTTCAAAAATAAAAGCGTATACTGATTTTTTTTTAAAAAAAGAAAATACAATGTTCTGCTTCTGTTCTCAGAAGGTTTATGACAACATAATGATACAAAATAATCCCAAAGTCCTCAAAGTCAAAATTTAATACCCTAAGTGTCATCCAATATGTAAAAATGTCTTAATTGTATGTCCTTGTGAAATCACAGAGAAAACCATGTACATCTTAAATGTAATGTTACAAAATAAATACCATCATCTAAAATGAACAAATATGAGAATATTAAAAAATAATTGGACCTACATAAAAGCAAAACCCAGACTGGAAATTACTGTATCCTAGAGTTTCATGGCTGGTATGAATAACATGTGTTGTGATGCCATACAAGACAACAGGGGTCCACACTCTGCCTATGGCTATTCACAGCTTCATTGATTCTCCCTTGTGCTGGCTTTTCCTGTTGTTTTATGCTTTTCTCAACAGAAAAAATTCATATACCTGGCATCTTCAATAACCTAAAGTTTTCACTGAGTCTTCACCTCACCCTCTCAGCCTCACGTATGAATCTCTAAGGGAACTACCTGCAAGCATCATATCCCTGTCACTTGGGACCTACAGTTTCAGATCCAGGCCCTTCTTTGAAATCTTTATGGATTTATCCATGACTTTATACATTTTTTCATTTGGCATGCTTGCAAAATGAGCTTCACCTGTTAGACATCAAAGTGCTGTCAACTTGAGCTGTAACTGGACATTTTTGCATACCACTATATTTGCATATGAGTGATTGGGCAGCTGAACACATTGAAATGTATACTAGGGAATCAATTTCCTTTGTGATCATTTGTGATCAGCATTTATCTTCTATACTCTGAAACCTGTGATTGGTGGGGACTGGGCAACTTCTAACAAACTTCTATTGCTCTAATGCAGAAAACTTGGTTTCTTTTAAACTGTCTTTTAAATGTCTTTACAAAGCATGATTTTCATAAACCAAACTTCACTCTAGATTTTCTGGCAAAACTGGAACTATTTATAGTCTTTCTCTGGATAGCCTCCAGAGACTGTCCCACCTAAAGATTCATCTCATCTGCAGACACCAAACCCAGAAACTATTGTTGAAGTTTAGAAATGCTTGCTGACAAGAGCCTGATATAGTTGTTTCCTGAGAGGCTCTGTGAGAGCCTGATCAATAAAGATGCAGATGCTCGAAGCCAACCATTGGACTGAGCACTGGGTCCTCAAAGAAGGAGTAAAAGAAAATACTGATAGGACTGAAGAGGTTTGTAACCCATGGGACAAACAATAATGTCAGCCAACCATACCCCCAAAACTCCAAGGGACTAACCCACCAACCAAAGAGTAAACAGGGGGCCTCAATGCCCCAGTGTAGAGGAATGCTAGGGCAGTGCGGTGGGAATGGGTGGGTATGTGGGTGGGGTAGCACCCTCATAGAGGAAGGGAAGAGAGGTGGGGGAACCTGGAAAGAGGAGAACATTTGAAATGTAAATAAATAAAATAACCAATAAAAATAGAAAAAATCGTATTCATCTAAAAAAAGTCTTTCTCTTTACTCCAGATTTTCACTATAAAATTGCCTTCTTGTGGACAGCAGTAAACATGGCACAACATGGATATTGGTTGGACTGTTTGAAATACTTTTTGCCAAACAAATTAATTCATCACATTTAACACAGCTCACAAACTGTCTCATGTCATGAAGAACATATAGATCTTTCCTGGACTGTAACATGTATGTCTTCTGTATAATCCCAACAAATTGCCCTTCTTGCAGTCTAAATCCAAAGAAACATGCTTATAGTTTAGAATATTATAAAAATTTTAGTCTTCTGATCTAATACCAGAACCATTCATTCATCTCTAGTTAGCAATTTAAACCTTCTCTATGTTGTTTCTCCAAACTTTTTCATATTCATTCCACAAACAAATGCCAAAAGCTTTTGATCATATGTTTAGGCAGGTACAAGAAAGACCTCACTACTTTGGAACCTATTTTCTACATTTTCTACATTACTGCCATGACAGAATGTCTGATACAAACAACTTAAGAGAATAAGGATATTTGGCACTCTTTCTGAGGTTTCAGTGCAAAATTCTTTTCACCACTGATTGTGGCTCTGTGATGAAGCAAAACAAAATGACAACAGGAACATGTGTCAGACAGGATCCATGTCTTGGCAGACAAGTTGCAAACAGAAAGCAGCCAGAGTCTGATATGATCTAAAAGGCATTGCCTCATTTTTCTATTTCTTTTTTCTATTCTGCACCCCCTAAGGCTTCCATTATATTCCAAAAGACACCCCTAACTGAGACCCAAGTAGCAAATACAAGCTCTCATAAGAAACACTCCAAATTTGAGCTATACACGTGGTGTGCAGGTGCCCAAAGATGCCAGAAGTGAGTGCCAAATATGTTAGAACTGGTGATGCACAGCTGTTAGCCCTATCATGATTTGCCCCATTGAGATTTGGGTGAAAGCTCAGTCCTCTTGAAGAATAGCAAGTACACACACACACACACACACACACACACACACACACACACACACTCATATACACATACATAGAGAAAGAGGGAGGGAGGGGGGTTTGGATCCTTAAGTTATCAACAAAATTTGAAATTCTGCTAATTGGTATTTCATGAAAAATTTGGATTGAAATGCTTTCACAGATAAATTGATAAACAAGAAGAAAAGACTAAAAGGTGACATGTGTTTCATAAATTTAGAATAAAAACCCCAATATACAAATTTCCAAGTTTTATTATCAAAATAACCGCATTTGTGTTAAATTTGTTCAACTGTTCTATCTCACTGAGGGAATTGCCTTCAATTTTTTTTATTTAGGCCATGGAATGCTTATTTATTTATTTAAATATCACCATTTTGCATGTGTGTAAATCATGTATGTATGGAAAGGTATGGTCACCCTTGCCTCATGCTATTGTGTGTAGAAGTCAGAGGACCACTCTTTGGAGTCAGTTCTCTCCTTTAATATGGATTTGAGGGGTTGAATTCAGCTTGCCAGGTCTGTTCAAGATTCACCTTTACTTACTTTCTTTTACTAAGGATAGTGATCTTTATCAAGATGTCAAGTAACATTCAAATGTTAAAACCTTGATTTAAGTTCAATTTGGTTATGATTTACAAAGTCTTGTACATGATCACTTCCTGTTCTCTAATATTTTGTTAATCATTCTAATATGAAAAACATATATGCTGATATCTTTAAATTCTTAAATATTTTTAATGTTTTGAAATTAAAATATAATTACATCGTTTTTCCCTTTTCTTCTTCTAAAGCTTGTTGTTCTTCCCCTTTCCTTTCTCTGATTCATGGCCTGTATTTTTCAAATATATATATATATATATATATATATATATATATGTGTGTGTGTGTGTGTGTGTGTGTATGTGTGTGTGTGTGTGTGATTAAATAATATATAAGTTATTATTATAAATAAATTACTTTATAAAATACATAAATTCTCAGTTCATATATAACTTGTATATTTCTGATTTTAAGGGCTGACTTCTTGGTGCTAGTTAACAAATTTGATGACACTTCTCTTGTGAAAAACAATCTCTTCCATGCTCAGAATTCCTTAGTTTCTTATATTTATTTCTTTGTCTAGAATTGAGGTCCTATGAGAGACTTTCCCCATTCCTTGTTAGCATGTCAATTGGTGTCATCCTTGTTCTGTTCTTGTTTATGCAGTCATGTTGTTGAGATTTCATGGATGTAGTTCCCTGACTTTTTTTCTAAAGGACATAACCACAGAGCAAACTCTGTTCTCCTCTGGCTCTTACAGTCTTTCATCTCTTCCACTATGATCCCTTCAACATAGGTGCAGGAGTTGTATTGTGGATGAATCAGTTGGGATTAGACAACATATGGCCAGTTATTCTCTGTATTTTCATTGGTTGTGGCATTTTGTAATGGTCTCGATGCAAGATGTTTCTTTGATGAAGGGTGAGCCTATACTAAATAATTAGAACGTAGTTAAGAATTATGCTGGTATATTAAAGTGGCAATTGGCAGTTCTCCTCCAACATTCATTACCTCATCTGTCCTTGATAATTGGCTAAGTTCTCTTTCCCTTACATAAGAGAATGTTGAGACAGCCCACTGGAACTCTTGATAATAAAAAATTGCTTTGTACCTGTCTCTATATTGGGACCCAGTTATTAACATCCATGTGTTTCAGTACCAGGTATAATTTACCTTTTCTTGAATAGTCCTTATGTTCAAGTTCTACTAATATTTTTTACTGTTTTCATACTATGGTAATAATTCTACTCTGAAAAAATATATTTTGTTTATTTCCTTATTACATTCCAAATGCTGCCTACTCCTGGTGCCAGCCTCACAACACCCTTCCCTCATACCCTTCTCTTCTGAGAGATATAATAGTTATTCATTGGATAACTATTAACAAATGGTCTTTTCTCTTTTACTTTAGTAAAGTAATTAATTTGTACTATGCTTGTTACTTCTCCCTGAAATGTGTGATATAGTTACCTAATAAAATCATGAAGATCTGAAAAAAAAACACTTATTTGGGGTCACTTTTAATAATTCAATTTCTTTAGTTATTAATGGAAAATGAAAAATGAATTATCTGTTATATCATTAGTGAAGATTTATTATCTGGTTTTTAAAAGCAGTATTTTTTTTATTTATTTATGTGCATGTGTTTGTATCTGTATTTATGCATGAGCATATGTGTTCTGGTATTCGCAGACGCCAGAAGAGGGAGCTGTGATTACAGGTGGTTGTGGTCCCCATATTTGGGTGAAACTCCAGACTCCTCAAAGAGCAGCATGCCATAACCTCTGAACCATCTCTCCATCTGCAGAAAGGCTTATTTTAATTAAATTTAACTAGTACACTTTTACCTTGATATACCTTGGTATTTGTATCTTTCTATGGGTATTTTTAGAATAAGATTAACCTTCCCACAGCATTTTTAATTCCTTATCAAAGCTCAATAACTTACATGTTTTCTATTTTAAAGCTTTTGAAAAGCTTCTGTAAACCTTTCCTATTCCTCATTATATTTCTTTCCTCACCTAGCTGTAGAGATATGTTTATCCTCACTAATTTGCTGTGGTACTCTTGTGTTCAAAGATGTTGTTCCTTTTACTGAACATACTTTTTGGCTAAAAGATTTGTTTCAGTTTTTTCTTTTAATTTCTTCCATTTATGAAGTTTCTTTGGGAAAATATAAAAATATCTCTTTGTTTTCTTCTAGCTTATTGAATTTCCTTTAAAGACCATTTAAAATTTTGTCAGTAGGTTTACCAACATCTGGCACTTAATTTAGGTGTGGACCTTGCTTTTTAAAAGCATTTTTGCTGATTGGAATAACTTCAAAACATGGAATTTTTAGTTATTTATTCTGTTCTCCTGAGTATTTGTTAGTTTCTACCCATTCTTCAGAAAATTATATGATGGTTGTATATGAACCTATAGTTGCATCTATTATTTCAACACTAGGTAATCAAATTTGACTTATTGCTGAAATATGCTCAATTCCCAAGTCACATCTCAGCAGTAATAGGTTGTTGTACTAGATGTAATAGACTAGGCATTCTTCTAACTTACTGACCCTTGAACTCTACCAGAGATTTTAGCCCAAGACAGAATTGGATATATAAGTAAAAAGAGTTTCCATAATATTAATTGCTACATGTACAACTCAATTTCTAAGTAAGATTCTTTTGATAGCTACCTTAATGTCTTAATGACAGTCATGATATCTTGCACTATGCTATGTTGTATGCCTTTTGGCTCATATTAAAGAAGGAAGTTTCTTGATCTCTAGACTAACAGTAAGCTCTGTTAATCCTTGAGTACAGAAGCATGGATATGTATTTTAGGAGAAATGTGCCAAGAACCATGCATATAGCAGGTAGTGGTACTGCCTAACATTTAAGTGTATTCCATTGATATGAAAATGTTTGCCTTATTCTGGAAACTTTCTGTATCTCTTCCTGCATGCATTGCCTTTCTACATTTAGATGGAGAACAGAGTAGGGAGACAGTCTTTTTGACCATCATGGATGGTAATAACCTCGGTTGTGCCCAAGTCTCAGAGATTCAGGAGACCATCTCTCAAGAGGAGAAGATATGTTTCTAAGTTCTACTGCTAGGCAATGATATATGCTAAAACTTGACTCCAATCTACCAGTGCATAGGTGTCCCTTGATGCTATGATCAGTGTGGCTTCTGGCTTCAATATGAACCTTCTCTTTGTACCATATGCCTAATCTCTGTGAAGATGAGATTGTCTGACCACAACATTCAATATATCATATTGTTCTGATCCATATTATCAAACAAATAGATAATTGCTCAACTCTAAGACAGCCAATGTTGGAAGAAGGATGGTATTTGTAGTCACTAATCTGGCCTACAACATTGTAGCAGGTTAGCATTCCTATATTGTAACAAATTAGGGTTATCTGAAAGGAGGGAACCTCAACTGAGAAAATGTCTTCATTAGATTGAGCTATAAGACATTTTCTTAATAAGTGTTTGATGGCCTTTGTGAGTAGTGCCATAGTAAGCAACATCCCAATATGGCTTCTGCATCAGCTTCTGCCTTCAAGTTTCTGCCTTGTTTGAGTTCCTGTCCTGACTTCCTTCTATGATGAACAGTAATATGGAAGCGTAAGCCAAATAAATTCTTTCCTCTCCAACATGCTTTTCTTGTTTTAATGTTTAATATAGCAATAGAAACCATAACTAAGACATAATTATATAAGAATTCCCAATATATTAGCAAGATTTTTACATTAATTATGGAAATCTGCAATAACAAAGAAGTCAATCCATATTTTAAAAAAATCATATAGGATCTCTGTGCTATACTATTAATTCTGTAGAAATCAATATTAAAATCCAGAAATTATAATAATAAACCCTTTCAGTCCCTCATGAATAGAGAACTAAAATAGTAAAGATTTCAACTCTTTGTATGTTATTCTATATGTACAACTAAATTCATATCAATTTTTAAAATATAGACATTGAAAATGTTGCAAAATTTATGTAAAATTTATATTATAAAATTTATACAGAAAGCATAAAATGTCAAACTAAAAGAACCTTCTAAGCAAGACTATATTAGAGAGATGATATCAGATCATTATTATTTTTTCATCAGGTTGAGGACATTAATCATAAACTCTGAGGCACCAATAATGAATATTCTGTCACATTAAGGAAGTAAACCAAATCTCTTCTTTCATGTCATTTAAGCAAGAGTGAGCTTATATTTGATTTCTCTATTTCATTTTGCCTGTGTTTTCTCTTGTTTATGTCTGTCTGTTCTATGAGTCTGAATCTGTGACTGCATGAAGACTGACCTGTAAATATGTCCTTGTGTCTGTACTTTCCCTAATGAAGGACTTACCTCTACCTTTTGTTCAACACAGAAAGTATCACACAGGGAAGAAATGGAATACAGAACATTTTAACTGAATTTTATAAGAGATTAAATCATTGGCTCCAACTGATCCCAACTGATGACAATAGCAAATAAACAAACAAGTACTATCAAGCAATACCCAAATGCCACTTTCAGCAGTTGTAGATATTCATTTTATAAGATTGTTTTCAATCTATATTTGCTGATTTCAGCAAACAATCATCATAACATACACACAAACCCAGATGCATTATTCTTGGGTTAGTGAAATCAAGGCATTTATAATTTAAGAATATTGCAGCTATATATTAGCTTAGATTGTAAATGTTGATTACATGGGACATCCAAGGCAAATAAAGTTGGTTGTTACATTTTCTCTTAAAGTCATACAAACAAACAGGCTGGGTAAACAATAGGACAATAGTATTAGGATTTAAATAACCTCAATGTGTATCATTAACTATGGCTATGAGGTCCAACACAACATTTAAAATGTAAGAAATATTTTTTTATATCATAAAGTACTGCCACAGCATTTAAAAACAAATTATTTTAAAGGCATTGGTGGAAGGACAGACACATACAGGTTAATAAGATGAATAAAGAACTAAGAATCAGATTGTTATCTACATGATTCTTGACAAATATGTGGAAGCAATTCAAGGAAATTAGATTGTTAATAATACTAGAATAATTAAGGACTTATAAGTCTAATGATAATTTCAATCCATTTCTTACCTCTTATGCAAAATTATCTGAAAATAGGACAGATAAATATATATGATATATTAATAACACCTTCAGAAAGTAAAATCTTCAAGAGCTAAACACAATTTGGTAACATGTCTTTGACAGATGTATATTCTATTTTTTATTTTTAAAAAAGGCAGTTGCCACTCAAGTCTCAGGACCTCAGTACAATTCTTAGAAGCCATGTAAAGATGAAAGAACCAACTTCATAGAGCTGTCATCCCAGTTCCACACATGGCATGGAAGCCCAATCTTTTCTACACATAATAAATAAAAAGATACAAGTCCTAGCACAAAGTTTCAGTAAATGTTAAACAATTCTGCTTTTAAAAAAGTAATAGCATGAAAATTAAAATGTCTACTCTATGATCTAGGTTAAAATATTTCTAAAATATATGATATAAAATGTCTAATACAAGAATATATAATGAACTTTTACAACAAACCAGAAAAAAGAAGCCAATTGAGTTATAAAATGAGAAAGATGAATTACAAACATTTTAATGAAAATGTTATACAAATTTCAAACAAGAATATAAAACTTTTGAACACTGGAACATCTAAAAATACAAATTCCAATGAAAATATAGCATCACATATTTAAAACTGACTGCCATTTTAAAAATACTAATGCCAAATGCCAAACATGCAGAATAATGTGTCTACTGATGGAGTATTTATGAGTATATAAAGTAGCATATTTTATTTTAGAATATAGATTAAAGTTATTTATTAAACTAAGCATTTATTAAAACTTACCATGCAACATGAGAACTCTGCTTTTGATCAATCATCATGTAGCAATGAAAAAATATAAATTCACAGAAAAAACTGTACATAAATATAAGCGAATGATAGAATCTCCTTTCATCTATTATAAATGCATATGAATCAGAAATTATCCTAAAATAAAAACTTTTAGAACTTACACTATATATAAAAATATATAGTGCACAGTTAATAATATAAATATATTTCTAATGAGTCCTAATCAAAGATTTTATATTCTTTGAAGGCTTGAATTTGATGGCAAGTACATTTTTGTTTACTCCAACTGGAGTGACATTAGTAGGTGTTTTAACAACAGTTACTGAAGATATGATATAATTAAGAATTCCTTCACATTAAATATTTAAATTGACATTGAATGCCTATATTATGACAGATATTGTAATTATAGAAATGTGTAACCAAATCATTGAGTTTCTATTCATATTTCACAATCCAGTACCGAAGATAGTCACACAAATAATTTAAACAATGTGAAAAGTCAAACTAGAGGTCTACGTTTAATGCTGAGAGAACCTGTTTAGTGAAAGCTGTATGAGATATTAGAAAAACCATAGAAACACAATGCAAAGAAAAACAAAAGATTAATAGAAATGTTTCAGAAAAAGAAAAAAGGAAAAATAATCTTTGACTTTAGGAACTGTAAAGGCATATGAACAAATTATGAAATGCAAAACTATAAACTGGACAATAAATAACAAGAGTGAGTGAGCCTGCCTGAGAGAAACCTATATACACAGAAGTGATCAGAAAGCATATTGTATTCTCTATGATTCTGTATTTCAGGCCACAGAAATTGAGTTTTCATCTTGCAAAGCCTAGTAACCATGAAAGTGTAGTAGCATGACAAACAACAGAGAGGGGTGACGAGGGACTCTACTTGTTTCAACACTGACAATTTCATGTTCTAGAAAAGTTTTTCATCTTAATAAAAGATAAACAGAATTGCTTGCTTAATATGACTATGCAAGAATTGTATGTTAAAAGGATAATATTCTGTTGATTTAAAGTCAGCCATGATGTGAGAAGGTGGGAAGATGAACTGGGCAAGAACCGGATGCAATTGCAATGTACCACTATTTCCTTAATAACAATATGAGAATAATACATAGTTGACAAGCTGGCTCATAGTGAAGCTGCCTGTGTTCTTTTAGATCCATGAAGCCTCTCATATATTTCATATATGCATAGTTGAGGAATTTTATATTTTTTAAAACTTGTTTTTTTCAGAGTTCCTATCCATAGCCTTAAGGTTTGTCCTGAAAATCAGAGCATTTACTATTTTGCTAAGACATAGATACACCCTTGCTTCCTGGACTTGTGCTATCTTTGATTATCATGGAGTCAATAACTTTGGCAGAATGGATGTTCCCAGACAACCTTAGCAGGGAGAACATCTCCTGAAGAAGGAAAATAAAGTAAATTATGTACATTATTATACAAACAAGCCCCATACCCACAGCAACCACCAGCACTTGTGGAGGCCCACATTCTGCTGGCATTGCTCCAGGTGTGGGAAACCCATCCCTTCCACTTCACACAGTCCCTTCCAGGACATGAACGACTCAGCATCTGTGAGTAAAGCTGTACATGCCATGACACACATGTGGAAGTTAGAGGAAAAATTCAGGTATCAGTGCTTCCTTTCTACTTTGTTTGAGAGAGAGAGCCTATTTCTTATTTTTGTGATGTGTACACCAGAGTAGTTAGACTGTGAACTCCTGAGTGATTGTCTTCCCTATACCTCCAATCTCTATTTAGGATTGCTGGAATTGAAGATGTTAGTATTAACATGTTTGACTTTATATGGATTCTGAGTATTTAAGCTCAATTCTTTACACTTGTATACTTTTGCCCTGAGAGCGTTCTCTGCAGTTCTGTATCTATCTATATAATATGTAGATGTATATGTGATGTATATAATTATTTTATATAATTATGTAGTTTTTATTTTACATTTATTTATTAGTATAGTTTAGTTTTTTATTATAAATTTAATACATTTGAAAATATTTTAATAAATATAAAATAAAATATAAATATTATAAAACATTTTAAAATATAGCACAGATATAAACAGTAAGATGTTAAAAAGTTATTGACAATATTGTCATTGGTGAAGGACAGTAATATAGACCCATGCTTTCACTCTTAGCTGATTGAAAAATTCCCATGGAGGTTAGGGACTGTCTTCAGGCCAAACTAGAATTTGTGGCTATGAGGCTGAAATAAATTTCAAAACTAACTGCTACCATGAAGCACAGTTGGAAACTTTATTGAAGATATTTTAACACAGGATAATAGTGTGAAAAAAAAGAAAGAGCAGTGCTCAGAAGGAAGTATGACACAATCCAGTATGTGCTTTTCCAAGAATCATACAGGAAAGAAAGTGGTACTTAGTGTGGGTACAGGCTCCTCAAGGCAGAGTAATTAATTGTCTTAACCTTTGTCAGGCACACCCTTTAAATAAGTAGAGTTACATCTCAAAAGTTTGTTAAGAAACATTCCCTGCCACCTGTCCCCTCTCTCTTTTAAGAAGAGATGCCTTAGGTGGCTCCAGGGATGCCTTAAATGGAAGTATAATATGATAAAATAAAACTAGAAGCTGCAAAGTGTTTTTTTTTTTTCTGAAAGTGAAGTTTCTGGTTTGGTTCCTAGAAAGTTGTTAGTTACCTTTGGCAAATGTGAAAGGTAATTATGATTACCACATTGGTAATTATAGAATTGCTCTAATGTTACTGGAGTCTTCAACCAGACTCTGACAAAAGGACTTCTGTACTATGTCTCCTGTCTCCAAGATTTCCCCTGCCTTTTTCTCCTGCCTTCATATCTCTTCTCTTTTCCTCCTTTGCTGAAAATACATTTTTCTTATATAATAAATCCCAATTATGTTTTCTCCTCCTACTCTATCCATTTCCTCCCTATCTGCCCTCCCATTTGGGTCTACCCCCTTTCTGTCTCACATTAAAAAACAACAAGATTCTGAGGGATAATATTAAAATAAATAAAATAAAGTAAAACAAACTATAGTAAGATTTTAAAACATCTGAAATACCAGAATTGGACAAAACAAACAACCAGAAGAGAAAATGTCCAAATGAGTACACAAAAATAAACAGAGACCTATTTCTTAGTATACTTAGAAATCCACCCCCTCAAAAATAACCCCACTAAACCAGAAGCATATATGTAAAAGACCTGTTGTAGACTCATGCAGGTCCTGTGCATGTTGCCTCAGTCTGTGGCAGCTCATATATATGTTGATCATACTGACTTAGAGAACCTTGTGTTCTTGGTATTCTCCAATACCTCCCACTCTTACATTCTAGCTCATCTTCTTCGGGGTTCTTTAATCTCCACTGAAATTGAATGCATGGTGACATCCCATTTAGATCTGACTGTTCCAAGATCTCTCATACTCTACATAATGTCTGTCTGTGGGTCTCTACATTTGTTCTAGTCTGCTGCAGGAGGGAGTTACTCAGATTGATGGCGGAGCAAGTCACTCATTATTGATTATAATAGAATGTCATTAGGAGCCATTTATTGCTTCCTTTTAGTTTTTAAAACAGTAATAGTTTGTTTTGTCATAGGTCCCTGGTTTTATCTGGTCTTGGTTTTGGTCACCCAAGCACTGTTGAATATGGATTTTATCCAATTGATTGGGCCTTAAGTCATATTCATTGGTTATTTCTACAAGTTTTGTGCCACAGTTGTACTAGTATATCTTACGGCCAGGACACAACTGTAGATCAAAGGGTTTATGGCTGGGTCCATGTTTATGTTTCTTCATTGGTAGCTTGCAGACTACCTTCCTGCACCAAAACTGCTAGCAGATTGCTGTGAAGGCTCTGTGTAGGCACCAGCTTGACTTCTGCATGTTCCAAGAGCTGTGTGGGTGTTCATTGATTTCTCTTGCCATCAGTTTGTGGAGAGCAACCTATAACCTTGGAGCAGCTTAGGTGATTTGGGGATTCCATAGGCTGGGATAAGGCAGTGAGTGGCAGGGGAGGAAAGTTAGGAGGGGAAGATCTGTGTTATCCACAAGAGATGGTTAGGACCAGGCTTTTATAGATGGTCTGCTGTAGAGCTGGGGCTGAGACTAGGGAACTGGATTTGGAGTGGGAAGGTATCTCATATGTGACACTTAAGATCCTGAGATCAAAATTAACCACTCATCCATTCATGAATGTACATTTATTCAAAAAACGTTTAAGATTAATATTGGTTAACAAAATCCTGTCTCAGAAAATCAACAAAAAATTAATTTTGATTAATTTATTGTGAATATGTATGTATGTGTGTATGATGTTTGTATGTATGTATTATATATGTACATATGTATGTATGTATGTATGTATGTATGTATGTATGTATGTGTGTTGATGGTAGTGGAGAGAGTGTGTGTGTGTGTGTGTGTGTGTGTGTTTCGTGTGTGTGATTGTACCCCTGTCATGTTACACACATGGAGCTAGAGCACTAATTTCTGGGGACAGTGACCTCCTTTCATTATGTGGGTTCTTAGGTCACTGGGCTTAGTGGCAAGTGACATAACTTCAGCCCTAAATTACATTTTTAAATTAGATTTAAATTAGATACACTGTAAATTAGATTTTAAAGCAGAGGGTTTCTATGTGACTTTTTCATACATATGCAGTTTAGATTAATCTTCCTTGTGTATACTATATTATCTCACATTGTCCACCCTCATGCCTTGCTACATTGATTATTTGTATCCTGTATTTTTATAATACACATGTTTTTAGCATATCCACCACCTAAAGAATACTTTTCTGCCTGCTAATGCATACCATAATTTCTTTTTAACTTACAAGTTTCTATAGACACTCTAAGAAAACAAATCTAAAAATTAGAAGCTTTGGACAGGTATGTTGGTGCAAATTTTAAATCTCTGCATTCAATAGGCAGACGTAGGTAGATATCTTCGAATATGAGGCCAGTCTGGTCTACATAGTGAGTTCAGAGTCAGCCAAAGCTGCACAGTGAAAACGTTTCTCCATATATGAATGACAACACACAATATCCATCTGTCTGGAATACCTAGTTTTTGTTTTTATTTGAGTTTAAGTGTGTGTGTGTGTGTGTGTGTGTGTGTGTGTGTGTGTGTGTGTGTAAGTTTTAATTTTTTCTTCATGAGCTTCATGTGGTCTGTGAGTTGAATCTTGGCTATTTCAAGCTTTTGTGCTTGGGTGGTGGGGGAATGGGGTAAGGGGATAAAATCTGAAATGTAAATATAATATCCAATAAAAAATGTTTTAATTTTTTCTAGTATCATTAATTACCCTGCAAATTCATTTTCTATCATAGGTAAAAAAATTTCTTTGTGCTTACTAACTCTATTTTCATTATCTAAGTATATATTGATATGTATACAGCTTGATTTCATATCTTAACCATTGTGGAGATTAATGAATGTGATTAAGAACGTACCACTGCAGTAGCAAATCTACTGAGTGACTACCAAGGGTTTGTGCCTAGAGGTGGTGTAGTGAGATCATATGGTAGTACAATTTTTTAGTTTCCTGGGATAACCTCAGATGGGTTTCCAAAGTGACTACACAAGGTTACATTCAATCCCAAAGGGTATAAAAGTTTTCCTTTTGTATATTTATGGCAGCTTTTGTTGTCATTTGTGTTCTTTTTTCATGTCTCATGAAGCATAGTTTATTCATTATGACTCATAAACATTCAAACAAGTCTTCTATACTTTCCATACAAGACTAGGCCTTTTCTTCTATGTGTTATCAGAACCTTGTAACACTGTATTCTAGTTCTCAGCGCAGAACATCCTGATCATGACTACACTCTTAGCAGGTACATCAGTATTTCACATAGTAAGTTCCCAGCATAATATGGTTCTTGGGCTAGTACACAGATGTTATTTTAAATCACAGCATACATTGTCTACAAAAAGAAATAATTCATGGAAAATAATTCTGACTTGAAATTCCAAATAGGGGATTGTGTGTGTTACTCTCTTCTTTGTGAATGGTAGGAACAGGTCCACCTGAATGTGGAACTCCTAATGATGACTTCAAAGTCATAGGAAGCTGGAGCTGGTATAGTATATATAGTTGTATATTGTTGAATATGTCCTAATTGTGTTGCTTTTGATTACTTAATTCATGCCCCCATTCAGTACTTGTCATTTTTATTGGATATTTTATTTATTTACATTTCAGATGTCATCCCCTCTCCAGATTTCCCCACTCTGGAAACCCCCTATCCCATTCCCTCTCCTCGTTTGTGCTTATATACTATTTTAATTATATGCAAGTATTAAGGTAAGTTCTAGGTTAAGGAATTAGCAATACAATAGATGCAAATAGTCAAGGGACAAGCAATGCAATAAACACAAATAGTCAAAGGACAAGAAAGATTATAAATTTCTATTAAAACTCACATTATTTCTGTTTCTAAGGGCTTATCAGGATGATTAAAATATCTGAGCCTACTTCCTTGTCCTAGCCCAAAGTCATTTTTTCTGTCTGAAGCCTATTTCCTTGTTCTAGCCTAAGATTTAGTTTCCTGCCTGAAATTACTTTTTTTGTTCTAGCCTAATGTCAGATTTCTCCCTGAAGCCAATTTTCTTGTCCTTAGCCAATGACATATTCCTGCCAAGCCATTTCTTGTCTTTGGCCAATGCCAGATTCTTGCCAAACAGGCCCAAAGGCTCTCCATATCTCCCCCTTTTTATTTCATTAATAAAACTGAGCCTGTCTTAGGTCATTCTGACAAGAATATCTTCATTACCCATCATGGAATATGCATTATCAAAGGCTATGCATGTCTATCTTAGGTTGGTAAGACTCTGTGCAGAATCTTACCCACCCTTGTCTTACCAGTCTGGTAATTTAGTAATTCTGTCTGGGGGTTCATTTTCAGTTTCACGCTATGTACTCTGGCTGCCAACATGTTGATGTTTTTAAAGACCAGCTTTAACATGATGGGAAGGAATAAAACTATTCTCAGGACACAAAGGGTTAGCATGATCAAGATGTATATGCCATTCTTGGAACTTAACCAGAATAGAAATACTGACCTCAGGCCATGGGAAATTTTATCAGCAGTATCTGTAGCATCAAAGCTCAGCACAGCAGCATTTTTTAAACTCATAATCTCACTATGCAAAGTCAAATATTAAGAGAAATGTTAGAAAGTGAGTCAGCCTTTAAGCAGAAGCAAGATGATAGTAGGCTTTATTATTGCTGGTATAACAGCTTTAATTACATTAATTGCTAGCACCATTGCTTCTGCAAATTGATTTGACACAAGAAGTTAAGAAAGCTACTTTTGTTAATCATTTAGCAAAAAATGTTACTAATATGTTGAATATGAAAGATGATTTAGATAGGTGTTTGGAACAACAGATTGATGCTCTTTATTTTATTCAAGTTATTGGAAGGAGGTTCAGAGTTTAAGAGTAAGGAGCCATCTCGAGTGTCATGACAAATACCATTGGATTCCTGTTAGTTCTAAAATGTAGTGGTAGTTATTATAATTAGAAAAAAAATTTAAAGATACTTGCAGTGTATTTGGCATAATTCTAACACCTCTGGATGCTTAAACGTTGTCATTTGTGTTCTTGATGGTAATTATTCTCACTGGGATAAAATGAAATAGTAAAGTAGTTTTAATCTCTGTTTTCCTTATGACTAGGAATGTTGAATTCATATTTCAGCATTTAGTAATTATTTATATTTCTTTTTTGAAAATGGTTTGTTCATATTCTCTTTGTATTTTTAGTTGGGTAGATGTTTTCTTGTTAAGTTTCTTGAGATTTTTGTGTGCCAAAAACACTAATCATATGTCATATGCATAGCTGCCAAAGACATTTTTATTTTATTATTTCTTGTGCTACCTCTTCACTAGATTGAAGGCTTTTTTTGCTGCATAGAAACCTTTATTTTTATGAGAGCCCATTTATTAATCACTGCTCATATGTCATATACTATCAGAATCTTATTCAGAGAATTCTTGTCTGAACCTCTATATTGAAGTGCAATCTCCATATGTTCCTCTAGAAGTTTGAAAGTATCAGTGTCTTCTCTCAAATGAGTTTGTTCGGGTTGAGTTTTAAAGTTTTATTTTCATTTATCTACATATTGTGCCATTATCCCAGTAGCATTTATTGCCATCTTTCCTCCTCCTCCTTTCCCTCTTTCTCTCTCTCTCTCTCTCTCTCTCTCTCTCTCTCTCTCTCTCTCTCTCTCT
>JANHMN010000005.1:61620581-61633100 GCA_030674055.1 Rhabdomys pumilio | reverse complement strand
GAGAGAGAGAGAGAGAGAGAGAGAGAGAGAGAGAGAGAGAGAGAGAGAAAGGGAGAAAAAACAGTCTAGCTTTGTTGGTATTTCCTCTAAAAAGTTTATTATTAGCAGAGAAGTTGCTAATTTTTGAAGTTAATATTATCTTCCTGCTGGGGCAAACTCATAGCTGGTCTGCTTCTGGGAAGACACCATATTCAGAACCATCCCAGAGGTTCTGCTGCACTCAGAGCAGTTGACTCCTAGCTGGTCTGCTTCCCTGAAGATACCATATCCTGACCCATTGTCACAGATTCCTTCCATTCTAAGCCTGTGCACTAAGCAGACCTTGGGCACTACCTCTGAAACCTATCTAACAATGCCCAGAGGAAGCTGGACTCCAAGGAGCTCTAACATACCCAAGATCATAGACAAGAACCAGTCAGAGACAGTGAGTGCAGGTAGCACTAGAGATAACCAGATGGCAAAAGAATGTAAGCAACAGAAACCAAAGTTACCTGGCATCATCAGAACACAATTCTCCCACTATAGCAAGTCCTGAATACACCCAATCAAACCAGAAAATCAAGATTCAGATTTAAAATCATTTCTCATAATGTTGATAGTGGACTTTAAGAAGGACATAAATAACTTCCACAAAAAAATACAGAAAAACACAGGTAAACAGGTAGAAGCCCTTAAAGAGAAAACACACATTCCCTTAAAGAATTACAGAAAAACAGAACCAAACAGGTGAAAGAATTGAACAAAACCATCCAGGACATAAAAATGGAAGTAGAAACAATAAAGAAATCTCAAAGAGAGACTACCCAAAAGATAGAAAACCTAGAAAAGAGATTAGGAGTCATGGACACAAGCATCACCAACAGAATACAAGAGATAGAAGAGAGAATCTCAAGTGCAGAAGATAGCATAGTAAACATTGACACAACTGTTTAAGAAAATACAAAGTGCAAAAATCTCCTAACACAAAACATCCAGGAAATCCAGAACATAATGAGAGGACCAAACCTAAGGACAATAGATAAAAGAAAGTAAGGATTCTGAAAGTAAAGGACCAGTAAATATCTTCAACAAAATTATAGAAGAAAACTTGCCTAACCTAAAGAAAGAGATGCCCATAAACATACAAAATGCCTACAGAACTTCAAATAGACTAGACCAGAAAAGATATTCCTCACTTCACATAATAATCAAAACACCCAATGCACAAAACAAAGAAATAATATTAAAACCAGTAAGGGAAAAAGGTCAAGTAACGTATAAAGGCAGACCTATGAGAATTACACCAGACTTCTCACCAGAGACTATAAAAGTCTGGACAGATGTCATACAGGCCCTAAGAGAACACAATGACAGTAAAGGCTACTATACCCAGCAAAACTCTCAATTACCATTGATAGAGAAACCAAAGTATTTTATGACAGAACCAAGTTTACACAATATTTTTCCACAAATCGATCCCTACAAAAGATAGTAGAGGGAAAGCTACAACACAAGGGGAGAAATTACACCCTAGAAAAGGCAAAAAAGTAACCTTCCAACAAACCCAAAAGAAGATAGCCAGACAAACATAACTCCACCTCTGTGGCTGTCCTCGTCATGATCTCGCCAGCAAGAACAGACTCAGACAACAGGATTCTTCTACAGCAGGCTTTATTGCAGCCGGAATGGAACGGAAGACCCCGATAGCAAAGGGAGACATCCTTAAATACCTATTAGGTCGGCGTGTTGGCATGTACCTCTGTGATTGGCTAGCAGAGCTCAGGAGAATATTACGTCTCTGGATGGATGCATCACATGTAGGCTGGTTCAAGGGACTCTGAGCATGCTCTGAGCACTTGTTTACTAGTTAAGCGGGATGAGTCCGGGCTGATGTCAGCACCATCTTCCAATGGCGGCGGTGTGATAGTGCATGATGAAGTTGGCACACCACATGCAATGACGTTGGCGCACCACACACCTCTGATAACAAAAATAACAGGAAGCAACAATCACTTTCCTTAATATCTCTTAACATCAATGGACTCAATTCCCCAGTAAAAAGACATAGACTAATGGACTGGATACATGAACAGGACCCAGAATTTTCTTGCATATAGGAAACACACCTCAGTCACAAAGACAAACACTACCTGAGAGTAAAAGGATGGAAAACAATTTTCTAAGCAACTGGTCCCAAGAAACAAGGTAGAGTAACCATTGTAATATCAAATAAGATTGACTTTCAACAAAAAGCTTTCAAAAAACTTAAAGGTCACTTCATATACATCAAAGAAAAATATGTACCAAGATAAACTCTCAATTCTGAATGGAAGGCCCATCCACATTCATAAAAGAAACTTCACTAAAGCTCAAAGCACACATTATACCTCACACAATAACAATGGGAGACTTCAACACCTCACTCTTAGCAATGGACAGATCATGAGAACAGAAACTAAACAGAGAAACAGTGAAACTAAGAGAAGTTATTAACCAAATGGATTTAACAGATATCTGTATAATATTTTATCCTAAAAGAAAAGACTATACACTCTTCTCAGCACCTAATGGTACCTTCTCCAAAATAGACTATATAATTGTTAACAAAACAGGCCTCAACTGATAGAAGACAACAGAAATAATCCTAAGCATCCTATCAAATAACCAAAGACTAAGTCCAGTCTTCAATAAGAACAAAAACAACAGAAAACCCACACACAAGTGGAAACTGAACAAAGCTTACTCAATGATAACTTGGTCAAGGAAGAAATAAAGAATGTAAAGACTTTTAAGAATTTAATGAAAATGAAGGCACATCATACCAAAACTTCTGGGACACAATGAAAGCAGTGCTAAGAGGAAACCTCAGAGGTCTAAGTAATAAAAAAAACCTGAAGATAGCATACACTAGAAATTTGACAGCACACCTGAAGGCTCTAGAACAAAAAGAAGCAAATACACCCAAGAGGAGTAGATAACAGGAAAAAATCATACCCTGGACTGAAATCAACGAAGTAGAAACAAAAAGTAATATACAAACAATAAACAAAACCAGAAGCTGTTTCTTTGAGAAAATCAACAAGATAGATAAACCATTAGTCAGACTAACCAGAGGGTACAGAGAAAGTGTCTAAATTAATATAATCAGAACACTAAAGAGAGATATAACAACAAAAATGGAGGAAATTAAAAAAATTATCAGATCATACTACAAAAGGCTACATTCAACAAAATCGGAAAATCTGGAAGAAATGAACAGTTTTCTAGACAGATACCAGGTACAAAAGTTACATCAAGATCAGATAAACCAACAAACAATCCCATAACTCCTAAAATAATAGCAGCAGTCATTAAAAGTCACCCAGAAAACAAAACAAAACAAAACAAAACAAAACAAAACAAAACAAAACAAAAAAAAAAAAAAAAAACAGGACCAGATGGCTTTAGTGCAGAATTCTATGAGACTTTCAAGACTTAACATCAATTCTCTATAAACTTGTCCACAAAATAGAAACACTACCCAATTCATTCTATGAAGCCACAATTATACTCATACCTAGACCACACAAAGACGCCACAAAGAAAGAGAACTTCAGACCAATCTCCGTTATGAATATCGATGCAAAAATACTCAATAAAATTCTCAATAACTAAATCCAAGAACACATCAAAACAATCATCCATCATGCTCAAGTAGGCTTTATCCCAGGAATGAAGGGATGGTTCAAGATACAGAAATACATCAATGTAATCCACTATATAAACAGACTCAAAGTAAAAAAATAAATAAATAAATAAAAACACATGATCATCTCACTAGATGCTGAGAAGTCATTTGGCAAAATTCAACAACCCTTCATGGTAAAAGTCTGGAAAGATCAGGAATTCAAAGCCCATACCTAAACATAGTAAAAAGAATATAGAACAAACCAGTAGCCAACATCAAATCAAATGTAGAAAATCTTGAAACAATCCTTCTAAAATCTGGACTAGACAAAGCTGCCCATGCTTTCACTACCTATTCAATATAGTACTTGAAGTCTTAGCCAGAGCAATTAGACAACAAAAGGAAGTCAAAGGAATACAAATTGGAAAGTAAAAAGTCAAAATATCACTATTTGCAGATGATATGATAGTATACTTAAGTGACCCCAAAACTTCTACCAGAAAACTCCTAAATCTGATAAAAAGATTTCTACATAGTGGCTGGTTATAAAATTAACTCAAACAAATCAGTAGCCTTCCTCCATTCAAATGATAGCCAGGCTGAGAAAGAAATTAGGGAAATGACTTCCTTCACAAAAGTCACAAATATTATAAAATACCTTGGTATGAATCTAACCAAACAAGTGACAGATCTGTATGACAATAACTTTAAGTCTCTGAAGAAAGAAATTGAAATCTCAGAAGGAGGAAAGATCTTCCATGCTCAGGTATTGGCAAGATTAATATAGTAAAAATGGTCACAATGATGAAAGCAATCTACAGATTCAGTGCAATTCCCATCAAAATTCCAAATCAATTTTTTATAGAGTTAGAAAAAACTGATTTGCAAGTTCATTTGGAATAACAAAAACTCCAGGATAGTAAAAACTATGTTCAACAATAAAAGATCATCTGGAGAAATTAATAGCCCTGACTTCAAGGTGTACTACAGAGCATTAGTGATAAAAAATTACATGGTATCAGTACAGAGATAGGCAAGAAGAACTATGGAATAGAATTGAAGACCCAGAAATAAACCCACACACCTATGGTCACTTGATCTTTGATAACAGAGCTAAAATCATTCACTGGAAAAATGACAGAATTTTCAACAAGTGGTACTGGTTCAACTGTAGGTCAGTATGTAGAAGAATGCAAATTGATCCATTCTTATCTCCTTGTACAAAGCTCAAGTCCAAATGGATCAAGGATCTCCACATAAAACCAGATACACTGTAACTAATAGAAGAGAAAGTGGGAAGAGCCTCGAACACAGGAGCACAGGTAAAAATTCCTGAAGAGAACACCAATGCCTTATGCTCTAAGATCAATTATTGAGAAATGGGACCTCATAAAACTGCAAAACTTATGTAATGCAAAGAAAACTATCATTAGGACAAAACAGCAACCAACAGATTGGGAAAAGCTCTTTACCAATTATACATCTGATAAATTGCTAATATCTAATATATACAAAGAACACAAGAAATTACACTCTAGATAATCAAATAACCCTATTAATAAATGAGGTACATAACTAAACAAAGAATTTTCAATTGATGAAACTTGAATGATCTAAAAGCACCTAAAGAAATGTTAAACATTCTTAGTCATCAGGGAAATGCAAATCAAAACAACCCTGAGATTCCACCTCACACTCTTCAGAATGGCTAAGATCAAAAACTCAGGGGATAGAAGATGTTGGTAAAAATGTGGAGAAAGAGGAACACTCCTCCTTTGTTGGTGGAATTACAAGCTAGTACAACCATTTTGGAAATCAGTCTGGTGGTTCCTCAGAAAATTGTACATAGTATTACTTGAGGACCCAGCTATACCACTCCTAAACATATGTCCAAAAGTTGTTCCAACATATAACAAGGACACATGCTTTAGTATGTTCATAGCAGCCTTATTTATAATAGCCAGAAGCTGGAAAGAACCCAAATGTACCTCAACAGTGGAATGGATACAAAAATTGCAGTACATTTACACAGTGGAGTACTACTCAGGTAATAAAAACAATGAGTTTATGTAATTCTTAGGCAGATGGATGGAGCTAGCAAATATAATCATGAGGGAAGTAACCCAATCTTAAAAGAGAATACATAGTATGCACTCAGTAAGTGGATATTAGCCCAAATGCTCACAATACCCAAAATATAACTCACAGACCACATGAAAGTCAAGAAGAAGAAAGACCAAAGTGTGGGCCCTTGGTCCTTCTTAGAAGGAATAACAAAATACTCACAAGGGCAAACTAAATGATAATGTGTGGAGCAGAAACTGGAGGATGGGCCATCTGGAGACTGAGTTCCTGGGGATCCATTTAATGTGCACTCACCAAATGCAGACCATGATGTGGATGCCAGGAAGTACATGTACAAAGCCTGATATACCTGCCTCCTGAGAGGCTCTGCCAGAATCTGATATATAGAGAGGTGAATGCTTGCAGCTAACCATTCAACTGATACTGGGGTCCCCAATGGAGGAAGTAGAGAGAAGACTGAAGAAGCTGAAGGGGCTTGTGGCCTTATGGGAAGAAGGACAATAACAACCAACCAGAGTTCCCAGGGTCTAAACTGCCAGCCTGGGCACACACATGGAGGGACCCATGGCTCCACCTGTATATGCAGTGGAGGATTACCTTGTCTGGCATTGTTGGGAGAGGAAGTCCTTGGTCCCACGAAGGTTGGATGCCCCAGTGTGGGGGAATTTGAAGGCAGGGATTGGGGAAGTGGGTATATGGGTAGGTGCACACCGTCATAGAAGCATCATGTTGGGGGACTGGATAAAGTGTTTCTGGAAGTTGGTAATGGGGAAAGGGAATAACATCTAAAATGTAAATAAATAAAATATCAATGCAAAATGAAAAAATAATTTTAAAAAAAAATGGATGCCAAGGCATTTTCTGCTGAGTGTCTATGGCACCCTACAACTAGGTTGAAAAGGAAAAATCCACTTACTGGCATATGGCATGATCCTGATCAGGTATTCAATGTGGGGAAGAGGGCATGTTTTTGTTTCATGGGCAGGATGCTGAAGGAAGCATGGTGATTGCCAAAGTGATTGGTTAGACATGCTGATGCTGGGACATAGAATGATGGTGACCTGTGAGCTTGCTGAGTGTCCTGACAATGATGACTGGAAGCTGTATTGGACATATGTTCCTGACCCATCTTTGCTTTCCTATATCCCAAATGTAAAAAGCTGCCTTGCCTCAAGTTTTTAGACCTTGTGGGACAGAGAATCAAAAAGAGACATTATAATGACTCATATATTTCTTAAATGTGACCAGCTATACAAACTCAATAATGGACTGGTCTAGAAATCAATCCAGTATTGGAAATAACAGTCTTCATCTGGAAGGCTGGATGTGGACATTTTCAGAGACATATTTGGAAGTTACCTGCAGTTTTCTATGATGTTATGTTAGCAATAGATAAAGTTGGGACAGGATCTGGATTTCAAACAAGTGTTAGTGCATGTTTTAAGGCTTTTTAATATCAAGTTAAATTACTTTTGTTTTTTTCTACAGTATTTATTGTAGGTTGCATTGATTGTACACTTTCTAATTGTGTTAGTATGTTGAAAACTGGCATGTCTGTTATGAAGGTCTATCAACCAGCTTTTGTTTTATTGCCCTGAGTATTACAGAAACTTGGTTTTCTGGAAAAAAAAAGTTGCAAGTACTGGAAGAAGTGAGTCAGGCTTTAAGCAGAAGCAAGAAGGTAATGAGCTTGATTATTGCTGGTATAACAGCTTTAATTGCTATCACCACTGCTTCTGCAATTGCCTGGACACAAGAAGTTAAGAAAGCTACTTTTGTTAATCATTTAGCAAAAAAATGTTAATAATGTGTTGAATATACAAGAGGATTTAGATAGGGATTTGGAACATCTGATTGATGCTCTTTAATATGCAAATTACTGGAACAAGGTTCAGAGTTTAATAGTAAGGAGCCATCTCTAGTGCCATGCCAAATACCGTTGAATTAGTGTTAGTTCTAAAATTTACAGTGGTAGTCATTATAATTAGGAAAATGTTGAAAGACACTTGCAATGTATTTGGCATAATTCTAACATCTCTCTGGATGTTTTAACTTTGCATATTGAGTTTATGAATTTAAAGAATGCTGCCCTGCTGAGCTTTGGTGTTGCAGATAATGCTGATAAAATTACACATGGCTTCAGGTCAGTATTTTTATTTTGGTCAAGCTTCAAGAATGGTATATATAGCTTGATCATACTAGCCCTTCTTGTCCTAGGAATACTTTTATTCCTGACCACCATGTTAAAGCTTGTCTTTAACAACATCAACATTTTGGCAATCAAAGTACATGGCTTAAACCTGAAAATGGACCCCCAGACAGAGGTATTAATTTAAGAGGCTTGCAAGCCAAGGATAGGTAAGATTCTACATAGAGCCTTACCAACCTAAGACAAAAGTGCATTGCCTTTGATAATTCATATTCCATGATGGGTAAGGAAGGCATTCTTGTCAGAATGACCTAAGATAGGCTCAGTCTTGTTTATGAAATAAAACAGTGAGAGATGTGGAGAGCTTTTGCAGCTGCTTGGCAGGAATCTGAAAGTGGCCAAAGACAAGGAAATGGGCTTCAGGAATCTGACATTAAGCTAGAACAAAGAAGTAATTCCAGGCAGGATCTAAATCTTAAGCTAGAACAAAGAAGTAGGCTTCAGGCATGAAAGTGACTTTGGGCTAGGACAGGGAAGTTGGCTCAGATATTTTGATCATCCTGATAAGCCATTAGAAACAATGATCACGGGAGTGTTCATAGAACTTTCTTTATTGCCTTACAGGTTCTTTGACTATTTGTGTCTATTGTTTTGCTTGTTCCTTGGCTATTTGCATCTATTGTATTGCTAGTTCCTCAACCTAGAACTGACCTTAATACTTACATGTAGTTAAAATGGTATAAAAGCAAAATGGAGGAGGGGGGATGCGTTCAGGGGGTTCTGTGTGGAGAAATGGAGAAATGGGATAGCATCAGAAATGTAAATAAATAAAATATCCAATAAAAATATTGTATTGTACATCTTCATTGAATTTGTCATTGCCAACAATTTGTAAAAATCTTTTAGTTTATCTCTATATAAAAATCATGGCACTTACATATGTCCATAACTTAATTTCCTCTGGCACAGTTTAGATTTCCTTTTGTTCTTTTTTCTTTAATGTGGTATTTGCTAAGATTTAAATCATTATGTTATATGAAAGTGGAAAACACAAATATTTATCTAGTTCAAAATTTTGGAAGAAATGTTTTGAAGAAGGGAAGAGATATGGGAAGAGTTGTTGGGAGGACAGATAAGAGGGGAAGGGGAATTCATACAATTAATTTTAACTTATAAAGCTTGTGAAAGTATAAATAAATTGCTATTTAACTCTTGTTTATCATAAAATAAATCACAGAATAAATTTGGTATATATGAGTTATATATCAACAGAGTAAAGCATATAAGTGAAAAATTACACAGTCAATATCACCATGATTGTGATATAAATGTGAAATATTCCTTCTAAGATCATGACTACTATTAATGCATACACTCACATTTATATATACAGTGATTTTAGCATGGTTACTATAAAGAAAAAGGAATCAAATATATAAATAGGAAATGACTGACAATTCATGTTCACTGTTGATGATATAATTACAGACTCATGTAACTCAAAAACTCCCATAAAATACTCAACTAATAAATTTATAATAGTGAGATACAGTTCAATAAAAAAGTACAATTTTTTTAATGTATCAATACTATACCTTTAAGAATAAAATAGTGAGGGTGTTCCCCCAAAGCAGATAGATGGGGGATGGGATAGGGGATTATCAAGGGGTAAACTGGGATATGGAATTATATTTGGAATGTAAATAAAGAAAATATCCAATAAAAATAATAATTAATAGGTAAAAATTAATAAAATAGTGAATATCATATCAAAAAAACCTAAATAAGGATAGAAAAATCATGTACAATTAAAATAGACATAATTAGATATAATACTACAGTTTAAAATGGATGTGTTATCTAAACAGACATACATTTCTCAGATGAAGGAGTAGAAATGGTCAGTGAACTTATTGCTAACACCCAGCATATTTTTCTCTTAGATAAAGGAAATCAAAGTTACATAAATATTTTTTCTCCCTATTAAGGCTATTATCACTATATGTTACTTTAAGGGTTGCTACCACAAATTCAAAAATTAACAAATTCTAGGGACTATGTGGAAAATGAAAATCTCCATTTACTATCAGCATAGTCCCCCAAGAGAAGTGAAATAAGCATTCTTCAAAAGTCAAAGAACAATGTTACTGTATAATAAAGCTATGCTGTTCTTGGTATACATTCAAAGTAAATTAAGTCAACATTCAAAGGACATACCTGTATGCTCATGTTTATTCTCTCATTCTTCACAATAGCTCAGATATAAAATCATCTTAGCTGCCAAAAACACAGAAAGGGATAAAAAACATTTTAACAATAATGAAAAATGAATAATGTGATATTTACACACACACATATGATTATATATTCATATATATTATTCATCTGTAAAGATAAACATAATAAAGTTGTTTTCATACAAGAAAATAAACAATGAAAATGTCATGAGTATTAAAAGAAGAATATTAAGAATGGGAAGTTATGTAGCAGCATCTCTCATGCTCATGGATTTGTATGTCTCATGTAGTCTTAATATGAAGAGAAGGTGCCCAGTCTTACTGCAATTCGATATGGCATCTTTGGTTGATATGTCAGGGAAGCCTACCATTTTTGGAATGGAAATGAAGGAGAAATCAATCTGGGGATGGGAAGGGTTAGCTGGGAGGAGTAGAGAGATGGGAAGCTACAACCAGGATGTAATATATAAGAGAAAAATAAAGAAAATGAGAAAATACATTTTCTCCTATAATATATACTGTTTATCACTTTCTTTCCACATTCTTCTCCCAATTTCTCCCCACTTCCCTTTCCATCCAGATCCACCCCTTTCTGTTTTTCATTAGAAATTTGGATATTAACTTTCTGTCAGATGCAGAGTTAGTGAAAATATTTTCCCAGTTTGTAAGCTTCCATTTTGTCCTATTGAAATGTCTTTTGCCATACAGAAGCATGTCATGAAGTCTTATTTATTGTCTATCTTAGTGCCTGTTTTATTGGTGTTCTGCTCAGAAACTTGTCTCCTGTGTCAATGCATGCAAAGCTATTCCCCATATAATTTCACTGTTTAAATGGCTGAGCAATACTCTGTTGTCTAAGTATGCAATATTTTATGTATCTATCCATCTGTTAGAGGGCATCTATGTTGTTTCCAATTTCTGGCTATTATGACTAAGCACCAATCAACATGGTTGTATAAGTATACTGTAGTAGGATAAAGTATCCTTTGGATATGTGCCCAAGATTGGTATAGCTGAGTCTTGAGGTAAATCAATTCCAATCTTTCTGAGGAACCATCACACTGATTTCAGTAGTGCCTGTACATGTTTATATTCCTACCAGCAATGGATGAATGTTCCCCTTATTCCACATCCTCAGTAGAATGCTCTACCACTTGTTTTATTGATCTTAGCCATTCTTCGAGGTACAAGATGAAATCTCAAAGTAGTTTTAATTTGCTTTTCTCTGATAACAAAGGCTGTAGAATATTTTAAAAGTGTTTCTCAGCCATTTGAGTTTTCTCCATTTCAATTATTTGTTTTCTTGATATCTAGTTTTTTAAATATATATATATATATTGGATACCATCCTTCTTTGAAATTGGGGTTCATTGCTACACTAAAAAAATTGGTCCTTGTAAATTTTTTGGTTGGGAGACTTTTAATTAATATTTCTATTTCACGACGGGTTATAGGTTTATTTAAATTGTTTGTCTGATCTTGACTTAACTTTTGATACTGGTATATATTGAGAAAATTGTATATTTCTTTTCAATTTACCAATTTTTGACAGAGAACACATTTTTAAGATAGTTTATCTCTACCTTTTAATTAATTTAGTTAAGAGTTGGTCAATGGTAGTGATTTTCTCAAGTAACCAAATTTTGTTTTATGGATTCTTTGTATTGTTTTTGTTTGCTTGCTTGTTTGTTGATATTTTATTAATTTTATTCCAGAGTTTAATTCTTTCTTATCCTCCAATTTGGGTGTGATTTGATTTTTGTTTGTTGTTGTTGTTGTTGCTGTTGTTGTTTTAAGATTTAATTTGTGCTGTTCATTTACTAGAGCGAGATCTCTATGAATTTTTATGTGGACACTTAGTGTTATAAACTGGCCTCTTAGAATCACTTTTATTTTATCACATAACTTACTCATCTTGGCTTATTACTTTTGTGTTAAATACTCTATATTAGTGATCTCTGTCAGTTATTACCAAAGTCTATCCAAAGAAACATTTTCTACAGCAATTCCACATCTTCTGCTACAAAGCCATACTTTCAAATAGTGCCATTAAGTATGGGCCCATGGGGGCCATTTTTATTCAAATGAACACAAGTAGGAAAGGGAATGTGAATTTTGGAGAACTGGGAAGGGAATGAATATAAGCAAAACACATTCCATGTGATTCTCAAAAAAAAAAAAAAAGAAAGAAAGAAAGAAAAGAAAGAAAGAAGAAACAGAGAAAGAAAGAAAGAAAGAAAGACAGGATGAAAGAAAGAAAGAAGAAAGAAGAAAGAAAGAAAGAAAGAAAGAAAGAAAGAAAGAAAGAAAGAAAGATTAGATAGATATATAGAAGATATATTAGATAGATAGATAGATAGATAGATAGATAGATAGATAGATAGATAGATAGATAGATAGAT
>JANHMN010000005.1:61609244-61620571 GCA_030674055.1 Rhabdomys pumilio | reverse complement strand
GATAGATAGATAGATAGATAGATAGATAGATAGATAGATAGATAGATCAGGGAAAAGTCCATAATGTCTGCCAATGACATAACACATTGACAAAACAAAGGAAAAAAGATCTGTGAGTAATGTTTCTCCCCAAATTATGAGCAAACCTAATTTGAAAGATATGAGTCTTGTTTGGAGGAAGAAGAGCTAGAAGATTAATTCATACTCTAAAATTAAACCTCAATAGTACATGTCACACTAAAAAAGTGCTTGACAGTCTTTGATGACGCATTCTGCTAGCATAAGCATTGAGTCATTGGAACCACTTTAATCCATCTGAGTGAGTCAATGACTCACATACTATCTGTAAGTTCATTTCAACATCAAGAGAAGAGTGGAAGCATTCTACACACCAGAATGTTAAATATAAAAGCTGGAGCAGGTAGCTTTCAAGAGGTCTTTTTCCAGGCCTTTTCTGCCACAGTCAAACACTTGATGGAGAACATAAGGCATGCGAAGTAGGCCAGACTATATAGACAAATTCCCAAGATTAGTTCTGGCATCAGACTCAGAGAGATAAGGTTCATGCTCCATCAATTTGAGTGTTGAAATGAAACTGTAAATCATTTATTTGGTTTATAAAATTGCTTATAGCCCTGCAAGCATATGACTCAGATGTCACTCACTTTATCATCACTAATCCTTATCAAGGGACTAACTTTACCATGTATTATCCATACAGCCTTAGGCACTACATCTATACCCATTAGTCAAAAATAGAATTGTAAAACTACCCTGTATCAGGTATAATCCTGTTGCAAGATGGGACAAACACATATTTTGTCAATACTAGTATAGGCTACAGGATGTGTTTTGCTTTACCATAATAATTATTCCTAGATTCAAGCATGTCCCAGGTAGCTAAGGATCTGCTTTAAGCAACACTACCCCAACTTTGGGCTGCATAATACAAGACTCCATTTTCTAGACATTCCTTTGCCTGCCATCCTTAAATAGCTCTAATAAGAGAAGACAAGTGTCTTTAAACACGTGTTGCTTCTCTCTCAGCTAATAACATCTTTGGCAGCTAGAGTTGTCTTGAGCCAGAATTATTATCTCAAAAATAGTTTGCTAATAATAATGTAGTGGACCTTTAACCTACTTCAGAATTGTGCTAATTTTACTGGACTGAGAACTTAGAATGTGACAGTTTGAGTGCTTTGATTTCCAGATGTATGGCAAAGGAGATAGATAATACCTCATACTTGATGCATTAGTTACTTTTCTTGTCATAGGAAAATATGTGACTCATCAACTTAAAAAGAATGAAGATTTCTTTAGCTCACAGTTTCAGAGGATTCTATTCTTTGTGGCAAAGAAGATTCAATGTCACATGAGGTTGGACCAGGAAACAGAGACGAGATGAGACTAGAGTTAGGCTCCCTTTTCCATTTTGACCACTCATTATGTGTAAGTTTCAAGACAATTATGATTCTGCTCATATACAAAGTGGATCCCCCACCTTTGGTTATTTGTCACTAGAAATATCCTCGCAGATATGTTTAAAACAATGTGTTTAAAAAAAAAATACAAATCCTAAGCTATATCTTATAAAAATTATTTGTTTCAAAAAATGTGTCTCATCAATAATCCAGCCAAATTTCTAATGAGTATTAACTATCATTCATGATGGCACTGTTCACAACAAAGCAGAACATTGTGATTAATGACAAACCAATCAATGCATTCAGGATATATCCTAGCCCTATAGAGAGACTCGTGGGCCTGTTTCTAAACACTCTTTGTTTCTGAATAACTTCCCAAAAGAATATTCAGAACAAATATAATCTTATAGTGTCCTATAAAGAGTAAAAATTGAACAGTATCAGTTGACTACTAAATTTGAATCTGTTCACCATCTGTTAATAAAGTAGTAAAAGTGGCTACAGGTATAATGAAAATAAAAACCCTTCTTAAAATCAGTGAAAATCCAAACACAAGCAAAGTTATACACAGATAAAATAATACTCTAAAAATATATAATACTCCCAGCATTGGTACAAACCATAAGTTATGACAAACTGACCAGGAATTAAGAAGTATAGGTGAACTATGAAACCAAAAATGTAAAACTATTGTCTCATAGAAACCCATTAATCTTGAAGAAAATAGAAACAAAGGTTTAAATGTCTAACATAAATGTAATGAAAATAAAAACAAAGAGAGAGGTATGTGAGAGTGTTTCAACAGAAGAAAATGAGAAAAATTATACATATATGAATACATGTATATATGCATACACACACACAAACACACACACACACACATACACACACACACACATATGAATTTTTAGACAAGTTATGTTTGGTTCTACCCAAGGTTTCTAGACTATTCAGTCTTTAGTTCCTGGGCTATAACAGTAGTGTTAGGCATGAGCTCCCTCTCATGGAGTGGCCCTCAGGTTAAATCAGACATGGTTGTTCACTCAATCAACTTCTGAGCCATCATCGCCCTAGCACATCTTCCAGGCTGGACAGATATATGGTCAAAGGTATAGAAAGCTGGGGTGAAGACTCCATGAAACTCCTAGGTCAACCTTTGTAAATTCAATGAAATGTGTGGACATTGTACTCTGCAATGGGACCCTACTGTCAGTGTGTGGAGAGCAGCCCTCTGTCCTAGCATCAGCCTTTGTTGTTTGAGGACCTCTCCAGAACTCCCTGGTCTGCAACTCAACAACAGATTAGAACCCAATCCAACAATAGGCAACCTTGTCTAGCTAGTTGAGACTCAGTATCCTCCATTATTAAGAGTTCTCACTAGAATCACTTTTATAGATCCCAGGAATTTTTTACTACACCAGGTTTCTACACCACTCTCCATCTGCCCCCCAATTCCAGTTGTCTGTCCCCACACTTTCTTGTTCCACCACCCACAACCTTGTCCCTTCCACTCCGTCTCCATTCACCCACAGTCCATTCACAAAATCAATTTGATTTTCACTTCTCTGGCTGAATCATGTGTTACTGCCAAGATCCTTCTTGTTTACATACCCTCTTTGGGTCTAAAGATTATAGTTTGGGAATCATGAAAACTGCAATGAGAAAAGCCATCTTTCAGAAATCTAAGTGAAAACCTCTCATTATGATTGATTGCACAGCAAAATGATAAAGGAGTCCTTTCAACGTGAAAGGATATGATGTGAGTAAGAGAAAAACATAGAAAGGTGTAACATACATTAGTAAGTGCAATTACACAAATGCAGAATTTTTAATATTATAAAGATGTTGCATAATCCACCCATACCTATGGTATGAGTACTAAAAGTGAAATGATTTTTTAAAAATGACAAGATTAACATGCAAAACAAGGGACAATAATACCATCTTCCAGTTTCTCTCTCTAAACTTTCCTACATATCCATGCACACTATTTTTCAAATGTATAGCTTTCCTTTTCATCAATTGTCTTTACATATGTGCATGTCTATAAACACACACATAATAGAGTAGGGAAGAGAGGAAGGGAGAGAGAATGCTTCAGATTTGCAGGTCTCCTCAACAACGTACTTGTAAAATGGGCTCAATATCACATTAAGAAAATAAAATAGATGTTGGAGAGATGGTTCAGAAGTGAGAAGTATCTATTCTTCTCAATAAAGTTCTAAGTTTCATTATTCAGCACTCATACTTGATGTCTCTAGACTGCCTCTACCTCCAACTTTAGGAAATAAATTGCCTTTCTTTGACAGTGCATTCATGAAAACATATCTCAGCACACAGAGAGATACAAACACACCCACACACTAGTAGCTTCAATGACTCAAATGAAGAATTCTTTAATAATATAAAGATGTTGCATAATTCATTCATACCTTTGGTATGAGTACTACAAGTGAAATGATTTTTAAAAATGACTAGATTAACATGTAAGACGTGTGTTTGTGCAGGGGAGGGGAGTTGGCATTGGGAGAATGACTCAGTGCATAAGAGCACTGGATTAGTCTTCCAAAAGACCCAGTTCAATTCCCAAATCCTACATGGTGGCTCATATAATTTTTAATTCTAGTTTCAGGCAATCTGGCTTCCCCAGACTTCTGGAATATAAGTGATACACAGATATACATACATAGGAAAATAATTTTTTGAAATTAATTTTTAAAAAACATGTTTTATACCACAGTCCAATTTGGTTTCATCTCAACAATGCAAGGCTGGCTAAAATACACAAATCAGTAAATATAGTACACCATACTGATAGACATACAAATCACATTATCATCTTTATGGAAGACTAAAACATCTGGTTTCGTGATGTTTAAGTTTTCAAGTACTTCATATAGTCTAAATACAAAACTTTTGACAAATGTATGGTTAATTAATACTTTTTTTTCATAATTCAGGGTGTTTCTTCAGTCAAATGATGGTATCTTTTGATATACAGATTTTTTAGCTTCATAAATTCCAATTTATTAATTACTGATTTTAATGTTCACACTATTCACATGTTGTACAGAATGTGCTTTCCTATGCCAATGAGTTTAAGCCTGTTCCAAACTTTCTGGTCTATCGGATTTCAGGGATTCAGAGCTTATATTGAGGTCCTACCTTCATTTGGAATAAACCTAACAAAGGAGGTAAAGGATCTCCATAAAGAAAACTTTAAGACACACACACAAAGAAAAAAATAGGAGGAAGATGAAGAGGAAGCAATGGAAGAGGTGAAAAGCAAGGAAGAAAAAAAAAGAAGAGAATTCACTATTATATGGAATCCATGATCTTCGATTGACAGAATTAATATTGTGAATATGGCTATATTATCAAATGTACTCAGTTGGTGTTGTCTATAGTGCTAAACATAATATTAATTGTAAAATTCATCTGAAAATTCAAATACCACATATAGACAAAACAATTCTAACCAGAAAGAACATAGCCAGAGGCAGCAGACTACATAACCTCAAACTGTAGTATAAAGCCATAGTGATAATGGTAGCATAGTAATGGCCCAGAAACAGACAGTTCAACCAGTGGAATATAAGACCTGAAAGATAAACCAATGTGGGATGGATAATTAACTTCACAAAGGTAGAAACATCCACTCTAACGCAGACAACCTTTTCAACAGATGGTAAGGACAAAATTGGATATCTACCAGCAGAAGAATTAAATTAAATTGTAATGTCTTAGCTGCACAAAAAGCAGTACAAGCTTATATTAAAGTCCTTAGTTTAAAACTGGGAAACCTGAAAGCATTATAGGAAAGTTTAACACATGTATTTATCCAACAAATTTCTTAATAAAACACTGATAGCATAGGAAACAGACAACAAGATTTTTACAAATCAGAAAAAAAAGTGATACATATGACATATTACAGGAATAAGAGACAAGAGTCACAGTATTGATATTTGATTGATGGAAGAAGAACATTTTATAAACTTCAACATTTTTGTTATAAAAGTAGTGATATTATGAATGGGAAGGATGTGCCTCAAAGTAAAAAATGCTAACAATAAACAATAGGGAAAAGCTAAGATCCTTCTTAGACATGGTGACTATAGATAACAAGTAGAGATGATTTTATGTAAATGCGAAAAAAAGGATTTTGAAATTTTTCACAATGAAGTTTACATTAAAAAATGAACTCAGAAGTGATTAACATAAAAATTCACAATATCCAGAAGATACCTGTGACATAGCCTCATATTCCCAGTATATGGCAGGCTGAGGCCAACCTGAATTTCAGAGTGAGTTTGAGGCCAACTTAGGTACACAATTGTTGGGCACCGTTTTGGCCCTCGTTTCGGCCTTGTGGACAAACTCAAGCCAGGCTCAAGTTTTGAGACCTGTCTTAGTCACTTCTGTTCCAGAGTGACTTAAAAGGACTTCTTCAGCCCTGCCTCTGCTCTGTTGTTGCTGATGTGGAGCTTTGCCATTGACCCTGTCAGTAACTCCACACACTCTGTCACACTTCCCTGTCCCTTATGTCGTCTCACCCTTACAAAAACTCATCCTCCCTATGCTCCAAGTTTATATAAACAAGAGGTTGTTACATTAAAGTTGAGTTCCTGCTCCACAAGACTCCTGGCTGTGTGTGTTTCTTTGGGCCGCCTACACTCACCATCCTGTTCAGCCCTGGAGAGACCCAGCAGGACTGGGACTTCACTATCCTCTTACCTGGACCTGCCAGCTGCAAGGCATAATCAAATTTTATTAATCAGTTATTAGAATTAATAAATAATATCACTATAAATATAAGTTTCTTTGGTAATTACTTTACAATAGACTTAGCTTACAATCAGCAATTTATCCATTCATTTGTAAATAGGTTACTAAACTGGTTCCAAATTTCAGCTATTATAAAAAGTAATAGAAAAAAAACAGGAGCTTGTTTATTTTTATATAATATCATTTTCAATATTTCTTTTTACCTGTTTTTATTGGTTTCCTATAAAGAAAATCTTTGCTTTTATTGTCTAATGTCTTGAAGTGTTAGCATTGTTTTATTATTTTCTTCTAGTAGTTTCAAAGTAGCATGTTTTATATTTAGGTGTTTGATACAACTTAAGCATTAAGCAAGTTCAGATATAGGGGTCAAGATGCCTCAATTTATAGTTTTTCTTAATTTACTTTTACAAGTATATTTGCTATGTTTGAACAAAGTAGGGGGAATACCACATTTATAAAGTTAATCACTGACATTTAAGAAATATAAGTTACTATCTAGTGGTGGTTGGGAGGTTTGAACATTTGTGTTACCCACAAAATCTTTATTAAAGCATAATCCCCAGTGCAACAGTAATAATAGTTGGTAAATTTAGGAGATGATTAGAACATGAGGGTTCTTCTTCCTCAACAGGATTAATAGCTCATAAAAGAGCTGCAGGGAACCAGATGGGTCCTTTTTGGAATTACCTTTCTATCTCTTCTGCCATTTGAAGACAGCATTCAGGGTACTGTTTTAGAAAGAAAAAGTAGATCTTTATATACTGAGCATACAGTCAATTTGATGTGATACTTCCAAGTATTTAGAACTGCAGGAAACATATTTCTATCATTTATAAATCACTAAGTGATAAGTATTGTCACAAAATATCCAAAATGTACTAAATGAAATATTTATATAATATTTGCTATATCATATATGCATACCTTCAAAGAGCCTATTGAACTTTAATTATAATTTATATTTTACCAAATTCAGGTCATAAGATATATAACAATATTTCACAAAAATTAAGGATGCACACTTAAATATAATTTGTAAAAAGTTTAACTAACATGTGATAAATATGGAATTGGCTGTTGTTATTGTCTATATCATCCAGACAATATATGGTCAGAGAATTAAGATACTCTAATAAAAATCATGATAAATACATAACATAATATATGTTATATAGTTTTTTAATCAATAAAAATATAACAGTAAAATATTATTTAAAAATAATAAAATAAGAATACAAACAGTACTACGTATCTGAAATGACCTAGTTTATCATTCTGTATCTTACATTCACTTACATTTTAATATTTTAAATTAAAGATAAAGTTTTATGAGTAACTCTGCAAAGTAGTAATACTAATTACCACTGGATGCTTATATTTTGTGAATTTGATATAAGCTGATATTCCTCAGCTTTAAAAATACCAAAGTACTATTTATCTACTTATTAATAAAATACTTTTAGTACTTATTCAAACCAGAGTTTACTTTACTTAGGTAGATGTATGAAAAGTTGAACAGATTAATTATATTTTATGTTTTATTTTAGAAGAAAATTAGCACAATCAATTTTTAAAAATGTATAGTAAGATTTCTTTGCATATGGTTACAGTGCTACACAGCATATATCTACAGGTTTTTTTGCCCATAGACTAGAGTTTGGAGTGTCAGTCACTGGCAGCAAACAATTAACTTTCATTCTTTGTCTATCATATAGCTCACATAAGCACAATCATATTGTGTTTGTCTTTCTCTGGATGACTTATTTAACTTACCATAAAGCAAAAGGCATATGAAAAAATGTTTAATATCACATGGAAGCACAAAACAAAACTACAGTTTTATATCAAATTGCACCAGATAAATGGCTGTCAACAAAATAATTTTAAAATATTAACTGTCATAGTCAAGATATGGAAATACTGGTGCTTTTTTATTCTGTTGATAGAAATCCAAAATGGTGAAGTCTCTCCAAAAGACAATATAGAGGTCACTTAAATATGATTTATTTTGTGTTTAATAATGTTAGTCATTTCTTACTATAATAATAAGATCTACTTTATTGGATGTTACATTTAATATAATAGATTACTAGTAAAAGTGAATATGATTGAGGAATAAAGAAAAAATAATTTTCTTGTGTCAATCACACCTTTCATAAACAGAAACTATATAAAGAGTAAGAACATAATAAATTCAAAGTTGCTTCCACAAGACATAACTTTTGGCAATTTCTTCTGTATGCATGTTAATATTTGAAAGTTTATATGTTTTTTATGTGTATTTTGATTAAATTATATTCTCAGTATCTTTCCAAAAGCATTCTAAAACATTTCCTACCATCATATAGAGATACACTATACATTTAAAAATAATTCTGTTCAAATGATTTTCTAAAGACTGATCCAATTGCATTTTATTTTATTCAGTATATCACATGCAGCATTTGAACTGTGGATAAATCAAAAGCATGTTCTAAAGAATGTATTAATACTAACATGTTTCAATTTTGGAAAATAGTCCATATAACTTTAACTTCCTACACAAGTTTCATAGAAATCAAGATAACAAGAAAATTGTGATTTAAAACTATCATATTTATCTCTAGCCTGGCATGAAGATATATATCTGTAATGTCAGTCCTGGAATATACAATGAAACTATGCCTCACAAATATTAAAAATGTGTTAATATGTAAATACAAATTATTAATTTTATATTTGATAAGCCTTAATAACTGTAAAAAATACAGTACATAGTTAAGGATACAAAGCATGCAAATGTTATCAATATTATTGTAAATTGTATTTGTTAAGAAATTTGTATGTAACAAACTAGGTTACATATAGTATAATTAATTCCATCCAATTTAAATAACCCATATAATCTTTTAATCATTCTGTGTTTTACCTAATTTTTGCTGACATGATTTCTGATTCCTCAACATTATTATATTACAAAATGCAACTTATTACATCAGAGTTGATACAATTGTAATACAATGTCAGGTACTTTCCTATCATAGGCTCAATAACAGTCTGAAACTTTAAAAAGTGTTCTCACTTAATGGCTGCTAGGACCCAAATGTTCAGCTGAACATGATTTAGCCATATTTTCAACAAGCATCAGGAATGTAAGTGCTTTTAAAAATCATGCATATCTGTGTACATAAAATTGGCTAAATTTTTGTTCAGTTGAGAAAGGAACATATGACTAGTCTAAGCTTCTTGCTGACAATGACCATTACTGTGAAGTGGGGGTGGAAAGCTGTCACTGCAAATGTAGAAGGAATGTAGATCTGAAGAACTACCCTTGATGGCAAAATGCATGCAGCCTGTGCCTGTAGCATAAAGAATGCTGTCTGATGGCAAAATACATGCAGCCTGTGCCTGCAGCATAAAGAATGCTGTCAGCCCTTCAAAAGCTCAACTTGCTACAATTTTCTGAGACCCACAGTGCAGATGTGTCAGGCAGAATTTGGCCCATAGTGTTTGGATTAGCAGTAAATCTACTAATCCAACCTAATATCCAAAAGGCTATTGCTAGATCTGGGGGTCATAAATTTACACTAGTCTTTCATCATTCTAGGCCCCAGATGGCCTTAAATGGGCATAAAGAATAATGAGATCTAGGAAGACGTTATTATATTCTTAGGTCAAAATTCACAACACAATCTCTTTTTCTTTTTTTGAGGCTGGAAGGGATGACTTCCTTGAAGTGCTAATATCCACTGTTGATTGACTCTGCAGACTACTTTCAGAGTTCACTGTATTTACTTTAGATATAAATAGTATTATTGATAGCCAGAAGCCTGTAACAATGATATCTATTCATGTGGCAATTCACCAAGGCTATTGCATCAAGTATAATGTATACTTTTGCTTTGGTTTACACTGACAGCCTTATAAAAGTATTATTTTAGCAAGGGAAAGATAAAATATGAAGTTTATCATAATTCCCACTGTGTGATGTCTATGCATCCTTAAGCTTACAGTTTCATAAATGGCTCCTTTGAAACTGGAAAGTTTTAAGAAAGCAAAAGTTTGAAATGTGTGCTTGTTTAAAACCCCTTCCACCATCTCTGGCTGAGAATACAGGTGGCCAAGCACAAGAGTTCCTGCCAATTTCTAAAGTTACACTTTTATCCACTAAACAAGCATCCTGATCCGGGTTACCAAACAGGGCACTCAACAGGAGCCCTTGGGCGTGCATATTAAATATCACTTATGCCTCTGTCTGGACTATCCACTTTGGGAAGGCTTGATCTCATTCTGTTTCACCCTTTTCCTGTGCTCTCTGGCTTTGGGTAATGAACTTTCCCTAGAGACTTTTCTCAGAAAGGATCTTCATGTAGAACAGTTGATGCACATGCTTCTATTTTAAAAGCCACATGTTCAGCACATTTTGCTTTTGTGAAATGGAATATGGTTTAAGTTTGTTTCAATCAAAAAGAGTTTGGCTGGAAGGACTTATGTCAAAGTGCAAAAGGTTTTATACACAATAAAGGAGGCTTTTTTCCTTCTTCTTTTTCCTTTTATGGCCCAAAAAGGAGAAAATTATTAAACATATTCTTTTTACCTCAACAGTAATTGCCTTATTTTTGTTTTATATAGATGAATTTATAAAGCAACTTGTTAAGAAAATACTATTGTTTTATTTATTTTGGATACAACTGATGTATTACAACTCACATCAGGAAAACAGTCCTAGTCTCTACTATGAAACTTAATACGTATTCACAGTAAACAGTTTCAATGTCAGAATTGAGTGGATTATATTAAAAGCTCCTTCTTGGAGTAGCTGTTCTATTGTATCTGCCTGGTATCCAGGGAATTCTACGTTTAAACACCTTCCCTGAATCACTATTCATATTCAAAGAAGTGTGCCTCTTAATATGCAAAACTTCAATTTAGAAGGTGGTTGACAAAAATAATAAAGAAAATGAATGATTAATTATTCTGAATCCAATCATTACACTGAAGACAATTATAACCTAGAAAGCCTTGCATCTGGTGTTAAAATGCAATTTTTTTGTTACTCAATGCCAGCTTGAGGGTAAAAATCTTGCAAACTTACTTACTTACTTACTTACTTACTTACTTACTTACTTACTTACT
>JANHMN010000005.1:61586618-61609234 GCA_030674055.1 Rhabdomys pumilio | reverse complement strand
ACTTACTTACTTACTTACTTACTTACTTACTTACTATCTTACTTACTTACTATCTTATTACTTGCTTATGTACAGGTAACAGTTTACCTTTTGAAGACCAAGCATCCAACAATTTCCATTCGTATATAGCCTCGTTCCATTCTCATCTTATTTTCACATACTTTAATGACTTACACATATTTTAAGCCACCTCAACATGTTTGTATCTGTGACATGTCACCAATGATGTTAGCATAGGTTTATTGGCTTACTCAAAAGCCATTCAAAACATAGTAAGAGAATCCATGGGATAGACACTGGGGATACAAATTTCACATAGAATTTTTTTTTTGTGATCCAGTTAATAAAATAAGGTGACCATACAGAGGAGGTTAAAAGCTAGAAATTAATTAAAAACAGGAACTAGAGAGAGGGCTCAGTACTTAAAAGCACCACTTGGTCTTGTAGAGAGCCCTGATTCAGTTCACAGCACAAACAGAGGCTCTTGACCATATGTCACTCTAGTTCCAGGAGACAGAAGGCCCTCTATGGCACCCAAAGATTTGCATATACCTGGTTTACTTGCAAGCACACTGGCAAAACGTTCCCCAAAATAAAGTAAATATCATATCTTTAAAAATCAATTTAAAATTAGCTTACTAAATGTGCTTATGTAAAGATGCAGAGATTATAAATTATAGTACAATTGTTGCTATTTTCTAAGTGTTAATTTATCAAACATTTACTGAATACATGTTAAGCTGTAGACCTTGTTACAACAACTGACCTTGTATCAGTGAAAAGATGTGCTTAGTTTCATAAACTGATATGTGTTATAATTAGGTGACAAAGCAATGAAAGAGTAAATTTAAGTCATTTATACGCTACTACCCACAATTAATATCTAAATGAGATTAATGCCTCATAAATCTTTCAGAAGGTATTACTGTAATCTGCAGGTTATTCTATTTTGTTGCCCCTTTTTATATTATACTTCATTTATTAAATTAATCACTTTGAACTTTAGTGGTTGTGTTTGATTAATGTGAACTTAATTCTATTAAACTCAAAGCTCAATTGAAATCTAAATGGATATGATTATTATCTTTTGAGTAAAAAAACAACTGGGAATGAACTAATTGAGAGCTAGTATATAAAACACAAACCAACATAATAAGATAGAAAGATTTAAAAGAGAAATAATGGTTTCCCCAACAGCTTCTCTCTAAATCACCTATAAGCACACCAAAACACTCGAGAGTGCATTGTTACAGACAAAACACAAAACTCTAATGCTAGAAACATGTGGATTATTGTTGGAGTGGATCACACTATTGCTAAGGTTTCTCATTCTGGGTACTATTAAACACCTCTACTATAGTCAGATGACTGGGATATCAAACTGTCTTTGGGAAGAAAGCCCAGTTACTTTAAGGATATGTGGGTAATATAGCTATGACATCTGTCAACCTGATGATTGCCAGGAATAATAGAACCAATTTAGTTGTTAAGATGTCCCCTGGTTTCTGGTTTAATCACTAGTCTTTCTTAGTAACTTGCTATTACTTTTCTTTAAAATAAAACAAATAAGGAACTCTGTCTATTTTTCTTGTTGCCTCTTTCATACAGCGTGAAAGAGATTCCTGGGCCCTTTATGATTCTTATAGCAATGGTTAAAATTCTCCCTTTTCCATCTGTACTATTTTCAAAATTCATAAATACAGGTAACAAAATGTGCTCATTTATGCTAAGAATAGGACAGGTTGATAAGTGGCTTCATATTCAGATTTATTCTTAAAGATTTAGAACAATCTGTGTTCTTAAAGTACTTTATAACTCTTTATTTTTTATTTATAGAAGTATAATATGTTGTCAAAATTATGCAATCTCAGTAGGTGGCTTCTACCCTGCCTCTGATCATTCAGTTTCCAGATAAAAGACACACTACTTTTATTATTAAAATAAGCCTTAATCAGCACTATTACTGAGCAGATATCTACCTTCTATGCTATTTGAATTTATTTCCCCATCATTAACCCTGAATTATAATTTGCCATGTTTAGTCTGAGCTGCTCTTAACTTCAATTGTCCAGCCCTCATCACCATACTTTCATGACTTACCTAACTTATGGTATCTTCCTTCTCTCTCCCTCACATCTTTCTTCTCAGAAGCCAAGTATGGGAACCCCATGCCCTGCTTATCTCAATTCTGTCCAGCTATAGGCTGTAGGCATTTTTATTCACCAGTCTGGAATAATTTGGGACAAGGTTACATAGTGTAACTTAGGTCTACATGCAGATTCTCCCATCATTGGGGGCATCCATGCTTTGGAGGGCAATATTTAACATTACAATACATAGCAAAAGACCAAACATCAACGTTAAATATTTTCTGATTTTGAAGTGATACTCGATATTATAGAATAAAATTTACAAAGGATACTATAAAGAACATCAAACACATTCACCAAAACCCAAAAATGTATACACAAGCTTGAAAATAAACCCATGAACCTTTCATAAAAATGCTATGAATACTTTTGTTGTGTCATTTGTTTTTTCTGATCCATAAGTCTGTCATGTTATATGATTGGTGATTGGGCATGGTGACTGCTTAACTATCCACAGATCACTCACTAATTGGTAAGCTGTAATAAGTCTAGGAATATTGTTGCTTCATACAGTGTATGCATGAACATGAGAAGCATAATGAAATATTATATGTCTAAGATTATTTTATAATCTATAGAATTTTCTCTCTATGTGAAAACATAAATGTATAAGAACAAACAAGTGGTAGAACACTGGAGGTAGTTTGTGAACAACTGAAGTCTCTATAAATGAACTCTATTTTTGACAACTGGTTCTGTAAATTGTTTTCTCTATATACTACTAAGATTCACATGTAAGTGAGTTCGCAAGAATAACTTTTTTCTTCCTTAATTTATTTATTCAAGTTACATCCAGATCAGAGACTCCCTTCCTTCTCTCCTCTCATTCTCATGATCACACCCCATCCTCTTCTGTGAGAAGGGAAGGCCTCCCATGGGTACCAACCTTCCCGAGCACATCAAATTGCAGCAGTACTAGGTGCATCCTCTCCCACTAAGGCCAGACAAGGCAGCCTGGCTAGGGGACAGGGATCCAAAGGTAAACAACAGAGTCAGAGTCAGCTGCTACACCAGTTGGTAGGGGACCCACATGGAGGCCATGCTGCACAACTGCTACATATTTATAGGGGGCCTAGGCTTGAGCCTATGCATGTCTTTGCTTGGTGGTTCAATCTTGATGAGCCCCAGGGTCCCAGGTTAGCTGACTCTGTAGGTCTTCTTGTGGTGTCCTTGACTCCTCTGACTCTCTCAATCCTTCCTTTCACTCTTCCACAAGACCTCCTGAGCTTCACCTTGGGTCTCTTTGTATTTGTTTCCATCAGCTGATTGATGATGTTTTTCAGAAGACAGATATGCTAGGCTTTTGTCTGCAAGCATAACAGAGTATCGTTAATAGTGTCAGGGGTTGGCTCTCTCTCAAATGGATGGAACTAGAAAATATTATTCTAAGTAAGATTAACCCAGACCCAGAAAGACATTCATGATATGAACTCACTGAGCAGTGGATAGTAGCCATAAAGTACAGAAGAACCATGCTGCAATCCAAAGACCCATAGAAGTTAAGGAACAAGGAGGGATCAAGGGAAGAAGTTTGATTCTCACTCAGAAGGGAAAATAAAATCGACATTGGAGGTGGATGGATGGAGGGACCTGGGTGAGAGAAGGGGTGAAGAATAGAACTCATGTGACATGTGAGGATTAGTTGAGGGAAGGGGTGAGAGGACTGGGAGAAAACAGGGAAGTTGGGGGTGGGGGGGCATCTCTGGGAGGAGTTGGAGACCTGAAACCAAGGAGACTCCCTAGAGTTTATGGGAGTGATCCTACCAGCAGGTGGGGGGGCGGATATAGCAATTGATGTATCCACCTCATGCAGCCAGGTGGGACTTTCATAGAGATGCAGATACCAACCCACCCACAAAACTCTCCACGCAAAATTTGTCCTGCCTACAAGATGTGCAGTGTTTAAGATAGAACAGAGATTGAGGGTATGTCCAACCAATGACTGTGCCTACTTAAGATCCATCCTAAGGGAGGCAAGAATAACTCAATAAGACTCAGGAATCAGGTAACACCGTGAAAAACAAAATGCCTGACTAGAGAAATGGCTCAGCAAGTAAAAATACCTGACACCAAGGACAAAAGACAGTGTTAGATTACCAAGACCCACAGGCTGGGAAGAGAGAACCAACTCTAGAAATGTGTTTTCTGAACTCCACCGGTATACATCAATTCACATGAGCACAAACTAAATAAATAAAAATGTTATAATTAAAAAAAAATAAATTCTTTATAATAAAAGACAACTAAGATCATTTTATATAGATTGAATTTTAACTTTACATATTTTTACATTTACTGTCATTTAAATATTACTACATTTAGTTGAATGTGTGGGGGGCGTGGGGGGGTGTTGTAGGCTTATGAAATGATGTGCATTGGGAAGTCAGAAAACAAATTGCATGCATAAGTTCTCTCCTTCCACTATGTGGATCCCAAGGTTTGAACTCAGGTCATCAGGGCTGGAAGCAAGTATCTTTACCCACAAAGTCATCTTAACATCTTTCTTATTGTTGTAACTTTTGTTTTGTAATGCAACTTTTATTTCCTGAAGTAATTGTTGTCTTGGAGGCTTACTTTCCCATCTGCTAAACTAGGCCTAGTCCTGAATGTTTCTAGCCTCCATACAAACTTATCTAGGCCTATGTTTTTGAGAAGGATTTATATTTAACCCTTAAGTATCCATTTTATACTTGTTTTAAGTTTCTATTACTGTAATTAAACACCATAACCAAACATAACTTGGGGAGAAAGAGCTTAGTTCATGTTCAAGTGTACAGTCCATAATAAAGAAAAGTCAGGGCATAGAAGTGAAGCAGAAACCTGGAGGCCAGAAACCATGGAAGAACACTACTTACTGGCTAGCTCCTTGTAGCTTACCCAGATCTCAGACTTACTTCTTAAACACTTCAGGACAACCTACCTAGTGATGGATCCATCCACAGTGAGCTGGACCCTCCCACATCAATTGTTAATCAAGAAAATATCCCACAGATTTACCTATAGGAAATCTGATTAAGGCACTTTTACATTTGAAGTTACTCTTCCAAGATAATTCTAGTTTGTATCTAGTTGACAAAAAAGGACTATAAATTATTAAATTCTTACCATTTGTTTCTAAAACCATTTATTTCCCTCTTATTGTGATTATCCTGAATGGAAAAACATACTCTCAATGACTTTAACTTACTCTTTTGTGAAATAATCTCTAGCCATATTTTAAGTTAATTCCAAAGATGTTAAAGTTACGGTTTATACTGCATGAGATATATTATCAACCTGAAGCAGAGACTAGGTGAGATGGTAACAGCATTTTCTGCTGAATGAATTAGTAAGGCAACATGCTGTGTGACTAGATAGGGAGAAACACTGGAGACAAAGTATAGAAATGAATCCTGACATAATTAATGGAACTGTCTCCAAGATTGTAGAAGGAAGGCATTTGAATTTTATTGTTCCCTTCATAGTATCTATACAAGGTCTTCTAAACTCTTCTTTCATACATTCATCCCACCATATCATATAGGAAAACAAACTTTCAATATAACTTAACATCTCAAATAACTTCTCCCCATAAGTACTTATATAAAGTAATTGAAAGTAATATTATTTTCCTCATATTGAGTTTACCAGGAAAGAGCAAAAAGAACACACTGACTACTTTAGTCTCATAGTTAGTCCTAGATTTACTTGTCTTTAAGTATTTGACAAGTATGTTAAATAACACAGAAATGAGATCAGAAACATCTGACTCAACAATAGAATTATTGTCACATGGTCTTTTGCATAGGAAGGTTATCATAAATAATGACAACTATATACATGAATATATTTATATGAATAATATATATATATATATATATATATATATATATATATATATATAGTTTGTGTACCATTAAAAGATGAAAGAAAAGATTTTGAATGTTTTCCCTAGGGAAAAAAAATTTAAGAAAACCAGACAACATGATTACATTAATTTAAACTATGCATCATCACTATATATATCAAATATCACATGGTTGTCATATATACATATAAATTTAAATATATAATAAATATATATTATATACTTTTAATTATAAATTAAATGCCCACAACTTTTTCTACATACTTTCACCATAGCCTTTTTGAACTACTCCCTTCAAAAAATAATGTTGTCATATACGTACACCTACAAAGCTAGTGTTAGTGTATGTAGGCATATATTTTTTTCAATTTCAAGCATTTTTTTGCTTTCCATATGATTCTTCAATCTCAGAAGAATATTCAAATTTATCTTTACTTATATGTATATAAATGTATTACCTAATCATAAAACATAAAATTAGAACACAGAATGTGAGATCTGGCAGCCTATGACATTTTAAAGTTTATATTGTTAACTACATGGATATTGTTAAATGACAAATTTCAAGAATGTGTTGCATCTTACATAAATATAACTCAATGTGAACTTAGCAGCAAATACAATTTTATCTCTCCTTGAAGCCCACAGCCATTAGTATACTACTATCTACTTCTATAAGTGATTTACTTTGGTAACAAATTATGTGTAGAGTATTTTGTCCTTCAAGGTCTGACTTACCTCACTCTTTATAATGTCTTTCAAGTTCATCTGTATTTACCAGACTACAGGGTCTCATTATCTTACTTTAAGGATGAAAATATCCCCATGACTGTTCACATCGTGCTTTAGTTATTTACCAATATGTGTAAAGTTGATTAGTTTGATTATACATTGTAATACTTAAGTTGATATCGGAATGCATATATATATTTGAGACTGTTTTATTTATTGGATACAATACCCAGGAGTGGGGTTTTTGAAGTAAATAACTATTACTCTAAAATTTTTTGTAGAATTATCATTATTATTAGGAGCATTTTAACAACACTATGTTTTTGAAGGAACAAAGCCAATAACTTTCTCATTGTTTTATAAGTCTTAATAACTTTTTATTGCATATTTTATTTACATTTCAGATGTAATCTCCTTTCTCCCTCCCCAATCAGGAACCCCCATCTTATCCCCCTCCTCCCCCTTCCATGAGGATATGCCCCCACCCACCTGCCCACTCCTATCTCCCCACCCACGATTTTCCCCACATCGGGGCATCCAGCCTTCACTGGACCAAGAATTTCATCACCCACCTATGCCTGACACTGTCATCCTCCCCTACATATACAGCTGGAACCATGGGTCCTTCCCTATGTGCTCCCAGGCTGGTGGTTTAGACCCTGGGAGCTCTAGTTGGTTGGTATTGTTGCTCTCCTCATGGGGCAGCAAACCCTTTCAGCTCTTTCAGTCTTCTCTCTCATTCCTTCATTTGGAATCCCATGATCAGCTCAATAGTTAGCTGTGAGTATCTGCCTCTGTATATTTCAGACTCTGGCAGATCTCTAAGGAGACAGCTATAGCAGGCTCCTATCAGCATGCAATTCCTGACATCCATATCAGTGTCTACCTTTGGTGACTGCACAAGGGATAGATACCCATTCTAATAGCCAGAAGCTGTAAAGAACCAAATGTCCTTCAACAGAGGAATGGATACAGAAAATGTGGTACATTTACACAATAAAATTTTACTCAGCTATTAAAAACAATAAATTTGAGAAATTCTTAGGTAAATGGATGGAACTAGAAAATGTCATCCTGAGTGAGGTAACCCAATCACAAAAGAACACACATGGTATGCATTCACTGATACGTGGATATTAGCCCAAAAGCTCGCATTATCCAAGATACAACTCACAGACAACATGAAACTCATGAACAAGGAAGACCAAAGTGTGGGTGCTTTGGCCCTTTTTAGAAGGGGTAACAAAATTAACATGGGAGCAAATATGGAGACAAAACATGAGACAGAAACTGAAGGAGGGGCCATTCAAAATCTTAATAATTTTAACATAGGATTTACTTTATTTACTATACACATTAATAATCATTTTTAAACTTTAAATTTATTTTTAAACTTTGTGCTCATATTTACTCCTCTGCCTAACTCTCAGATCCTGTCCATCTTTCCTACCCACCTAACTTTGTATCATTAGTTTTTTGTTTGTTTCCTTATCAATCAATTTCAATTTGTACAATCCCTATATTCTTGCATGTGTACATTCACTAAAGCAGAGGTAAAGTCTTAAAGAAAATGACTATCCGTCTTCCAGCAGCTATCACTTGCCTATAGATCTTTAGCTAGTGGTATGATTTCATGCCTAACTCTCCCCTTTCCATACTGAGATTTTGTCTGGTTTGAACTTACTTTTACATAAGGATTGTACATGCTGTCACGATTAATATGAGTTAATACATGCAAATGTTTGCTCATGTCCAGAAAACACTATTTTCTTGTATTCATTCATTGTCCTTCACTCCTTACTCTTTGCCTCCTACTTGCAATGGTCTCTAATGTTCTGTACTCAAGTGTATAAAGTTTTCAGCAATTGGCTCTTACAATTATGTTATAGAGTGTAACCCATAGATTGGCAGTAGTACATGATGTTTGAGGACTTATAGAACTCACCAGCTGACAAGTCCACAAGATATAACTCATTTCTGGTAACAGAAATTTCATTTTTTAGCATGTGGTATTTTGTATGAGTATTGTCATTTTAGTTATAGGATAATTTCTTTTTAACTCATTTATATTTTCTCCTCTACATTTTCCTCCCACCTCCAACCCCATTTTAACCCATTTTATTCTATTATTCCCCTTTAAGCCTTGATACATCTGTGTTCTTTACTCCCTTGAAGTAACCCTAACAGTTCATACTTAACTTCCCGGCATCTGATGGAAGTCATAAGATTCTTAATTATTTTGAGTTTCATGAAGTCCTCATATTTGTGGATGCAGAAATTAATCCTTTGAACAATCTATCTAAAATTGAGACTATTTAACAGACACCTAACTAACCTTTCTCCCAAAGAGGAGCTGTTAAGCTACCCTAGTCACTTAGTGATATATTTTTGAATTTTGGATCATCAGAAAGACTCCTTGCTTTTCTTTGTTGTCAGCAACCTGTATTCAGTTAAAATATGTTAGTTAAGTCAGTCTAATCAAATCTCTGATAGACAAAACAGAAATCTCGCAAGTTGATCCTGCAAATTTTTTATTTTTGTGACAACTCATCCTTCCCACAAGAAGTCAAGGGTTAGAGTTTTTCTCCTGTTTGTTCCAATGGAGTAAGAGGAAGGGATTATGCTAGTGATATTTATGCTAATACAAGCGTCCATCTTCTTTGTGGTGATTTCCTGTCATTGTGTATATACAAGAAAAAAAAAAAAACCTGCCCTTTAGAATGTTTTTTCCCACCGAAATTACTGAATATTGTGTTAGTATCTATTTCATTTGTCAAGGAGAACCTAGATTTTGAGAGTTTCATCTTTATTTTTCAATAATGACCTAAAGAGAAGAAATAGATTGCAGTTGTTCTAGAAATTTTCTGACTGGTTTTGATGCAGATCCTTGTGTATTTGCATAAAATTTAAGAGCCTTTAACTGATTTGTGGATGTTTCTAAGTGGATTTGGTCCATGTGCTATTGTTGAATTAGTGTCTCTGTGGAGTCCAGGTGTGTCTAGTGAATTCTAATCTCATCACCTTCTGAATATCACCATTACAGACTCCTCAGTTTTCTATTTCTCCATTACCTTCCAAGATTCTATGACCTAGCATACTCACTCAAAGCGATAACTTTCTGAACTTGCTGTTGCCTTCACAGTTGCCTCACAAAGCATAAGCCAACTTTAATTACACTTTTTACCTATTTATGACTGCTCTTTGAGTTGGCATAGGACTTACTATGGTATTATGTTTCCTTTCTATTGTTATGGAAAATCATGGTTCATTTTATGCAGAAAGCATAAAACTATTAAGTAGTTTCCTATTAAGTGGTTTCCAGAGAAACCACTTAATAGGATATTACATTAAATTGGGGGAAAGATAATTACAATTTTGGTGAAGACAATGGCAACAGAAATGATAAAAATTTGTCATATCAGAGGATATTTTGAAATCTGGACTAACACAACTCAGTCAAAGGACATATTGAAGGTATGAGATGCTCAAAGAAGTTCTGAGAGTTTATTTCTTACTATACTCAATACCATGTCTTATATTTTCCTTTATCTATAATTTTTCTCTCATCAAATAAAGAAAAAATACAGAAAATACAAAAGCTAAAACTTTTAAAATGGTATCTAACATGCAACCATTTCAATTTGTTAGCACTTCCCAATCATATCTTTCTTTTTTATAATAAAATTACTCAAAATATGGTTGATATTCTTTATTTTTGTTACACACTGCTTTTAATTCTGACATCTGAAATGTAAATAAATAAAATATCAGGTTAAAAAATGAAAAAATAAAGACATTATTTTACTTCAAAACATAGAAACCATAAAAATTTTTCTAACCTACAAAAAAATTTAGCCAGAAATAAGGAAATAAGTAGCAAAAAAAATCAGAAGTTCTCTTGACCACTTTAAATAAAATAACATATTTCTAAATACCCCACATTTCAAATAATAACTTATACCAAAGGTTATAAGATATTTTGATCTAAATGATAGCATAATTACAATTAAAATAAATACAATATATCAGGTCATATTTTTAAAGAATATTTTGCTCTTCACTGTAAATATTAGAAAACACTGACAGAAAATAACTAGAGCTAATTAAACATAAATAAAATTAAAAGAAATAATAAAGAATAAAACAGAATGAAATGGATGTTATACAAAATCTTGCTAGCAAAAAAATTTATTTTATAGTAACAGCATTGATAACCTACTATAATACTTATAAAATAAAATAATGCAAAAACACAAGCAATAGTATCAATACTGACAAAAATATATTAATTTATTGTAATTTGTGCCAATTTCCATACTAAAAGCATTATTTGCATTGTTTTTGGATTTCTTAATATCGGTTGCCCATTATAATCACATATTTATAATGTGTGCCTACTGGAAATAATTCAATAAATTATTTGATGTAAGGAGTAGTCATCAGCATTATACAAGTTTCTAGGTAAAAAAGAGCTGGACTCTATCTTTTTAACAATTCTTTGAAATACTACCATTATCATTGGTAACTTCACTGCATAATAGAGAAAAGCAAGGTTAGAGGAATCTTGTTAACATTGCCAATTAACATTTTGAGGATTATACACTCAAAACGCTATTTAAGCCTCTCAACATCGTATATTAAAAACAATAAACAAATAAGAAAAAAAAAGCAGAAACTTAACAAGTTCAATGAAAACCTCCTGCCTATGTTCCTAGGTAAAATTATGAGCTGTTCCATATATGGCATTATATAACATGAACATTTCTGTAATATGAGATATTTTAAGATATAAACTGTAATATCATTTGTTTTAGTCATTCCATAGTTTTTCACTGTCCTTGTCACAGAGTAGGTATTAAGTAATGGAAAATACCCATCATGGATTGACTGGATAGAAAGAGATGGAGTTTCTTTTGAAGTTAGTTATCAATGCTTCAGTCTTGGAATTTCCATCATACTGCATGCTTGTGTTCTCAGTCTTAATGTTATAAAAACCGGCTCTTGGTTTCTTTCAAGCCAAAGAACATGACACTAAAGGTCAGAAAACTTGATACTTATAATGGCCTTCAGTTGGCTACTAGTTTCTTAGGCGCCCAGTAGAGCTGCCCTCTGAGAGGCTATGCCAGCACTTGACTAAGACAGATGCAGATCTTTACAGCCAACCATTGGACAGAGCCCAGTGACCCCAATGGAAGAGACAGGGATGGACTGAAGGAGCTGAAGGCATTACAACCCCATAGGAAGAAAAACAATATTAACTATCCAAACCCTTCAGAGTTCTCAGGGACTAAACTACTAACCAAAGAGTACACATGGTTGGGTCCATGGCTCCAGCTGCATATATGAAAATGGATTGCCTTATCTGGCATCAATGGGACAGCTGGCACTTAGTCCTGTGGAGGCTTGTTTCCCCAGCAAAAGGGGATGCTAGAAGGATGAGGTGGGAATGTGTGGGTGGGTGGGAGAGTACATTCATAGAGGCAAAGAAGAGGGGGAAGGGACAGGGGGTTGCAGAAGGAAGACTAGGAAGGGGGACAACATTTGAAATGTAAATAAATAAAGCAATCAATAAAAAGGTAAATGAATAGAATCAAATTCTGTCATAGTTTAGAATGACCAAAAGACATAATAAGTTTTGTGTGTATGTATGTCTATATCTGTATCTGTATCTGTATTTGTATCTGTATCTGTCTTTATCTGTATCTGTATCTATATCTATATCATCTATATCTATATCATCTATATCTATCTCTCTATCTAACTATCTCTATCTCTATCTCTATGTCTATCTCTATGTCTATGTCTATGTCTATGTCTATGTCTATCTCTATCTCTATCTCTATCTCTATCTCTATCTCTATCTCTATCTCTATATATCTTATTTACACCACACAAGCAACTCTAAGAAACTGGTATTATCATGTCTAGTTTTCACTAATTCAGAAATTTTTCATTTAAAAATAATTAAACTACCATAGAAATCTGAACAAGAAGGAAGGTTCAAGTGTGGATATTTCAATCCCATTCATAAGGGGGAACAAAATCATCATAGAAGGCAGAAAGTGTGGAGATCTGGGTGGGAAAGGGGAAGGGGTTGGGAAAAGGTCTGCAGAATCAGGCATGGGGTGAGACAGAAAAAAAAAAAACAGAAGGCCAGGAGAATGAATAGAAATATGCAGCAGCGGGGCATGGAGACAGGGAACCTCTAGAAAGTCCCAGATTCCAGGGATGTGAAAGGCTCCCAGGACTCAATGGAGATGACTTTAGCCGAAATGCTCAACAGTGGGAAGATAGAATCTGAAGCAACCACCTTCAATAGATAGACAAAGCTCTCAGTTAAGGCATGGAGCCACCAGCCCATCTTCAAAATTTTTGACCCAGACTTGATCCTGTCTAAAGGAAAGCCAGAGACAAAAGGGGAGTAGAGACTAAAGGAAAGGATATCCAGTGACTAGCCAAATGTGGAATCTATTCCATTCGCAGACACCAAACCCTGACACTATTACTGAGGCCATGTTGTGCTTGCAGACAGGAACTTAGCATGGCTGTCCTCTGAGAGTTTCTACCAACAGCTGACTGAGACAAATGTAAATACTTACAGCTAACCATTGGATTGAGGTTGAGGACCCCTGTAGAAGAGTTGGAGGAAGGACTGATGGAGCTGAAGGGGGTTACAACCTCATAGGGAGAACAACAGTATCGACTTAACCAGACCCCTCAGAGTTACCAAAGATAAAGTCACCAACTAGAGAGCATATATGAACTTGTCCATGGCTCCCAGCACACATGTAGCAGAGGACTGATTTTGTCTGGTCTCAGTAGGAGAAGATGCACTTAATCCTAAAGAAACTTGAAGCATCAGGGAAGGGGAGGCTGGTGGGGGGTGAGGTGGGGATGGGTGGATGGGTGGGTGGGAGAGCATCATCTCAGAAACAAATGGGAAGAGGGTTGGAGTGAAGAACTCAGGGATGGACTAGGAGGAGGGAAATATTTGGAATGTAAATAAATAAACTAATTTAGTAAAAATAACGAAATGATTCACAATTTAAAGATCCCTTGTGTCACCCTCATTCATATCATGCATCATGTCTTTTCCTTACTGCACATTACAGTGGCCTTCTTTAAGATCATAGATCTATGTCCCTTCTACTTTTGAGCTTTATACAGTTTTGCTATTCTTACAATGCTTTCATGCCTACTCAAAAATTACTTCTGCTCATCTTTATAAGTCATAGCTTAAAATTTTTTACAGAGTATTTTTCTTCATTGTCTCCAAAACCTTTTCAATTCATCATAGTATAATTACTCTTATAATAAGACTTTTGTATTTTTTTCTTTAAGGGATTTACAATAACTTGAAATTTATCAATTTATATGGTTTGCTGACTTTGTTAAAAATACTTTTATTTTTATAGATCTAAACTTAAAAATGATGAGTTTCAGATACTTCATTTGTATCTGGTACATAGTAAGAATTCAGAAAATACATGACAAAAGTAACGAAATGAGTCCTTAAATCAAATTGGATTCCTGATTCTTGAGAAACATTACTTAAATAATACATTTTTAATAATTAAATTCACAACTTGATTATGTCTCACAAAATAAATAACTCATTTTTTCTATTAGATAAATTCAGAATTCTTTCTAATTTCACAGCATTTGTTTGAAGTAATATTTCTAGTCAAAATCACCTTTGTTTACTTTCTGTATCAGTAGATGATAGGATATCATATTCTTGCTCCTCCTGTTACATTATATTTTGATTACCTTAATAAATAAAATAAATATATACACCGGTATTTTGGATAGAAAGGATCAACAATACAGTTCTTAGAAAATAGTGAATATCATAAATAAAATTAAATAAAAGAATAAAAAGCATTGTCCAGAATATATGTATATATATATGCTACCTCTCACCATCACCCCTGTTTCTCCATACAAATCACATTCACACATACACACACACACACACACATACACACAAACACACACACACACACACACACACACACACACACACAACTTTGACTATAATTCCTTTGGAAATTATATGAGAAAAAAGGATTCATTTTTAATCCAATGTTTTTAGAATTTGAATTCTACCAAAAACATTTCATTATTTTATTATTATCCTTTCCAAAAGGATGCTTATTGAAAAATAAATAGTAACAGACTTACAAGAAAGATCTACTAAGAAAAATATCTAGGTCATCACATTTTAAAAACAGAAAGTAAAGGTCAGTTTAGTGGGAATTACTGTTTCCTGATGTTTCAAAGGAAATGTTGAAGTTAAGATGACATTGACAAATTGCCACTATTTATTTAAATGGTGTAATGCAATCTATCAGTAGTTCTACCATCTGCATTTTTGAAGCAGTTGACCTGACCAACTAATGCAAACAAATTAGCCTCTTGGGTTCTAGCTGTATTCTATAGGCAGTTCAATATTGTAAGGTAGCATTATTTGATACACAAATTCTAGCATCACATGCATCTTATTTAAAACTAATGATAAAATTATAACATACTAATTTTTATATGCTTGGTAATAATCATTTATATCTATTACATGTTGAAATATATTTAAAGCTCAAGCAAGATTACATATGTAAACAGAATATGTTTCCTTCCAGATATAAGATATTAATAACAGTTCTTTTCATTGCCTCAAAAAATAATTCTTTTCGGTTAAAAGTATTAATCCTTCCTTAATCAACATTGTGATATTGTTTCGTCTTCCTGATTTTTGCAGTAAACAAAAAAATTTTAAACCTAAGGAGAGAAAAAAATAAGCTAAATATGTATAAGATACAATAATTCTACAATTAATTAAAATTATTCAAAGAATATTTTGTTATATAATTAATTGACCAGAATCTATAAAAATGTATACATTTTTTCATCCTCAAAGAAAATGGTCAATTATCAAGAAATAGCTTAACAATTGAAAGCTCATTTTTACTCAGATACTATGTTGTTCTTAACAGTCAACCTTACATTCATCTGGTTGCAAGACTTATAGATAATTGATCAAAATGATAACTGTGTTATACACAGAAAATCAAATTTTAAGAACTTGTATTTCAAGATATCATAAATAATAATTCCTTAACTATACATTATATCTTTGGCAGCACTGTTAAGACCTCTAGAAGAATAAATATTGAGAAGGTAATGTACATTATGAAAGAATAATGAAAGTTTCTTGTTTTTACACACATAGCAATATCAATAAATATTACTTGCATAGGTTTTTATTCTTGATTGAAGGAGATTTATATCATATATATATATATATATATATATATATATATACAAATAGAAACATTTTTTAGTAGTATCAACATTGTTATATATTACTATAGAATTTTGTTGAAATAACTAATTGTTTTTAATGGACTTATATGTTATCTTTACTTTCTCCCTTAATCATTCAAATTCCCAATGTTATGTAATTCAATTCAACTTATGACTAAATAAATATTTTGTAAAAATTATATTATTCCTCTTTTTCCACATCCTTGCCAGCATCTGTTATCATGTGCATTTTGATTTTAGCCATTCTGATTGATGTGAGGTGGAATCTCAGGGTCGTTTTGATTTGCATTTCCCTGATGCCTAAGGATGTTGAACATTTCTTTAAGTGCTTCTCAGTCATCTGAGATTCTTCAGTTGAGAATTCTTTCTTTAGCTCTGTACTCCAGTTTTAATAGGGTTGTTTGGTTCTCCGGAGTCTAACTTCTTGAGTTCTTTGAATATTTTTGATATTAGACTGTAGAGTTGTGGGTCTAGTGTCTGCTCTACCAAACAGCACAGCCTCTTGGTAAGTCAGGATACAGTGAGTTTGACTACATTTACTCCACACTGTCTTGGGATTGGTGGCAGTTGTGACTGGGAGTGCAGAGACAACTTCTACTGGAGATTAGACAGTGGTTCTTGTAGGGTCCCCAAATTAGGTCCCAATGACAAGAGACTATCCATGGTTTTAAGGCCTTTATTGTCATGGCAGAAAGTGGATATGTAAAATCCTGCCACACTTCTCAGGATAGGCCTGAGATTAAATACCCTTTGCAGGGAGGAATATCTGGGAAGAAAAACTTACTGTCTATGCCTTCCATTATCACGGAGATCTGTCTTGAGCCTACCTGACTTGTGGTCATGTCCTTTTTCTCATCTACATGTGGAAGGCCTGGGGCATTACCCTTAAGTGACTGATGGCCACAAATCTATGGGGGACTGTGCCTAGTGACAGGGCCCTGGTGCCTGGGAGCAGGCAAAGCTCTTACAGTCCCTTCAGTGTCTCTGGTGCTTCTAGCCTTAGCTCAACTGGGGACCAGGCTGCCTTTCATGGTCCCACATCAGTCTTCTATCAGATACTGGGTAGGATGTGGAGCAAGAGGAACACTCTTCCATTGATGGTGAGACCACAAGCTGGTAAAACCACTTTGGAAATCAATCTGGTAGTTTTCAGAAAATTGGAAATATTTCTACCCAAAGACCCATCTATACCACTCCTGGGCATATACCCAAAAGATATTCCAACATATAACAAAGACACATGCTCTTCTATGTTTATAACAACCTTATTCACACTATACAGGAGCTGGAAACAAACCAGATATCCCTCACCAGAAGAATGGATACAGAAAATGTGGTACATCTACACAGTGGAATACTATTCATCTATTAAAAACAATGGCTTCATAAAATTTACAGGAAAATGGATGGAACTAGAAAATATCAACCTAAATGAGGTAACCAGGATACAAAGAACACACATGGTATGCACTCACTGATAAATGGATATAAGCCTAAAAGCTCACAATGCCCATGATACAACTCACAGACCACATGGAGCTTAGGTGGAAGAAAGACCAGAGTGTGGATGCTTCAGTCCTACATTGAGGGGGGAAAAGGATGATCATGGGAGGTGGAAGGTGGGGGAACCTGGAAGGAAAAGAAGAGGGGGAGAAAATAAGGGGACAGTATTAGATACTGGAGGGGATGAAAGAGAGGTATAGAAGGCCCAGTGAAGCATATCCTCCCACCCTGGCACATCAAGACACTGTGGAGCGAGGCCCATCCTCTCGCACTGAGGCCAGACAAGCCAGCCCAGCTCAAAGAACATACCCAAAAACAGGTAACAGGTTTTTGGACAGCCTCTGCTCCAGTTGTTCAGAACCCACACAAAGACAAAGCTAAACATACACTACATATGTGTGAGGAGACCTATATCCAGCCCCTGTGTGCTCTTTGGTTGGTGGATCAGTCTCTGAGAGCCCCAAGGGTCCAGGTTATTTGATTCTGTTGGTCTTCCTATGGAGTTCCTATCGCCATTTTGGCCAGCAACCCTTCCTCCAACTCTTCCATAGGAGTCCCCAAGCAACATCTACTGATTGGAGGTGAGTAACTGCATCCTTCATAATCAGCTGCTGGGTGAGGCCTCTCAGAGGACAGCCATGCTTGACTCCTGTCTGCAAGCATAACAGAGTATCATTAATAGTGTCAGGGATTGGTTCTTGCCCATGGGAAGGGTCTCAAGTTGGTCTGGTTATTGGTTGGTCATTCCCTTGGTCTGTGCTCCATCCCCAGTTTCTGTATTCCTTGTAGACAGAATAAATTTGGGGTTAAAAGCTTTGGGAGTGGGTTGGTGTCCCTATCACCACTGGGGTTCCTGCCTGGCTACAGGAAGTGGCCTCTTCATATTCCTATCCTCAGTGCTGTGAGTCACAGCATTGATCATTGGGTGCTTTCCTTATCCTAGGTCTCTGTCATGTCTTGGATATGCCTGCCATCTCCCCATATAAGTTAGAGATTTCCATTAATTCTCATAGACATTTCGCCATCTCTCTCTCCAGTCCTTGCAAACACTTGTTCCTGAAACTCCCCCATTTCTCTTCTCATCCCCTCTCCCACTCAGTTCCCTCCCTCCATCTGCTTTTTATGACTATTTTATTTACTCTTCTAAGAGAAATTCAAACACCCTTGATTGTGCCTTGCTTCTTGTTTAGCTTCATTGGGTCTGAGGAGTGTAGTGTGGGTATCTTGTACTTTATGTTTAATATCCACTTATAAGTGAGTACATGCAATATATGTTCTTATGTAACTGGGTTACCTAATTCAAGATGATATCCTCAAGCTTCATCCATTTGCCTGCAAAATTCACGATGTCTTTATTTTTCATAGATAAATAGTATGCCACTGTGTAGACCTCCCACATTTTCTTTATCAATTTTTCAGTTGAGGGTCATGGAGGATGTTTTCAGTTGCTTATAATTATGAAAAGCAAAAGCAAAAACAAAAAACAAACAAAAAAGCCTGTCATGTACATAGTTGAGCCAGTATCTTTGTGGAATGGTGGAGCATCATTTGGATATAATATATTCCCGAGTAGTATATCTGAGTCTTGAGGTAGAACTATTTCCAGGTTTCTGAGAAACTGCCAAATTAATTTTCAACTTAGTTGTATAAATTTTCACTATCATCATCAAGGAGGAGTGTTCCCCTTGCTCCACATTCTCATAAGCGAGTGGTATCATTTGAGTTTTTTATCTTAGCCAGTCTAACCAGTGTAAGATGGAATCTCAGACTTGCTTTGGTTTGTATTTCTCTGGTGGATAAAGATGTTGAACATTTCTTTAAGTGTTTCTATTCTATTTGGGATTCCTGGGTTGAAAATTCCCTGTTTAACACTGTTCCAAATATTTTAATTGAGTTATTTGTGCTGTTGATGTTTAACTTCTTGAACTCTTCACAAATTTAGTATATTAGCCCTCTCTCAGATGTAAGGTCGGTAAGATCCTTTCTCAATCTATAAACTGTGGTTTTATCCTATTGACAGTGTCCTACAGAAGCTTTTCCTTTTCATGAGGTTCCATTGAGCCATTGTTTAATCTTAGAGCTTGAACCATTGGTGTTCTGTTTAGGTAATTGCCTCATGTACCAATGTGCCCTAGTCTATTTCCCACTTTCTCCTCTATAAGGTTTAGTGCCTTCAGTTTTATGTTGAGATACTTGATCTATTTGGACTTGAGTTTTGTGCGGGGTTATAAGTATTGATCTATGTCCATTCTTCTACATGTAGACATCCAGTTACAGTTGCAAAATTTGTTTTATTGAAGATGCTTTATTTGTTTCATTGTATGGTTTGGATTCTTTATCAAAAACTAAGTGTCCATAAGTGTGTGGGTTTATTATTGGGTCTTCAATTCAATTTCATTGATCAATGTGTCTGTTTCTGCACCAATACCATGCAGATTTTGTCATTATTGCTCTGTAGTAGAGCTTAAGCCAGGGATGGTGAATCCTCCAAAGTTCTTTTGTTATTCAGGACTGTTTTGGCTATCCTGATTTTTTTGTTTTTCCATATGAAGTTGAGAATTGTTCTGACAAGGTCTATAAAGAATTGTGTTGGAATTTTGATTAGAACTGGATTGAATTTGTAGATTGCTTTGGTATGATGTCCATTTTTTATTATGTTAACCCTATGGATCCATGATCATGGGAGATCTTTCCATCTTCAGATATATTCTTCAGTTTCTTCCATCAGAGACTTAAAGTTATTGTTCTATAGGTATTTTACTTGCTTGGTTAGAGTTACTGCAGGTATTTTATATTATTTGTGGCTATTGTAATGAGGTGTCATTTCCCTAATTACTCTCTCAGCCCATGTCTCATTTGTACAAAGGAGGGATATTGATATTTTGAGCTAATTTTGTATTCAGGAGTTCTCTGGTACAGTTTGGGAATTAATTAAGTATTCTGTCATATCATCTGCGAATAATGATAGTTTGACTGCTTCCTTTACAACTTGCATTCCCTAGATTTTCTTTAGTTGTTTTACTTCTTTTGCTAGGAATTCAAGTACCATATTGAAGAGATAAAGACAGAGTGGTCAGCTTTATGTTGCCCTTGATTTTAGTGTAATTGCTTTAAATTTATCTCTATTTAATTGGCTTACTCTATATTGCCTTTATTGTAGTTAGGTACCTTGTACCCCTGATCTATCCAAGACATTTATCATAAAGGGTTGTTGGATTTTGTCAAAAGTTTTTCTCAGATTCTCATGAGATGATCATATTTTTTCCTTCACTTTGTATATATGGTGAATTACATTGACAGCTTTTTTTTATATTGAGCCATCCCTGTGTCCATGGAGTAAAGCCTACTTGATAATGGTGGATGATGATTTTGATTTGTTCTTGGATTTGGATTGTGAGTATTTCATGAAATATTTTGCATCACTCTATATAAGGGAATTGGTCTAAAATTCTTTGTTGATTCATTATGTCGTTTAGGAATCAGGGTAACTATGTCCTTATAGAATGAGTTTGACCATGTTCCTTTTGTTTCTATTTTGTGGAATGGTTTAAAGAGTATTGTTGTTAGCTCCACTTTGAAAGTCTTCCAGAATTCTGCAGTAAGCTTTGTTGTTGTTGTTGTTGTTGTGAAATATTTGATGAATGTTTCTCTTTCTTTAGGAGTTATAGCTATGCTTAAATAGTTTACCTGATCTTGATTTGATTTTGATAAGTGGTATCTATCTAGAAAATGATCTATTCCATTAAAACTTTGCAATTTTCTGGAGAACAGGATTTTGTAGTAAGAAATGATAACTCTGAATTTCCTCAATGTCTGTTGTTATGTCTCCCTTTTCATTTTGGATTTTGTTTATTTGGATACTGTCTCTCTGTCTTTTGGTTAGTTTGGCTAAGAGTTTGGTTTTCTCAAAGAAACAATTCTTTACAGTGTTTTCTTTGTTTCTAACTGATTAATTTCTGCCCTGATTTTATTTCCTGCCTTATTCTCTAGAGTCTGCTTGCTATTTCTTTTTTTTTTTTCTAGAGCTTTGAGCTGTAATTTTAAATTGCTTTTTGAGAACTTTCTCATTGGTTTATGGAGGCATTTAGTGCTATGAACTTTCCTTTTAGCATTCTTTTCATTTGTGTTTCATAAAATTAGGTATATTTTGCCTTCAATTTAATTTAATTCTGTAAAGTCTTTAATTTATTGTTTTATTTCTTTCCTTGTTCAGGAATCATGAGTAGATAGTTGGTCAATTTCCATGAGTGCATAACCTTTTTTTTTTTTAACTTTTGTTGATGTGCAACTTTAGTCCATGGTGGTCAAATAAGATACACAGCATTATTTAAAATTTCTTGTATCTCTGGAGGCTTGCTTTGTCACCAACTATGTGGTCAGTTTTGGAGAAGGATCAATGAGGTGCTGAGAAAATAAATTTTTGTTTTGATTGGGGTGAAATATTCTATAGATGACTGTTAGGTTCATTTAAGTCATAATGTCTGTTAGCTTTATTGTTTCTCTGTTTGGTTTTTGTCTGAATGACCTGTCAATTCATGGTGTGACTGAGGTGTTGAAATCTTTCACTATTTATATGTGGGGTTCAATATGCAATTTAAGCTTTATCAATGTGTCCTTTACAAATATGGGTGTCCTTGTGTTTGGGGCATATATCTTCAAAAATGAGATGTCATCTTGGTAGACTTTTTTCTTTGATGAGTATGAAATGTCCTTCCCTGTCTATTTTGGTTAATTTTGGTTGAATGTCTGTTTTATTAGATAATAGAAAGGCTACTTGAGCTTGTGTCTTGGATCTGTTTATATGGAAAACCATTTTTCTAGCCCTTTACTCTGAGGTAATGTCTTTCTTTATTGCTGAGGTGTGTTTCTTGCATGCATCAGAAAGATGGAGCCTGTTTTTACATCCATTCTGTTAGCCTGTGTCACTTAATTAGGGAGTGGAGTCCATTGATGGTGAGAGATATTAATGACCAGTGATTTTTAATTCCTGTCATTTTGATATAGGTTGTGGTAGTGTGTGTGTGTGTGTGTGTGTGTGTGTGTGTGTGTGTGTGTGTGTG
>JANHMN010000005.1:61574822-61586608 GCA_030674055.1 Rhabdomys pumilio | reverse complement strand
GTGTGTGTGTGTGTGTGTGTGTGTGTGTGTGTGTGTGTGTGTGTGTGTTTATTGTTTTTGCTGATATGAAATTACTTGGGTTTTTTTGTTGTTGTTTTTCTTTGATGTAGTTGTCATCCTTGGGTTGGAGATTTCCTTTTTATATTTTGTGTTGTGCTGGATCTGTTAATAATGTTTAAAGTTAAATTTGTCTTGAAATAACTTGTTTATCTATGATGATTGAGAGTTTTGCTGGGTAAAGTAGTCTAGGTTGGAATCTGTTCTTTTTCAGAGGTTTCAAGATATCAGTCTAGGCTCTCCTAGCTTTTAAAGTATCTATTGAGAATTCTATTTTATTTTTTACTTCTGAGATTCTTTCTTCCGTCTCTTGTAATCTGTTGATGATGCCTGCATCTTTTGTTCCTGTTCTCTTTCCCTAGGTTTTCCACCTTTAGAATTCCATCAGTTTTGTTTTCTTTATTGCTTTTAAATGGGTCTTAATTAGTTTTATTTACTTTCTTCACTTCTTTAATTGTTTTTTTCCCCTGTATTTCTTTATATTTATTTATTTCCTCTTTAAGGACCTCTACATGTTTGATTGCATTTTCCTGTATTTCTTTTTTTTTTCTTTTTTTCTTTTTTTGTTTTTTGGTTTTTTTCGAGACAAGGTTTCTCTGTGTAGCCCTGGCTGTCCTGGAACTCACTCTGTAGACTAGGCTGGCCTCGAACTCAGAAATCCGCCTGCCTCTGCCTCCCAAGTGCTGGGATTAAAGGTGTGCACCACCATCGCTGGCCTCCTGTATTTCGTTAAGTGATTTATTTGTTTTTCTTTTAGGGCCTCTATTATCTTCATAAGATTAGTTTTAAGGTCATTTTGTTGTGTTTCAGGTGTGTTAGCATATCCAGAGCTTGCTGTAGTAGGAGAGTTGGGTCTGGTGATGCCATATTTCTCTGGCTTTTGTTGATTGTATTATTATGCTGGCCTTTAGCCATGTGGTTTTCCCTAGAGTTGGCAGGCCTGGTATTTTTTATGGCAGCAGGACTATGTGGTACAGGTAGAGATGGTAGTCCCTGATAGCAGCAACCCTCTGCAGTTGCAGGCAGAACTGTTTACCCCCAATGGCAACAGGCTTCCTGAGATGCAAGCAGAGCTGGTAGCCTCTGATAGGTCCAGGCTTCTCGATGTGTCTGGTGGTAGATGCCCTCCTAGGATGTCAGCGGAGCTGATAGTCCCTTATGTTTGCAAGCCTCTTGGATTGCAGATAGAGGTGTGGACCAGAAGGTAGAGCACAGAGAGGACAGGGCAGACCTGCTGGGAACCCAGTGGGCAAGGACTTGGAGCCTGGAGATCTCACCTGGTTTTCCTAGGTGACTGTAGTCCTCTGGGGATTTGATCAGAGCTGTGGCTGGTAGAAAATGTTGATATCTGTACATCTGACAGTCTATTAATATCCAGGATATAGTAGAAATGAAATCAAAGAAAAAAAGACTCAGGGAAACAGCTCATCCATTTAAAATATATATTATGCATCTAAACATAAATTTCTCAATAGAAGAATTGAAAATGCCTAAGATCTTCCTTAAAAGGTATTCATTATCTTTATCAATTATGATAGTTTGTATATTCTTGGCCCAGGGAGTGGCATTATTAGGAGGTGTGGCCCTGTTGGAGGAGGTGTGTCACTGTGGGCATGGGCTTAATACCCTTGTCTTAGCTGCCCGAAAGCCAGTCTTCTCCTAGCTGCCTTCTGAACAAGATGCAGAACTCTCAGCTACTCCAGGCCCATATATGCCTGAATACTGCCATGCTCCTGCCTTGATGATAATGGACTGACTCTCAAACCTCTAAGCCAGTCCCTATTAAATGTTGTCCTTATAACAGTTGCCTTTGTCATGGTTCCTGTTAACAACAGTAAAATCCTAAAACACCAAGCAATTAGGTAAACTGAAATTAAATGGCTATTCGATTTTACTTCACTTCTGTTAGAATGGCTAAAATCAGCAACACAACTGACAAGAAATGCTGATAAGACTGAGCAAAAAAAAAAAATGAAGCCTTGTTCACAATTGGTAGGAATGCCCATTAGTGCAGGTACCCTGAAAATCAGCATAGAGAATTCTCAAAAACCTAAAAATAAATCTTCCATAGAAATAGCTATCCCACTCTTTAGCATATGTTCAAAGGATTCACCATTTTACTCCACAGATACCTAATCAGTAAAGTTCAAAAATACCTTATTTACAACAGTCAGGAAATTGAAATGACCTAAATGTCCTTCAACAAATGAAAAGATAATGAAACTGTTGCTTGTATATACTTGTATTTACGACTGACTACTTGTGACTGAATAACCTATCAGGAGCTTGCTCCTGGAGAAAATAATTCTTTCAGCAACCATTGACTGCCTGTATCTCTTCCTTAAAGGCCTTGGCATGTCAACTGGTATTCTTATTATATCAGTCTTATTTAGTCAATCATATTGTTGAGATTTCATGGGTGTAACCTCTGTGTCATGTCTAGAAGACACTAGCAGAAGATGCCCTGCTCCTTTGACTCTTAGAATCTTTCTCCCCCCTCTTTCACAATGTTTCTTTTGCCTTCAGTGAAAGGGTTGAATTGTAGATGTAGCAATTTGGTTTATGAACCCTGTGGTGATTTATTTTCTGCATTTTAACCAGTTGTACATCTCTGTAACATTCTCCATCTGCTGTAAAAAGAATCTTCTTTGATGGCAGGATGAGAACTATACTTATTTGCAGGTATAAGAATTAGTATTTAGATTGCATTTAGCTATTATACTGATTTAGGAAAGATAAAGTAGTAGGTTATCCTCTAGCCTCCATGACTAGGCTCTATGCTAGGTTTATAGTACCAGGCACAAAGTCCCTCCCATAGAATAACCCTTAAGTCCAATTAGCTGTAGGTAACTTCCAAAAAGTAAGCACCACTATTTCACTATTACAGATATCTTACTCTGTGGCTTGTTGATATGGTTTGCAGCTTCATAGCTGGGTAGGACTATTAATTGCTTTTGTCTGTTGCCTAGCATTTTTAATACTGTGAGAACCACTCTTCTGTGAGGAGGCTTAAAGGTCAGTTTTAGTTTTATTCCTTCAAATCTTGCTCCAAAGTCAAATCTTGGAGTCTTCAGCAATAAGGTCTTAACTTCAGATTCTGCTTACCAACCCAGGGCAATGAAATATCCTTTATTATGTATATACCCTGACCAACAATTGAAAGAGAGGTTTCTGGTGCCTGGCATTAGAAGTTTCACTAGATATTCTACAGTTTTGTGGTATAGCTTTTTTGAGTTCATAAAACTGTATAGAATTTTAGACCCGTAGTATTAAAAATTATTGCATTTATTTATGTATGTATACATATTTATCAGTATTTAAGTAAACATATAAAGTAATGTTTTACTATGGTTTCTTCAAGATCATTTGTGTTATCTCTCCTTCCTGCCTCTCCTTTATTTAATTTCCTGTGTGCTAGTGCTCTCTCCATTGGCTGTAATGTTCAATTTTCACTACTCAATATTTCCAATAATCACTATAGGAGTAAGTAAGGCTTTCCTTCTAGAGTAAACTCTGAGTCAGGTGAAATAAGAATGATTTTATGAATAGAGTTTTACATATATATATATATATATACCAGACATTATTGGACATTTTTCAGGTAAAATTTTGTTCTACCTGTTTAAGGAATAAAAAGTTAAATTTCTTCACCTAATGTCTACTCTGTCAAGATATATGCACAGAATGTTTATTCTATTACAGCCCACCTCTCGTATTTAGATTTCAGTCTATTTTATTAATTGATTACAATCTCTCTTACATATAATAATTTAGGTATAACTTTATAGACTGAGAATATTTCTAGGTCTGAATGATTACCAACAGTATTGTTGGGTAAAGTACTAACACATTAACAAAGAATAATGATTTATAGGTACCTCATAACAGTCTTCAGACAACATACAACTTTACAAAATCATTTCTATGCCCTTTAGGAGTTTAAAGCCTCATGAGAATATTAAAATTTATACATTTAGAGACCCACCTGTTGCCATTAGGCTGTAGAAACACAGAGGCCTACCTTCTGACACACAACACATCACTGAAGGAGGAAAGCATACAGAGGCCCGCTATGCAGTGTGGGCAGGAAAGACATCTAGAGACATGCTTGTCACCACATGGCATGGGTACACAGAGAACACAGAGAAGACTGCCTTCTGCCATACAAAGCAGCATGGGAGGAGCAAGATATTCAGAAACCTGCCTGCTGCCATACCACATGGGTTGGCTGAGGAGAACACCCACAGACATGCCAGCCTCGTGACCTGTCCACAGCCAGAACCACTACAATGTTCAAGTATGTGGTGGACTGTGGACAGACAGGAGAGAAGAAAAGTGGAATAGTTTAAGAATTATGAAGAGAGATGGTATTGGAGACTTGAAAGGACCCTGGTCTAAGTAGCCAGCCCTGCCATTTGAGGTCAAGGTGAAATCTTAGCCTGTACTGCCTCTGAAAGCCATGTCTGGACCCCTGACCATGCAACAGCAAGGGGTCTGTTTCTATATCCATGATTCATGTTACCACTAGAGACCATGCAGACACCCATGATCTGGGCAGTTGTCTGGGTCCAGGTAAATGTCCAAGGGTTGTGGACAACTGGCTGGCCCCACCCCTTATAGGCTGGGACATTCTGATCCACCTCTCCCTGGCTGCAGCACTCAGGAGTAAGAGGGAGAACTGATGCTATCCTCTGCTGGCTGGGGCATTGGTTGAGCCAGGCTTGACAGTGCTGAAGAGCTTACCCTAAAATGATGTGAAATCCTAGGAACTAGCAGGATATCAAGTCTGTGCTCAGCACTGTATAGAGTCCATGGAATTGGTGCTTAATAGGCCCTTGAAAGAATACAAGCAACAAAATCCAGAGCAATATGAAACTTTTAGAACCCTACTACAGCAAGCCCTGGAGAGCCTAACTCAGTTGAAACACACACACACACACACACACACACACACACACACACACACACACAAATATGATCATAAATCCAATCCTATAAGGATGATAGAAGACTATTTCCTAGACAGGTATCTCTAGACTATGGCATCTCCAACATTTGGGGTCTCCAAGGCAATCCAGGCTTCACCTTCACAGTTTCAACCAATGGCATCTCAAGGCCAACATGCAGGGACACTCCTGCCACATCTCTGGCTTCAGCACTTTTCCTTAGTCACAGGGGGAGATTTCATAACCATTTTTTTCTATTCTTGACTCTAAAGCCAGAACCATATGGCAGATATGCCAAGTTCTGCTGCTTACTGGTCCTGGACATACTCCCCTTGCTCAATTATATCTTCATCAACTTTCTGATCTCTCTGGTTACCATCACTGCCTAAGTTTGGCTGTTATGGAGCTCCATATGAAGACCAGATTGGCCTCAAATTCAGAGATCTATGTACCTCTGCCTCAGGAGTGCTGAGATTAAAGGTGTGAACCTCGATATCAGGCTGAAAACCACTTGGAAGCTTACCTGGGTGGGCTCTTGTCCTGGGGTCTCTAATCTTGTTATTCCATTTAACATCAGGATTTTTTAAACAAATCTGGTTATCCGCTTTGAACACAGGATTTAGCTCCATTCCATTTTTCAGTGGCTCTTCTCCTTGCCCCCAGAACTGTATATTTTGCATTTTTCTTTGCTCAGTGTGCTTGTGTTCATTAAGGATCTTCATAAGAAATCTATCATTAATCACTAAAGAGTGACACATCAGAGTCAATATGAGGCTGTTTTGAAATTTCCTCTTCTGGTGCAATTAATCCAAAACTCTTAAACTTTGCCTCAGACAAACATTTTGGCAAAAACAAAACAAACAAACAAACAAACAAAATAATTTTATATCACAAGAAAGACCTCTAGGCCACATATTAATATTCTCCTCTGGATCATCTTGAGTTGGGCCCTTCAATCACCTTCAATACCATCATTTTCCATACTCATACTAGTATGGCCCATTAAGACATGTTTAGAGCATTCTACTGCTTTCCTAATTCAAGGTCATGATCTTCCGAACAAAGCAAGGTCTGGCCTATCACAACAATACCCCAATCCCTCTTACCAACTTCTGTCTTAGAGTTTCTATTGTTGTAGAGACAACATGATCACAGGAATCACACAAAGAAAAATATTTGGGCTAGCTTATAGTTTAAAGGTTTAGCCCATTATCATCGTGGCAGAAAACATGGTGGCATATAGAAAACCGTGGTCCTGGGAAGGTAGTTGAAAGTTCTACATCTTGATACACAGGCAGAAAGAAGTAACATTTAAAATAATGTTGGCTGTGTTTTTGTCTTATAGATCCTTTATTATGTTGAAATATTTTCCCTCTGGTTCTACTGTCTCTAGAACAATTATCATAAAATCATGTTTGATTTCATCAAGAGTTTTTTATGTTATTTTATTGCAATTATTGTGCATTTTTTCTTTAGGTCAGTTTATATTGTTTATTATATTTTTTGCCTTATGTATGTTGTACTAAACAGATACTTCTAAAATAAAACCAACTTAGTCATGGTGAATAATCCACTTGATATGGACTTGTATTTGGTTTTCTAGCATTTTATTGAGGATTTTGAATTTGTTCGTCTGCGATATCAATCTGTAGCTTTGTAGGATTTATTTATTTATTTGTTTGTTTGTTATATCTTTACCTCATTTGGGTATTAAAGAAATACTGGATTCATACACTGACTTTAAAACTTGATCCTTCTTTTGAAACTGCCTCATGATTGGTTGTATTTCTTGTTTAAAAATATGATATAATGCTGCTCAGAATCCATCTGAACTGGATACTCACATTTGAAAAGCTTTGTCATTTACTCAATTTCTTTATTTGTTATAGGTATGTTTACGTTGTTGGACTCTTCTTGGTTCAGCTGAGGTAGATTTATCTATTTCTTTTAGAATTTTCCATATCATGATGTAGAGATCTTTACAGTATCCCTTATAATATTTGTGTTTCTTCAGTGTCTGTTGTACTGTTTCTCTGTTCTTTTCTGATTCTGTTCATTTGAATCATCTTTCTTAGGGTTAGTTGTATCAAGAGTGTGGTGGCTTGAATAGGGATGATCCCATAGACTCCTGTGTTTACTTGGCCTATAAGGAGTGGCACTATTAAGAGGTTTGGCCTTGTTAGAGGGTGTGTGTCACTGTGCTGTGGACTTTGAGGCCTCCTATGCTCAAGCTACTCCCAGTATAATACACAGTCTTTTTCTGATCTCTGAGGATCAAGAAAGAGAACTGGAAGCTCCTTTTCTAGCACTATGTCTGTACTGATACTACTATGATTTGAATCATGATGATAATGGACTAAACCTCTAAAACTTCAATCCAGCCCCCAGTTAAATGTTTTTTTTAAGAGTTGTCTTGGTCATAGTGTCTTATCACAACAATAAAACCCTAAGACAAAGCGTCTATCAGTGTTATCTTTAAGAGCTAGCTCTTTAAATTCATTGATTCTGTGTATTATTTTCTTTGTATTTCATTAATTTCTTCTTTGGTTTTTATCATTTCTTTTCATCTACTGGTATTATTTGTTCTTTATTTCCAATTCTTGAGTTGCACTATTAAGTCCTTCATTTTTTTCTTTTGCTGAGCATTTAATGTAAACTCTTATAAACTTCCCTTCTTTATTTGTTTTGTTTGTTTGGTTGGTTAATTGACTTTTTTGTTTGTTTGGTTAGTTGGGGTTTGTCCCAGAAAATTTGCTGTGTTGTGTTTTCAATTTTACTTAGTTCCAAAAATATTTTTAAAACGCTATCTCCATAGTCTTGAATGAGCCACACCTGTGAGATATTTTCTTGATTAGTAATTGATGTTGGAAAGCTCAACCCAGTGTAGATAATGCCATAGTGCCACCCCTGGGTAGGTGAACAAGATTTGTATGGCACCTGGAGTCATATTTATGTCCATGACCAAACCCATTTTACCATTAGAGGATATAGGGTTGTCCATGAATTTTGATGCCACCAGAATCTATGTTGATGTCTGTGGTCCATTCCAGAAGCATTGGGGGAATCCATGGTATATGCTGCTGCTGAATAAAAGGGGCAAAAAGCTTCTTTTCAGTGGTATTTCAGATGACTGTCGTCTCATAGTTGAGAATGAAGGACATAGAAGGCTTCTGTGACAAGTTCTTCACCACCTCTGGCCCCACCAGAAGAAACAGTCTATTCAGGAAGTCATTGAATAGAATGCTTAAATATTATGATATGGATGCTGAAATGTACCTCTTCACAGTTTATGGCTTCTGGAAGCTGTGGGGATTGTGAAGGACTCAGTTTCCTTTAAGTGGCTTACTACTGAGCATTTGACCATGCTCCAGTTACTAAATAGGCAACACAAATTGGACTTGGTATTATTTTGCCTTTATTCCCCTTCTCTTGTCAAATCACACACACAAACAGATACACACACACACATTTCATATTGCACTCTATTAGTTTATACAATTATCCTCATACGTACACATTAAATATTTGAAATTTTGGATGAACAAAAATCAGTTCAATTGTGAGATGGTTGAGGAGTTAAAAATACTTGCTGCTCTTCTTCAAGAGGAACTGGCTTAGGTTCCTAGCATTTAGAGGACATCCAAATGACTTATTCTGAAGTCTGCAGGCACCAAGCACATAGCAGGTGCACATACATTTTTCATGCAGGCAAAATGTGTGTACACAATAAATAAATCTACTTTTAAAATTAGAAAAAATTTCAAGTGGAACTCTGTAAAAAAAAAAAATATATATATATATATATATATATATATATATCCTACTTGATATGTGTTTGTGTGTGTGTATCAAGCAGACTAAGAAACATGTGAACTTGAGATATTTTAAAAACCCATCCATTTCAGACAAAAATAAATAGAGTAAAATAAAATAAAAAATTAACAATTAGCTTCACACACATATGTGAGAACATTAAATAAATAAATATTCATTTGAGGGCTATGGGTAGCTTCCAGATGTCACAGAAAAAAGAAAGACATTGAATGACAGTTTAATAAGAGATGAAAAATTATCTAAAGTTTAAAATATATTATAGCTATAATGTATTATGGACAAACTATGAAATATATAAGACCAAGAAAGAATTCTAAAAATGACAAGGGAAAATTCCAAGACACATTTAAGTGAATTCATGACTAGACTCGTAGCACAATCAGAACAAACCTGTTATACATGAAGAGAAATTAGATAACATATTCTAACTGCTGACAGATTATCTTCCCAAAATACAACCAAAATAATTTATTGAGCAAAGCTATCCACCCAAAATGAAGAGAAGTAGTGTTTTTCAAGAGAAGCAAAAATACAAACGAATATGTTTACCATTAAACTCACCTTGCAATTGTGATTAAAAGAGTTCTACAGTCAGAAAAAATGTTAAAGAAAATTACCATTATGAGAATATTTGCAAATATAAAATTTATGTGAAGAGCAGTTACAATGATAAATTCAAAGTGTCAAAATTTTAAAATTAAAATAGATAAACACTAGAATAAATGATATGAAAACTAATAAAATAGCTATAGGAAGAAACAAATGATATTAAAAAAACAAGAATAAAATTTGCAAAGTAACAGGAATATATAATAAATTGATAATAACCATGAATGTATAAAATTCCACAAAGACTATGAATAAGAAAAATAAACTGGTTACAAGAAACTGAAATCATCATCACTAAAGCCATACAGAATGTAATTTTTTATAAGTAGAAGGATATTCTTCATCAAAAGAAGAAAAAGTGAGCAGTGTGTATACATAAGACAAATTAGACTTTAATTACGTCTTTGAATATTTTGCCTGCATTTATGTGTGTTTCACCTGGAACTAGAATTATAGATGATGATAAGGTGTCACGTGGATGTTGGAAATTGAACCATTATCCTCTCCAAGAGCTATAAATGCTCTTATCAGCTGTGCCACCGCCTAGTCTTGACAAAACAGACTTTAAGACAAGTGTACAAAGACAAATACTTATGTAATATAAATAATTTATTTCAATGAATGTGTATTCATCTAGTACTAGAGAAACCAATCTTACATAACAAACAAGAGAGCTAAACAAAGAGTTATAACCCAAAGAACAATAGTGGAAAATTGCAGACTTCGGTTTCATCATTTGCCAAATCATCTTGAAAAAAATGAACATGAACACAAGACTGAAAAGAACACAATTAACAGATATTTAAAGGGTATGTCAATAAGCAGGTGAAGCAAACACATTCTTTCATCAGCATATAAAACATCCCTGAAGACAGACTTCAAATTAAGCCACGGAACAATTTTAACATATAAAAACATGAAATTTATATCTTTTTTGACCACAAGAGAATAAAAGCAGAAATCATCTGTGATTGCTAATCATAATTTTAAACTTGACTGTGTTGGAAGATGCCTAGTGGAGAGACTCTTCAATGCATTTCTAGAGAGGGTTAAATCACTAATGATCTTAATCAATAGGTATAACTATAGATTTTTTACATTTTTTAAGAGATTACTAGGATTTGTTGAAACCCAGTGTGTCCATGAGGGCTTACATTTGAAAAGGACCATTAGTAAATATCACCTACGGTATTACTCAGTGGTGAAATAGTGGGAGTGAATATAGGCTCAGAGAAAAGAAAGAGCTTGCTTACATTTCTAGAAAGCAAGTACAAAGAGATCCATATTAAGAAGATTGGAATAAATACCTAATCTTTGGGGACTGATAACTTTGATTGGCAGTTTAATTAGATCAAGAAATGCCTGGGGCATTGATGAATCACACCTGTGAGCTTGTCTGTGAGGGTGTTACAAGAGACAATTAACTGAGAAGGGATGACTCACCTCTGAGTGAATAGCATCCTATGGGCTGGTTACTGAAAGAAAAGAGACAAAAGGCAAAGCCAGAAGAGTAACCACATTTATGCTCTCTCCTTCACTGTTTACCCAGATGTGAGCAAGTACCTTTGTGCTCCTGCTATCCTGCCTTTCCTATAGTGATGAACTGTACCCTCTCAGATTATAAACTAAAAAATATTCTGTCTCTCGCAACATTTTTGTCAGGTATTATATAGCAGCAAGAAGAAATACAGCCAACAATAATCCTTAAATCATACGTGGTGTCACATACCCAAAAGCTTCAGAAGTGTTCAGAAAATTATGAAAACATCTTGTAACAATAACAGAATTTATCTGACAGCAATCAGTATAGACAAACTCTCAGGTAGAATGTTTAACACTGTTATTTAACTAAATTTAATGAGTTTGGAAACAATAAAATAATTTGGTATCCACAAAGAAAATTTATCATGAGTTTGAAACAATTAAAAAAATCAGAAAGAAATTTTTGGCTGAGCACTATACTTGGCAGAAATTAACATTTGATGCATTATTACTTTTCATATTACTGTGACAAAAAAATCTGCCTAAGGCAACTGAAGAAGAGGAAGTTTTATTTTGGCTCACAATTTGAGGGCATAATCCATCAAGGTGTGATTGCATGGTAGTAGGAATATGAATCAAGATCATGCATGCTACATTTACTATGAGGATACAGAGAGATAACCTCTAGTGCTTAGCTCAGTTTTTTGTTTGTTTGGTTTTGTTTTTTGTTTTGGATTTTTGGGGTTTTTCCTTTTGTTTTGCAGTCTGGACTTCCAGGGTATAGAACATGGTGGCTAGCATAAAGTGTTTATGTGTGTGTGTGTGTGTGTGTGTGTGTGTGTGTGTGTGTGTGTGTGT
>JANHMN010000005.1:61536096-61574812 GCA_030674055.1 Rhabdomys pumilio | reverse complement strand
TGTGTGTGTGTGTGTGTGTGTGTGTGTGTGTGTGTGTGTGTGTGTGTATTTCTGTCTGTCTGTCTGTCTGTCTGTGTAATGGGAGCTCGTTAACTAAACTCATGTAGAAAATCTCTTACACATATTCTCAGAGTTTTCTTTCCTATATCCTTCTGCATCCTATCACTTTTACAAATCAATCACAAACCCACAATTTCTCAACATTAAAACATATCACCTTTTAAAAATTGTTTTATTTACATTCGAAATGTTGCTCCCTTTCCTGGTACCACCTTGAAGAGTTCTTCACCCCACCCCCTCCCCTTTGTCTCTGGGAGGGTACACCCCCACCACACTTTTAAACCATATTCTTCTATCTCTCATACCCATAGGCTCATAGCCATTCCTTAAGGAAAAATATCTTCATGAGTTTTTATAGTATTTAAAAGTTCCAAAAAATGCACAATTGTGTAGATCTTTCAAGCTCCATTAACACCATCAAAAACTTCTCACAGAAATGCCCAAATACTTGTTTCTTAAGTAATTTCAGTTGCTGACCAATTGACAGTATTAAACTAAAGAATCAGTGATCTCAAACACAAGATGTTTGCAAGTAAGCATTTGAAAACAAACCAAGGTAAAAAGTGAAGACAGATTACACGAACATTCTAGTATAGTTTTCGAAAGAAAATACTTGGATATTGGTGTTTTAAAATAATATGAAGACATTGAAGGGTTAAAAATTAATCAAGAAATTTTTGAATTCAGAAAAAGTTGTCAATGTACAAGAGAGGGTTAATATAAGCAGTTAAATTTACTCTATGAGAAAATATACACAATTTCACAAAAATTAAAAATAAATGAAAAAATTTCCAGGTTATAAGAAAAAACATGTAATATATAAGAATGCACTAACTTTTCCTTTGTTTTGGAAAAAAATTTTATAATCCAGGAGAAAATGTTATTGATATTTTGCAAAACTTTAAAACTTTAAATGGATATAATTCAAGATGATAATATCCTTTAACTCTAAGAATATATAGTGAAAGTAAATTTGTAGTCTAAGATATTTTCTGCAAACAGAAGACAAGATTAGTCACACTTCTCTTAGATAAATGTAAAATAAACTTTAAACCAAAGGCAGTTAAAGGATGCAAGGACTATTATATGATTATGAAGCATACATCTCAGCAAAAGAAAATAACTCTAGATAATACAAGTACCCAGTATCAGAACTCCATTTACAAAGAAGATTTTAATAGACCCAAAAAGATAGGTAAAAACCAATGCAATAAATAATTGGAACTTTTAATATTCCATTTTTGGAAACTGGCAAATAATCTAGATAGAAACCCAACAAAGAAATAGCCTACAAACATTTATCTTAGATATAATGTATGTAGCAAACATCAATAGAATGTTATAGAGCATCACATTCAATGACTAAAGAATACACATTTTTCTCATCAGCTCCTAGAGCTTTTTGCTGAGATTAAGTGTGTGATATGTTATAAAGCAAGAACAAGAAGCATTTTGTATATCTATTCCGTATATAATGTAATAGCATAAGAAATTGATAACAAGAACACCTACAAAAATACACAAAAAAACATATAAAATTGCATTTTAGATATCATCTCAATCATGGAAAAGGGAAAATTGAATTTTTAAAAATTCCTAACTCAAATGTATATATAAATATAAGTAATAAAATCTATGAGAAAAATATGAAAAATGGAAGTTCATAGCAATTAATAACCACATCAGAAAGTCTAGTATAAGAAAAGGCAATACAAAAAGAGATAGAAAGATAAACAAATAACACTAAAGATGTTTTAAAAAGCCTTGCGGGGTACCATTACCTTATGTTTGCTTAAATTACATGTAACACACATACACACACACACACACACACACACACACACACACACACACACACACTATTAAATGAAGTTATACCATTTGGACTGAGAATGCTACCCCACAAGAAAGAGCCATAGATTATATGACAGGCACAAGAAATATGCTTTAGAATAGTGGGCCAGGCTAGTCCAACAGACTCTAAAAACAACATAGACTATTGCTGATGCCCTTAGTTGCTTCCTAAATGATGAAGTTAAGTCCCAATTACTGAAGACATTGCATACTTTTGAGACAAAGCTAAGCAGATTCTAAATGGATCTGTCCTGAAAGCCTAATTATTGAGTTTGTCACAGTATAACCTGCCAATGGAGAAAATTAAGCTATAGACTTACCCTGCTGTGACACTTATAAACCACAATGACCAACATAGCAAGATATCATAAGGGGGCACTAGTGGTCCTACTAGATTAGAAGCTAATAGCTGTCTAGTTAGATGTAAGGTTAGCTTAGCCAGGGGGAAATAATACTAAGGTATTAGAAACCTAGCCAAATACTTGGGGCTAGTGTGGTGATGGAACTAAAAGTAGAATTTACTATCATGGCTTTGGTAAGCTAGTATAATTCCTAGTTACATTCTCAATACTTACCCTTACGTCTATGTGCAAGTGTAGCTCTTGCCTCTCATTAAGGAGTCTTCTCTCAGCAATATATATATATATATATATATATATATTGCATTGCAGGAAACCACAACTGAACAAAATACAGAGAACAACTGATATATTTACAACACAAATCCTGTACCTAAGACTAAGGTAATATCATAGAAGATTTCATGGAAGTGTTGTAAGAACCATAGGAAGAGAAAGTCAGCTGCGAGATTGTCACCTAAAAATGACATGGATGCTATGCCAATAACTCAACAATATAGCCACCTAAACAAGACAACATCAATAGAGATGCTAAACTGCAAGGGTGAAATCACATGCCCCATCCCTAGACAAAGAAGTATAGGCAAAGAATGACTGCTGAGAGAGGGAGAAAATGACTCCTGAACAGTAGCATGCATGAATTCATTGTTCTCCTGCTTTCTAATTATGGATCTTATGTTAATTCCCCTGCTATGACAGACTGTGTGTTCAACTGTGAACCAGAATAAATTTGTTCTCCTTTGAGGTGATTTTGTGAGAGTATTTTATCACAGCAATATGAAAAATATATACAAAGATGTGATCAAGCATGTATTCCACCAGACAGAGGACAGACTATCAAACTAGGTAGCAATTCTAAATTCCAACTTTGTGAACCAGTGAGTTTACTGGAGTTGTTGAAAGGAGTATGGGGAAGTTGGTACTGAATGGCAGCATAATCACTGAAATGTAAAAAACAAACCCCAAAACACAACTTGGAGATGACTTAAAAGAGCCTTATCCCTGGACATCGCCCCATTACTTTCATGCAGTTCAACAGATTGAGTGGATAGTGTCCTGTACAAAGCCTGTCAGAGAATCTTCCAGCTAGGTCTACTGGTCACAACCTCTTTTTCCAACACTTGCTTCCTGATTTTATAACTTTGGGGAAATACCTCATAAATCTCGTTAGTTTCAGGTTCTCAAGATCTCTAAGGTTGTTTACTTCCTGAGTTTTATGAACCTTCTCCCTAAAGGAAGGAATACCTTCAATTTGAAATAAATTGCTACAGAATACTCTACCACTTCTTCTGACTGTTAGAGTTTCCTCTTTTTGATTTTTTTTTTTTAGCCTTGGAGTGGCAACATAGATGTTCAATCATGCCTAAACTTTGAGCAACTGTATTACAAAGACAGAAATGTGTTCATGAATCTCTATGGCACACTTCTCATTGTAATATTAAGTTTCTTTCTATGATCAATTGAGGTTGACAGTCCCAGTGATCTATGAGTATAAACACAAATATTTAGAAGGCCATTTGATAAGAACATTACATCCATTTTACAAGGCAATGTCCATGGCTTCTCCAATGGGGTCTATGATGTGACTAGACATAGATTTTTGTATTTGCTTACAGTACCAGATGTGCATTCCCTTATATGAACCAGGAATTTAATCCAAACAGAAAGCAGGTGGTTGTGCCTTTAATAGTCATGTTACATTTTTGTTAGTGAGATCAAGTTGTCTGGCATGTTAATACTATATCATACAAGATTTATAGTGAGGCAGAATTGTTGATAACAAATTCTTTCCCGGAAAGCCACATGACAACTTCCAGGATGATGAAAGCCAACTAGCACGGAGTGTGTTTTCAATTAGTCCTAGTTTGATTTCTTCATGTCCTTCAGCTAAAGTATGTAGTGTCTTCAGCAATAGGATCTAACTATGTAGTTTGGGCAAGTAACCAAGAGCAGGAGTGATGGCTTCATCAGGCAATGGGCTATCACATAAGGTTCTGATTTTTGTTGGATTTTGTTATATAGTCACTTGTACATCTGTTGTTCTCACAGAGTTGACCAAGTACTTGCAAAGTCTCCTTTTCTCACTGAGCCATTCATAAAGTGAGGCATTTCAATAGAGTTCAACTGTAATTACAGAATGTCAGAGGCCAAGTCTCTTGAGTTACTATTATCATTGTAGATTTTATCTCAGTCCACTGGCCTCTTTTTCCCCACTCCCACCCCCTTGTTTTTTTCTCGTCACATGATGTCAGTGACTGTGTGCATTGTTAAGGCTACCCATGCCCTTTGGTAATCCTGCTTATACCATTTATATACCAGGAATCTACAGAAATGGGCACCATCCCTTTTAACACTTTATCTGCCTTAGCCATTGATCCAGTCACTGAAAGGTGCTCAGTGGCTCAAAAACAAACAAACAAACAAACAAAAAAAAAAACACTGGCCCTAAGACAGCCTGTATTACATTAGTGACCGGGCATACAGACAATACAAAACTTATATAAATATTTATATAGTTATTGATTTTCTGCCACCATAGGAACAGGCTTTATTGAAAGATGATTGCTGAGATTTTATTCTAAAAAACGTTACCTATAGGCTCACTTCTTTGTCCCCAGAGGGTGGTACAGTTTGGGAAGATTGTAGAACCCATAAGAGACAGAGCCTTGTTGGTGAAAGTATATCACTGTGGGTCATCCTTGAAGCTTTATTTTCCTACTTTACTTCCTATTCACTATCTGCTCCCTGGTTATGGAAGCAGTATGACCATTCAGCCTCCTGTTCCTAACAAAATGAACTGTGACTTCATGGTGAAATTGTAAATCAACATAAAGCTTTTTTTCACTATGTTTTATCATGGCAGCAGAAAAATTACTAAACCAGCTTCCAATGTAATGTTTAATGTACTGTTTTACTGTTATAGAGATGGGGCAAGTGATAGATTCCATTTATTGCAGTGCTTTATATATAGCTAGAAATTGCTGTTCTAAAAATACATATTGAGATTCTGTACCTTTTCATGATGGGGTTCAAGACTGTATTGAAACAACTTGGTTAGGCTGTTTCATTCACACCTCTGAGGTATGGATTCACAAGCTTATGATGACTTTTAACAGAAAGGGATTATGGGAAAGAGGAACAAATAGCTACACATCTGCTTAGCTTATCCTTTGAGGATACTGGCTTATTCAAAAGGCTCTTAAGCCTTTTTTATCCTAGTTCTACATGACATCTGTGGTGATTTAAATGAAAATGACCCCCAATAGGCTCATAGGGAGTGGCCCTATTAGCAGGTGTGGCCTTGTTGGAGTAGGTGTGGCCTTGTTAGAGGAAGCATGTCACTATGGGTGGGCTTTAGAGTTCTGAAAGCTCAATCTAGAGTCACCCTTTTCCTGCTACCTGCTGATCAGGATGTAGAACTCCCAGCTTCTACATCAGCACCATGTCTGCTTGAGTGCTACTAGGCTTCCCATACTATTTCCTACTCCACTTCATGACGACAATGGACTAAATTTATGAACTATGATCTAGCTACAATTAAATCTTTTCTTTTATAAGAATTGGTGTCATGGTGTCTCTTCACAGCAATAATATCCTAACTCAGACAACATCTCTCTTTATCAAGTTAAATAAAGAATAGGTAACTTTGCCAGTCATGGTAATGAGTGAAATCCGCTATTTACAAAGGATCACAAGAATATCCTCAGCTCTTTTATATTATTATTATTATTATTATTATTATTATTATTATTATTATTATTGTTATTATTATTATTATAGAGTTTTAAAGATAACTTTGTTAGATACCATATACATCTTACTGTATCATAATACTCTTAATCATATAAGTTTATACCTCTGCCTAGGCCTTGAATCCCCTCGAATTCCTGAGAATACCTATCATTCTCGCTCCTTGAGATGTGCCTGTAACTTTTAGAAGATTTAATAACTCTATAAAGCAGGCTAGAGAGATGGCTCAGGAGTTAAGAGTACTGATTGTTCTTCCAGAAGTCAATTCCCAGAAACTACATGGTGGCTCATAATCTGTAATGGGATACAATTCTTTCTATTGATGTGTCTGAAAACAGCAACAGGGAACTCACATACATAAAATCTTTAAAAGAAAAGAATCTATAAAGCATTGGGAGGTTAGCATTATGTAACAACATAATTTTACAGAGCTTGAACAAAATATCTGAAGAAACACTGTCATACATTTATATATATATATATATATATATATATATATATATATATATATATTCAGAAGCAACAGCAACAAGAACAAATAAAGATAATTAGTGAATATAGCATTTTTTCAAGATACTAAACAAATGTGCAAAAAAAGTGGTATAAATATATACCAATAGTGGTCTGAATTGAAAATGGGAAAAGTAACTAAGTATAAATATGGCAAAGTGTTGAAATATCTCTGCAATGAAAATTACAGAACTGTCTTCATGCTTACTTTCCTTCTCCATGCTGGGATTTTGTCTGGTCTGACCCTGTGGAGGTCACGTGCATTTTACTTCAACTGCTATGAATTCATATGTGCAGCTGTTCTCATGTGTCTGGACAACGTTGCCTTCTAGTCTGAAACCATCTGTTCGTCACAATCTTTCTGACCCCCTTTATCCTCCACTTCTAACTAAGGACCTATTGGTAGTTGATCATTACTGGGAGGGGAGCAGTCAGTTTTCTTTAATATGCAGTGCCTGGTAAATATATCACCTTTCAGTGAAGACAACACACAGAGAATGTGTGGGTAGTGTTGACTAAACTTTGTGGATTTAACCAAAAATGAAATTAAAAGGACAATATGGAGTTGGGTGGGTGGAGAGGAGGGACAGATCTGGGATGAGTATAGCTATACTGTGTAGATGTATATTTTCAAAACACAACTCTCACACACAAAGACTCAGGAATCATTGGGTAAGAGGTACCAGAAAGATTGTAAGGGCCAGAGGATCTGAGAGTTTACTGTAATGTTGTGACTTCTAGTAATACCATAAGCTATACTCGTAAACCCTTATTTAGTTTTCTATTGCTGAGGAGAGATACCATGACCATGACAACTCTTATAAAAGAAAGCATTAGTTGTGGATTACATACAGTTTTGGAGGTTTAGTTGACTAAATCATTTGCAAAGAGCAAAGCAGCACACAGGAAGACATGTTGCTGGAAAAGTACCTGAGAGTTTAATATCTGGTTCTGCAGACAGAGAAAACCATGGGGCCTGGCTTGGGACTTTGAAGCCCCAAAGCCCACCCCAAGTGACACACTTCTTCCAACAATGCCTAACCTACTCTACCGAGGCCACACTTTCTAATCCTGCTCAAGTAGTGCCACTCACTTATGACTAAGTATTCAAACATATGAGCCTATGGGATCCGTTCTTATGCAAACCACCACACTCACCAACATGATTAACTGAAGTCCATATGAAGAAAAACAACAAAACAAGCAAACTAACATGGATGAGTGAAAGCCTCAATCTTAGATAAAGAACTACTGGGAGCTGAGGAATGATAAGAGCTGGAGAAACCATCCTCTACAGAATAGATCACACCAAAATGATTAGGCAATACCAAATGGTTGGCCCTGAAAACATACATATATAAGTACAAACTGAGGTCTGTATATTATTATTTGAGGCCACAAAGTTTGAAAAAAGAAGAAATTATATATGGAAAAGTTTGGAGGGAGGAAAGAAAAGGGAGAAATGCAGCAATTATATTATAATTTTAATAATAGGACTTTGTTTTTAAATGTTAGTTTCAGTATCAAGCATGTGTAATCACAGTACTCCTATGATGAGATAGGAAATGGATACAAAATTCGTAGAATCTCATGGCTCAACTGACCTGACATGCACAAAGGTAAATATCAAAAAAGAGATCCTGATCTCACACATACCAAAAAAAAAAAAAAAAAGAGGAACATGAAGACTGACAATATCGGTTGTCTTCTGGCCTTGACATGTGCATCATAGCTAAAATGCATCCACATTCACACACTTGAAAGCACACATCACACAAACACACACACATATCACAAATACAAATATGCACAATTTAAAATAAGCAATATTATCAATGAGTGTCATGTTTATTGCAGCTTTATTCCTAACAGCCAACACATATCATTAACCTATGGAAAGATAAATAATAAAACATGTCACATATACAGAATGATGTTATGTTGTAGATACAAACTATATGTAAAAAGTGCCAACTGTTGAATGCTTGGCCCCTAGCTGGGACAACAAACCACTAAGAGGTGATTGAATGAAGGATCTTATTTAATCTGTTTATTATTCCATCTCATGAACTCATAAAGTGCTGGTGCTATTGAATTGTAAGAGGAAAGATGACACCTATTTTGATGAACTAAATCTCTGGTGATTAACATTTGAGGTATGTATCTAATCACATGTTGCTTTTACTCTCTTTCAGTCTTCCACTTTGTCACAAACTTCTCATTGTAATGACTTTTGCTTGCCACGGGCACAAAAACAGTAGAGCTAGCCATGCATGAAATGAAACTTCTGAAACTATTAAGCAAAGTAAATCCTTTCTTCCTCAAGTTATTTTCTTGGGTATTTTCTCACAGCAATGGAAAACTAAATAAAGCAAATTGAATACAACTCAGTCTTTACAAACAAATGACATATACACAGAATGGTGTATATGTTGCTAGAGCAATGGTTCAGTGTTTAAGAATACTTCTTATCCTAGCACCCAAAAGAAAGTACACAATCATTTCTAATTCCTGATGCTGTCTTCTGGCCTCCACAGGCACCAGATATACAACAGGTTTGCAGGCATACCTGCAGATAAAACACACCTACACATAAAATAATATAAATTAAGCTAAATAAAATAAATCTAATACAAATCTCATAAAAGTAATGTTAATACATAATACAATATAGATGAATATTGGGAGGGAGCATTCTGCTAAATGACAAACCAATCACAGAGACACAAATGTTGCAGATTTAGTCAAATAATGAAAAATAGTAGAGATTCCACTTATCTGAGATATATTAAATAAAATTCATAAAAGAGGTGAGAATAGCAATTATTATGAATTGGGAGAGATTATTGACGAGGAATTTTTCAGTGTGATAAAGTTCCAATTATTCAGATGAATAAAATTTGAACACTTATTGGACCAAAAGCATTTTAAGAATTTATATGACCTTTGAAATGACCTTACCACACAACAAATAGAACATAAATGCAATAATATATATATATATTATTTATGTATGTGTATACATATGTGGCTGTTTGCATGTGACTGTAGACTCATCGAATTGTACATAGTGTGTGTTTGATTTTGTGACATAATTATAACTTAATATATAATTTTCAAAAATTTAATTTTACTATTGATTCCATTTTTGTTCTACTTTTCACCATACTTAACTTACTAAATAAAATGTTGCAAAAAATTTGGAAAATATAAACATGTCCACTTCTATATTCTGCATAACTTGGACATGGTCTCTTGCTCTTAAAAGGTACCAAAGATTAAATGAGTAAATAACAAATGAATTAATGTGAACACTGTAGCTTGGAAGTAAGGAATTATAAGAAGAATCATATATCGTAAATGAAGTTAAAAAATACAATGAGAATACATGAAATACATGTTAATATAGCTTATGTCCAATAATACATATAATAGATTATATCCTGTAGCAAAATTTTATGTATTATATAAATGTTAAAATGATACTGTGATTAATATTATCAGTGTATAAAATGTCTTACAAAGTAATGGAAAATGTGCTTCTATGCTAAATCTTAAACTATCCATGTTTCATTGTCAAATAGGAGAGCAGAAAGTTTAAGTAGATTTATAAAGAATCAAATTCACATTAACATGAATGATAACATTTGAGGTGCTTTAAATGAGCATTTAATTAAAATTTAGTCAAGTGATAATATGGCAATTAAATATCCATTGTTTGCATTAGACTGCTTATCGAGCTTAATAAGCACATCAAAGATAGAAATCTACTTGTCCTGGGCTTCCCACATGGAGAAGCAGACTGTATTAAGAAATGTACAATTGATTTGAAAAGCAACACTAGGGTTGTGACCCATGCTAATTCATTTCACTGTATTCAATTCACAAAGCAAATATCAACCTCTATTTCTAAGTTGTAACATGAAACTGGTCCTTTTCTGCTATTTGCTCCTTCTTTAATGTCTTTTTCATTAGGAATACTAGCAATACCTGGAATCCTATAACATTCTGTGGATTTGTGTGTCCCCAGTGCTCAAGAGACAGGGTCATTATAAGAATATGTGGAACATCTATAAAATTCTAATATCAGAACTTTGTTTCTTTCCATTTCTTTTTCTCATTTATCTAGTTTAATTAAATCTTCAGTGCATCTTGAATCAATGCTCAGTTTTTAAGCAAGTATTCTTCTCCATTCTCCACCAATCATGTCCATACTCAGGTACTAAGGTAAAGCAAATCAGAAATAAATGTTCACTGAATGAGAATCATCTTAAAGTACTTGAAAAACATTTTCAGTAGCATTTCTGACAGAAGTGAATAGAAGTAGTGTAGTAAAGAGCAGGTGGTGTTGGATTCATTGTTGCCCTTCAACTCATACTAATTAAAACAGGCACTTGGAACAAGCCTTTGGGGAAGACTGACTTCTCATTTGGGCACAAAATGTAAAACACAGAATAGAAGCCTGGCATCTCTGCGTTAATTCTGTGTCTGTTTCCTTTAACTGCATCACCTGTTAATCTCTTCATATATGCATGTTAATCTCTCAAAGAGTATCTACCTATACTGTCTTCCCCTTTGAAAGATGAACAAAAAGAAATAAGTCACTTTTAAACCTAAAGTCAACCTGGATTCCAGGAAAAACAAAGTCTCAAATACAGACCACCTCCAAATGAGGACAATTATTTATGGTCCAGGCTGAACCTTATAGCAAGAATAATAACCATTTTATTACCTTAAACAAAAACACACTGCTGTGGAAAGCCCCAGCCTTCTATTTTGATACTAATTCCCCTTTCCTGTAAAGGACAGCAGAGGAGGTGTGAGTCATTACATAGGTGATTTCTAGAGAACCTTCTGCCCATCTTAATTTGTAAAATAAATGCTGGAGCCAGTGATTGGGCAGAGGAAGGGGAGGTAGAGAAATAAAGGCTGGGGAGAGAAGAGAGAGGGAGGACAACCAGAGGATGACTGAAGGAAGACAACAGAGGATGGAGACAATGACAGAGACGAGTGGGGAGAGAAGAGAGAGGACGACTGGGGAGAAGAGCGGAGAGAGAAGACTATATGGAGCAGGACAACTGGGAAGCAGGATGTAGAAGGACAAACGCAGGGTCTGGAAAATCCTCAAGTTATAAGGGTCTCATAGCTGGGGAACAGAGTAGTGTAGGGGTATCTGCCCAATCTATGCTTACAGAATATATTCATAATTACTGAGTCGTGTTTTCACTGACTGGTCATATTTGGATTGGAGATTTAAATATCTCCCATGACAACACACCTTTTTGAGAACACTGCCTAACCATGAGACAGTGATTAAACAGACCACAACTAGACCAGAAATATTTAATTATGCATACATCTCATTCCTTAACCAGTTCTTTTTATATAAATCTGAAGCTCATTTCACTGTCCAGAAAATGAACTTGAAATCACTGGCCCATTAATCTGTTCTTCCTCCTAGTTATTTTAATAAATATCTGTTAAGACCAGGATGAGCCTTTCCCCCAGTTGCTTTATACTGTATAAAACAGTAGCTCAGCATTTCTCTTGTCGTGAAAACTCATCTTCAGAGCAGTTTTTATCCATTTTGAGGATAGAGGATATAGGATCAATGAATACACAAGCAGCACTGTCTAGGAGACACCCCATGTAGCACAAACAAATGGATCCTGCAGGTGGGCATGACTTTTCAGCTTTCCTCATACCTCTGAGCCAGCAGTAGTCAGACTGACTGCAGTTTCTCCAACAGAATCCCAGTGAGTTTTGGGTTGTTATGTCACCTGTCCCCCAGAGAGTTCTTTTTGTCTATCTCAGCTTCCAAAGCTACAAATATGGTCATCTATGTTTCTGAACATGCTCATGACAGAGAACACACCAGTATCCCATAGAGAAATACTTTGAGATGATGAGAATATCTTATTTTCCATTTCTATAGTCTGATTAAAATTAGAAGCACATACTTAGGCTTTTTCCCCATTCTCTGCCTTCTAGCTTCTAAGGTACTAGGAATCATAAAGTGGTAAACATTTTTGGTATGCTACTGAATGTTTACTGACTAGGAACTAATTTTGTTTGTCTGTTTGTTTGTTTGTTTATTTGTTTGGAAACAAGCTTTGACTGTGCACCTCACTGGCATGGAGCTCCCTAAGTAGACTAGACTAGTCATGAACTCTCAGAGATCTGCCTGCCTCTACTTTCCAAATGCTGAGTCTAAGGGTGTACAATGTTATACTCAGCCTGACAGGGAACTCATCTCGAATCCTCAGAATAGAAACTAGGTGTCTGGATAATCAAAATTCAAACTACACAATCAGAACTCTGAGAGCTACTCAGCCTTCAGCAAGGACAAAGAAGCTAAAGATTGGGTTAATTAGGAGTGTCCAATGGGCAATAACCTGACAAATTTTGCTTATGTAATCAATAATAAAAATTAAAGTGAAGGATTTACAAAGTACAGAACATGGCCATGGGCCCTGAGATGCTATGTACGACCTGTACCCATTTTCCAATACTATACTCTGTTCATTTCTTTCATCTCACTACTCCTGAGGGTTATCTCATAAAGAATAATGAATGACAAGTAAAATGTTTTCCAGAGTTCTATGATCCACTCCAACAAACAATAAAAATTGAAATGGAGGTCATGGGAGTCTCTTATTTGTAGCCACCTTATTATTCAGAAACAGGTTACAATATGAACTTTCAGAGATTACCTAAAACTAGAAGTAGTCTCCTGAGAATTTCTTTTAACTCTAGTGTCAGAATTTAATTGAATTTTAACTCACTTTGATGGTAAAGAAATTTCTTTGTGTTATTCCTGCCTTTTGAGAGCACTGGAAACATAGTCACATAAATTCGTGTCTATGGGCATTGTCAGAATAACAATAAACTCACAAACTATATTTGTTTCTTTGCTTCATTTTGCCAAAAACTCCAGATTTCCCTTGACAGCTAGCTAGCTGAGGCAAATAAAAGTTACTATATTTTAATCTTTAAACTTTTTACATTACATTTAGTTATGTATTATGTTTTCAGGGCATTCACGCATGTTACAATGTACATGTCAGAATAGTTGGTTTTCTCCTTCCACCATGTACATCCTAAGGATTAAATTCTTATCACCAGACTTGGATGCAAGCCCCTTTACCCACTTATCCAACTCAACAGAACCTCTCTCATTTTATTTAAATCTTAATTACTTAATATTAACTTTCAAATAATACTTCATCCTTCAAACAATAAATACATATCTACCTAAGTATATATGTAGACAATTCAAAATGTCTATAAAAGAATTACAGAAATCACAGAAGAATTTATGATTTCCAAAGAGGCCTTACTGAAAGGCAGAATCAGAAAGCCAATACAGATGCCAAGAAAAAATCATTGCAAGTGGTTAGGTATGAAATTAACAAAGCAGACACGGCTGCAGAATTAAGCAGCTGGGTCAGAGTTAATGAGAGGTTCTTGGTTGAGTAGAAACAGATTATAGAGGCTGTAGAAAGAGGAAGATTTGGATCCAAATACATAAATAAGTAGACAGTAGTCCAGTTGGATGACTGGTAGATGAATGAAAGACAATTTTTGTAGACAGTGTGAGAAGTGGAGACCAGGCTGAGTTAAAACAGAACAGAATGCTCTGCCTGTTAGTCCCTTATCCACATACTAGGTAGCCAGTCTGTGGGGGTTGTAGTCATATAGATCTATGCTTCCCCAAATTCCATGTTCCAATGAGGCAGCACTTCCATTAAGTTTTTATAGAAATAGAACAAAGAGGCTCATAAGTCATATACTTTCCAAATATATCCGTGAAAATACCAGATGAGACTGTTACAGCAAAATAGGAAAATCTCCTTTATTGGCTTGATGGCATTCTTAGATTTTAGGACTGTAGATACTTGTGCTAACTTTATACATTTCAAAAGGTTTCATCTGATAGTCAAAGACATATTAGATAAGATACAGAGATGGGTCACAAGTGTCTAATAGAAGAGATAAAGGTAGGCTAAGATGAATTTTAATTGGGCTCTGGGTCTACAACATGCACATCTCTCCACAGTCTTGGAAGTTCTAGTAAATAATCAACAAACACCTCAGTGGACTGTGGTAACTGTGGTACTGCATTTCATTCACAGGCTTTTGCAACAATAGTTTCAAAGAATTATAAATTCTTTAAGAATCTAGTGCTAGGGGAAGGGACAGGCTTTCCTCAGAAAATATTTGACAGATTTCTGACATTATCAGGTTACCTTATAGGACTGGTTGGAGCTAAGATAATGGTGAGCCAATGATATGCAGAATCACAGTTTACTCAGAATTGTATAATTACATATATATCTTACCCTCTATTTAAACCTAAACCTCATCCTCATCCCCAAAGATAAACCCGGGAATCAGTCAACTTCTTTAATTTTTCATTTTCTAGTGAGGCCACATTGCAGAAATATTTTTTTCTAACTGTTATTCATGTCTCAAAATGTTATATTGAAGACAGGTAGATGAGCCTACTTTTTAAGGTTGCCATGGCCTAGGCTTCTAAAATCTTTAATAACATTACCAGAGCCATGTTTGTCTCTTTGTATCTAAAAAAAAATAATAATAATAATCAGGAAATAAAGTATTGATAGCAAGGGACTCAAATTTATTGAAGTTTCAGCCCTATCAAAAGATGGGGAGAACTATAATCCTACACAATGGAAACTCATATATACAAACCAGATTTTATGAAGAAAGCAGGAGTAACAGGACAAGAGACTGAAAGCTGAGCTGAACATCCAGCCTCCACAGACACTGCCATCACTCAGGGGATATTGTCCTTATCTTTTATATTAGAGTACACTTATATAACAGGAAACCCTGATCTGTAGATCAGCATAAGAAATCATTAAAACAATATATTAATTTATTGTTTGTTAAACTATATTCCATATTTAGTTAAAGAATGAAATTAGTATGTTTTTCATCCTCCCTCTGATTTTATCCAAACATCATCAGGAATCCTGCATCCTGATAAAAAGTAAACATAACGATTAGGATTTCTTGGAATCACAGTCTTCGTTTATTTTCTACAGTAGATGACTGGAGCAGTTAGTCTCTCCATTATTTAAAGGAAAGGCTGCTTGTTTGTTTGATTTATTTGACAATTTACAATGCTGAGCTAAAAAAAAAAGAGAAAGGTCAATGTATCAAATAGTGATAATCTAATCCATGCTGTCAGGATACAATGGCATACTTACTAGCACCTTTACAGTTTCTATTGTTAGTCTTTGTTACTGTGAACTGAAATTTTCAAGAAATAAATTCACTCATATGCTTAGGATATTATAGAATTGAGGGATTTATTAGAACATTGTAATTGCAGAGTTAGAATACTACAAATCCAAAAGTAAATTATTATGAGTTATTGGTTTTAGCATTAATTGCCATTCATTGCCTACTGATGTGTATAAATGAGTGTCCTTTTGGCTATCAGGAAATCCTCTGGAATATATTAACAAATCTAGGTTAGGTTCAACAAACCAAAAGTTAATAATGTCCTCAAATATTATCTAAAATCTATGTCAGAGTTTTCTCCATACTGATATATCCTGCCTACCTGGTGTTCCCACTAATTAATTTGGGTAATGCCTGGCTTACTACTTTCTTTGTTCTGTGACTACAAATCATTCTTGTTACTGCTTCTGCACTGTCTCATGTTATATGGTACAACCTGAGTCTGTATTCCTGGCCTATGGTATCATATTTTACTCAAAACTGTAAAGTCATAGTAATGCTTTGAATGCTAGTTTTGGGACCCAGTTATGGGACTTGAAAGTATAATTAGCTTTTACTAGAGGCATCACTTGAATTTGCACTAGGTACCAGCATTAACCCTTTATTCACAATTGTCTATGTTCCTCTCTGAGTTATATCTTTGTGAGGTCTTCAAAGTGGCGGAAATTTCTCTTTTTTGTGAGGTAGATGGTCCATGGGCTTATTCTGATCTCCTTTTCTGATGATCTGATAAAATGTTCTGATGACTTTAATTTACAAAAGAAAAGATTCACTTATGGTTCATAATTGGAAATATAGCCTTCCATGGTGCAGAAGCCAAGGCAGTAGGAACTTGAAGCAGTTGATCAGATTACATCCTCAGTCAGGAAAGAAATCAATGAATGTTCTCAGATGGCTTTCTCTTTTCCATACAGATCCAAGCTCAAAGAGTGATGAGATTCACATTGAACAAGTGTTCTTACCTCAATTAACCCATTTTGAACAATTTCACAGAGACATGTTCAAAAACACATATCTCAGAAGATTCAGATTCCATTCAAGTTGAAAACTGAGATTAACAATCACTTGTCCACTCTTTATCTGCTTAACACTTAAATAGTTCACTTTAAGTCATAGCCTGACACTCGTCTCTGCTCCTCCAGCACCATGCCTGCCTGGATGCTGCCATGTTTCCTACCTTAATGATAATGGACTGAACCTCTGAACCTTAAAGCCAGCCCCAATTAAATGTTGTCCTTATGAGAGTTGCCGTGGTCAAGGTATGCTCATGAGCATTGAATAACTTAAAATTCATACAGATCAAACTGAAAAGTCTCCATACTGATAAGCAGTACTGACACATTAAAAGTCCACAGTCTCTGAACCTGCCTTGCACTGACTGGCCTCAACTGCTTTTATGTTTTATATTCTGTGTCTGCAAAACCAGAAGTGTAGGGAAAGCATCACCATGCTCTGCTTGTCTAAAAAATTACGAATATAGACACTAGGATAGCACTTCCCTAGGTCTGCTTTAAATTAGCAGAGAGACCCTTCAGTATAGGCTTTATGCTTCTAAATTTGTTTAGATTCTCATAAAATGGAACTTCTGATATGTGTGGTTTTTCAGTCATCTTCAGGATCTTTTATTTACTGTCATAGTGTACTACAGAAAGTTTATCTTTAATCATGTAGGTCTATTTATTGCTTTGTCATTACCAGCTCAAATGCTATTGTCTTGAGATTTTCTCTGACAAACAAGTTAGTTCATTTATCCTCAACTTCAGTCAAGATTTTGAGATATAGAAGAATGAGGCTATCTTCTCAAACAAATATTATATGAATGTCCCTCAGACCAGTTTCAGTTAGAGTCCTTGTTTCCTCTGAAGCTTTATGAACTTGCCATCCAATCTCCAAGTTTCTTTCAACATTCTTATCTTCTAACCCCCACAAGAATGACCCACCAACTCTACTTTAGTATGCTAGGGCTTTTACTCCCCCAAAGCACCAAACTCATTCACATTCTATAGTCACAAAACAGTTCAATGGACTTAAGAAACACACCACAGTGATTGTCTAATTTTTGACATAATTTTTTGATCTTACTATTTGGTGGTTGTGATAACTTATGTCAAATTAAGGAAAAAGGGCTTTATTTTAGTTCAAAATTTGAGATATACTTCTACTGTGATAGGGAACTGGGGGAAATGGTAGCTTGAAGCTGCTGGTGATGTTGCATTTGGGAATAAGAATGAAGAAAGCAGTGAATGCTTGCTTGTGTTTAGTTTACTTTCTCTTTTTTTTAAATATAATCCATGATCTCAGCCCAAGGAGTGATGTCACCCCACTGCGTAGGTCTTCACATCTCAATTATGCTAATCAAGATAATCCTCCTTATGCATGGTCAAAGCCTGCTTCCTTAGGTGATTCCAGAGTGTATCAAGTAAGCAACTGAGAATAACTATCACATCTTATTTTGTTTCAGAGAATTTACCCAGTACATTTATTTATTTTTGTTTCTGGACATTTGGTCAGAGCACTCATTTATTTGCTACCAATCATCCTTTATATCTTGCCACTCCAATACAAAATTCTGCACTTTGTCTTTTTTCCCCACATTTAAACATCTTTTAGTTTAGAAATTCTGTGCCTTTTAGTTTAGAAATGCTGTGAGTACTTGACCATAGATATAACAAAATAAAAAGTATTTGTTCTCTCTAGTCCCAAAGGATGGAGATGTCAGGGGAATTGCCTGTTCAAATGTCTCCTAATAAAGGCCAAATCAACCATTGCCCATGTTTACAAGTACCTTTATTGTCTCTGATGAGAACAAACATATACATGTTGATGAGAGTCTTGAGCCCTAAAACACAGTAGGAGGAATTGACTTAAGAGTGAGACATGAGAGAATTATTTCTATAAAACTATCATCACATAAGTCTGATACAATACAGAAATCCCACCAGCTAGCACACCAGGTTGCAGTTTTTCAAAAGAAATGTACTTTCATAAAAATGTAAAAAAGAAATTCAAAAGAGGAGAAAATGTTTAGAGACAAATTGCCTACTTGTACTCCAGCTGTGTTTATGTATGATAATTGTGGAAATTGAAGCTGCAAGAATTTGAAAAAATGAGAAAATCTAGGTAACAGTAACTGTTAGTTGTTAGAAGAAGTCCAAAGGACGACCGCAGTTCAGAACAGACCACTCCAGACTGCATGGTTCCAAGGGGGAGGAAGTTTATTCAGGAGATAGGGCAAAGGTGGGGAGAAGAAGGTGGAAGGATAAGAGAGAAGAGAAGTAGAGGCTGGCCATGACCACATGGAGAGAGACCACAAGAGGGGGGAGGGGACAGAGAGGCAAGAGGGTAAGAGAGAGGGTAAGAGAGTAAGAGATTCAGAGAGAGAAGGGGGCAAGCAGCCCCTTTTATAGTGGGCCAGGCCTACCTGGCGGTTGCTAGGTAACTGTGGGGAAGAGCATACCTAGATGTTGCCAGGTAACTATGGAGGTGGAGTTTAGACAGAATACTAACAGTAACTGTTTCACATTTCCCTCAACAAAGAAACAGACTCCTAATGTCTTTTGACAAACTAAAGTAGAAATACTTACCATCAGAACGAAAATTTATAAAGGGACAGACTTCTTTGATTTAAATTTATTTTTTTTTTTTCGGTTTTTCAAGGCAGGGTTTCTCTGTCTAGCCCTGGCTGTCCTGAAGCTCACTCTGAAGACCAGGCTGGCCTCGAACTCAGAAATCGAACTCAGAAATCCGCTTGCCTTTGCCTCCCAAGTGCTGGGATTAAAGGCGTGCGCCACCACTGCCCGGCTTGATTTAAATTTAAAATTATCTAAAAAAAGAAATGATAAATTCTCAAGTAATGGTTCATGGAGTTTTGAAAGCAACAAAAAATTTTGAATGAATATATTAAGTAATATGATATTAATAAGAATATTTATAAGTTTATAAGTTGTGGCAAGGGATACCTAGATGATATGGCTCAGTGGGTAAAGTGCTTGCTACTCAAGACTAATGACCTGAATTTGATATCTAGAACTCAAGGGAGAGAAATTACTCTTGAAACTTGTCATTTGACCTCCACATGCATGCTTGTGACCCCCACTTACACAGTCTCACATAATTATTACAACATACACACATACACAAACACAGCAATAAAAGAAGGTTCTTTTTTAAAGATTCTAAGAATATTTGTCCCTACAATTTAAAGCTAAGCAGAAGAGGAGACAAATGGTTATCAAAAGAAAAAATTTCTGGCAAAGACAATAGGTCAACAGCAGTCTCCAGACTTCCTCAGCAACAGTTTCCAACCTTTCTCAGCAAATTTCCAGCCCTCAAACCCCAGTAACAGAATGTTAGTAGAGATAGACCCAACAAACTAACATAGAGGTCACCTACTCTAGAATTCCCTAATGTGCTTTAAATCAGGCCTGCAAACTCACTTGGGTATCTCTCTATCTTGGTAATGAAAGAGACCCCAGCATGCTGGACTTCTGCAGAATGAAACACTCTTAGCATTTATATACTATTTGAGTCTAAGGTATCTTTTTTGGTGAATCATAGACCCTTAGATTAGTTTAAATTCCTCTTGGTTAGTAATGTAACAAAATGTTTTTGGCGGAAACTAAAACTCTAGCTCCAACAGTTCTAACAGGGTAGAGAAATATGTCACAATATGACAATTAAAGAGTCATATAATGTGGAACAGATAAGTAGAGAATGGAACTTCCTCAATGTGGCTACATTGGAAATGGGAAACTGTGGGGAAAAGAAAACTCGCGGGGTGGGAGAGAGTCCAGTGGTGGGTCCCACGAGTGCCTGTGGCAGAGTTCCACCACTCTTTTCACACTGCTGCGGGCTGGTGGCTGCAGTTCCAAAGTTCCAAAAACTGGTAATCTGGAGGCGGCACAGGCCCAGGCGACACGTTTTTCCAAAGCTTTTATTGTTCATGGCATGGTGAATAGGTGTAGACGGTATGGCTTTCCCCCTTTCCCCTCCCCCCCCCCAAAAGCCAGGCTCCCCTGACTTTTTATAGGGAGGGGGGAAAGGGGAGGGGATAGCTTAATTAGCTATGCCACCAGCCTTTAGATAACTCATTAATATTTAAATCTCTGGAGGTGGAGACTTCTACCTGTGTCCTACAAGGGTGCAGGTTAAATGGAGTTACCTCATCCAAGGCCCAACAGGAAACTAACAGAGTTCACTTACTCCAAGTGCGATATCATTGTATTCATAAGAAGTTTACAGTTTTCTTTGATTTTTTTAAAGGTATAGGGCAGAAGTTATATAAAATTAAGCAATCCCAGTCAAGGTTTTGTCTCCTTGATTCTTGAGTATATTTAGAAAGCAGTTTGGCAGCAACTGTAGTCTTGAGAGTCATGACCTCCCTAGACAAGGTATTAAGTTTATAGGTTTAGGTATGATTTTCCTCCTGTGGAGTGGGCCTCAAATACAAATAGAAAATAAGTGATTACACCTAACATAATCATCTCAATATTTTGCCAGTAAGTACATATGTCAATAATGTAGGTTACAACTGAGCTGTGGTAAAGCTTTTCTTTATTTGTACCCTGTATAGTACTTCTCAACACCATGAAAGTTAGTCAGCAAAAAAAGAGATTTTAGCTCAATTCTTTCTTGATTTCTCTGCTTTGTAGTTAACATGCCTAGTTGCTGTCCTGAGAAACAAGGTATTAACATCAAGTTCAAGTGTACAAGCAGGACTCATGACAATAACTTATATTGTTTCAGAAGTCGGTAAGCTTTTGGACAAACAACCCATATAAAGCTATACATAGCACTGGGATTTAAATAACCTATGATGACTGGAGTATGCATTATATAACCATACCCATGCAGAATTCCTCTACTCAACCTCTCTTTTAAAGAATTATATTTGAGGATGGGAGTTACAATAATTAGTTTAGACACATATGTGTGTGTCTATACATATGGGTGTGCATATATATATATTTGTCAAATAACAAACTCAATAAAAGGTATAAATGTTTTCTAATGAACTTTTAAGATAGTAAGTTTCCAATATCGTTAATTACCCCTTTCTTCTTCCCCACTTTCTGGCTTACACTTCCACCTCATTCTCACATAAACTCTTCCAACCTGAGTATTCCAACCTTCTTAGTTTCATACCATATGATTACAAACCACCGTGTCATATGGCTACAAAACACTATGACCTCTACCTTAAGGTTTCTTTATTTCCTCCCTCCCTGTTGAATTTGAATTGTCCCCCAATATGTTCATATGTTTGAATGCTTGGTCTTTTGTGGTTGGGTTCTTTGTTTTCTTGGTGTTTAGGGCTTTTGTTTGTTCTTTGTTTGTTTGTTGTATATTTTAAATACTAATCACCTGTCATGTGTATATCTGGCAAATCCCCTCCCCCAATCAGCAGGCTTCTTATTCAGTCAATGAAGAGTTTTAGCATATCTATATCATATCCCTTCCCCCAAGGCTCTAGAATCTATGTGGATGACAGCCTAAAGATCATAAGAGCAAAAAGTGCTGCATGACTTCAAAGCAACCGTATTTTCCAGACACATCAGGGTAGATGCACACATGACTTTACAGAGGATGAGACAGCATGACCAAGATTTGCACAATACCAAGTTAGACAAAATCCTAGCATGGAGGAGAGGAGTTGGCATGAAATCTCTCACCTCTAGCTGAAGATCTATTGTCATTCAATTGTTGCTGGGAAAGAAAAAGTCAATTTACTGAATAGAGTGATCCCAGATTTCAAGGCAGAAACTTTTTAATTGAATGTACTGCTACTTGCTCATTCTTGTTCTTATTTCCTGGGCAATAAGAATTATATTTAGAAATGTCTCACTTGAGCCTATATCCTAAAGTATACGCCCTACTCTTTCTTTCAGAAATTTCAGCGTTTCAAAATATCATTCATTATACCTGATTTCAAGCTATCCTACAGAACCATAGTAGTAAAAACAGCATGATACCTTTGATGAAACAGGCTGACTCCATGACATGCTTCAAACTGGCAGTTCAAGAGATTAGGCCTAAAAACTCAGTCTTCAGGCAGGTAGTCCAAAATTGGCCCACTACCTGGCCTAAAGCAAGGACAATGGGTCAGCAGTTTCCAGCCAGTTCCCACATCCCAGTAATAGAATATCCTTATAGATAGAGTAAGACAAAACCCACCTACCCAGTGATTCCTTAGCAACAGTTTCCAGCCTCCACACCCTGGTAATGGTTCCTGAATGCCTAGAGATAGAGTAAAATAAAGCACAGCTACCCCACAATTCCAATGTGCTTTAATCAAGCCTGTGAGATCACTTGGTTGCCTCTCTATATTGGTAATGGGGAGACCCTAGCATGCTGAACTTATTCAGAATAAAAGGCTCTGTGTTTACATCCTATTTGAGTCCAAGGTATCATTCTTTGATGAATCATGGACTCACACCTTTATAAGAAGAGACATCTCCATTAACAAAATAGAATCAAGGACACAGATAAGAATCCATGTACCTATAGACACCTGAATTTAGAGAAACATTCCCAAAACATACATTCAAGAAAGACAGTATCTTTAACAAATGATGCTGGGAAAACTGGATATATACATGTAGAAGAGTGAAATGTCTCCCTCATCCTGAATAGAAATCAATTCCAAATGAATCGAAGACTTTAATATTAGACTTGAAACATATCTATGTTTTCATATCTATGTTTTATCATATACAATGCCATCTGGATGTTGAAGAATTGGGTTATTTTTTAATGCATTATTCATAATCTGCTTGGTTTGTTCCTGTACTGTGGTAAGGGCTCTTTTAAAACAAAGGAAAAATAATGTGGCCTAATCAATGTCAGAGTATGCATGTGAAGTCTGATTGCATTTCTGCAGCTTCAGTGTCAGTGTCATGGCAACCCTATTACACTCATGTATCATTTATTATTATCACTCTAAAGGAAAATGTAATAAAAATGTATGTTACCATACTAGAGAAATATATAGATGACAACACCCCATTGTGCTTAGATTGTTTAGATGTGAATCAGCTGATCCCATGTTGGCATAAATAAATATTCTTCTTCAAACTCTCTATGTCCTGTTTCTCTGTATGTGAGTCCCATAATAGTACTGTATGAGAAACCTATAACAGTATTCCAGAAATTCTAAGGGGCTTGCTTATATTCTCTAAGGCTCTAAGTCATTTCAATATTAGATGATAAAGTAAGCTCAGGTTTTATCGATAAGATTATATATATATATATATATATATATATATATATATATATATTCAATGTTCATGTATTGTTAGTATTTCAGCATTAGAAGGGAATAAAAGCCCATTTACTCCAAAATGACTTTTGCTTTATTGTTCAATTTAAAATTGAAGAATACTTTTAAAATTATGCTGTCTCCACATGCCTCCTCTAGAGATGATATAGGTACAAAAAGATATTTCATCCACTGGAGCTGGCCTGTCAGTGGGCATGTAGAATTCTGTGCATCTTTTAAGAGAATCACTGTTGAGAAATTAGCCAAAGCTTTTATACTGAATTTCTTCTTGCCAATATTAAAAATATATGCCATATCTTAAGCCTATGATTTATGAAATGTAATACTGTCTTGGGATAGAAAAAAGACCCCATTATTCCTAGTTATCTGCTACTGAGATGGATTCATGGCAAATGCTCTAAAAGAAGCTAGTGGTAATGCTGAGCCTAATAGATATGTGAAGCTGATTGACTCTCCTTGGTACTAGGGTATGTATATAAATCTTTCTGCAGGTAGGCCTTGGGCTGGCATTATGATCTACTCAGTGTCAGAACTCACCAGCCTGGCACTACATTCCAAAGCAAAGTAAAGTACTTACTTCCCTGACTGTATTTGATAGCTATAAGGGACTGCATAGTGTTAAGGATACAGGCAAGTCCACATGACAGCTAGAAGTAAAGCAGACCAAGATATGAATCCTTCCCATTCAATTTGAGTTAGAACACATAAAAGCTCTGTCTGTGAGCGCTGGATATTAGGGTATCTGGGATGTTCCATCATCAGAGCCAGATAGTTAATATGATGCCCTCATTCTCAAGGTTGATAATTAACCTGTGCTGCACCTGTGTCTCACTGTCATAAAGAGCTTCAGTCTCCAGTCTTTCCCTAGGCTCATTTCACAACTAGAAACTATGCAGGCTAGAATCCAAGTTTACTCTCTAAGACTGAAGATCGTTTTTATGATTCTGGAGAAAGTCTAGGGATCTTAGGTGAACATTCTATTCTATATATTAGTTACTTTGGTTTTAGCTTTACACAGATTTTTACTATGAAAACCTATTACTTAGCACCAAGAAAATGTTTGTCATGGTTTGAATATGTTTGGACAAGGAAGTGGCACTACTTGAAGGTGTGGCCTTGTTGGAATATGTGTGTCACTGTGGGCATGGTCTTTAAGATCCTTATCCCAGCTGCCTGGAAGTCAATCTTTCACTAGCAGCCTTCAGATGAAGATATAGAACTCTCAGTTATGCCTGCATTATGTCTGCCTATATACTGCCTTGCTCCCACCTAGATTATAATGGACTGAACCTCTGAACCTATAATCCAGCCCAGTTCAATGTTGTCCTTATATGGTATCAGTGGGAGGGGAGGCACTTGGTCCTATGAAGGCTCAATGCCCCCAGGTTACAAGAATGCTAGGGCAATGAGGCGAGAGTGCATGAGTGGGTGGGGGAGCTCCCTTATAGAAGCAGGGGGGACGGAGAATGGAATAGGAGGTTTGCAAATGAGAAACTGGGAAAAGAGATAACATTTGAAATATAAATAAATAAAGTAACCAATAAAAAAAATGTCCTTTATAAGACTTGCCTTGGTCATGGTGTCTGTTCACACCAGTAAACCCTATCTAAGACAGAAGTTGGTACCAGGAACTATGTGATATTGATATCATAGGCCTGGCCATATTTTTACTTTGAAGATTGTGGATTTTGGGCTTTTGGATTTGGAAAGCAGTAGAATGTTTTAATTGGGCCTTAGTGGGTCATCCTAGTAAGAATATGGAAGACTTTGTGGCTAAGGGTGACTTGAAATGTGGAAGCCTGGCTCTAGAGGTTTCAGAAGAGAAGAATTTTAATATGTGGCCAAGAGACTGTTTTGTGATATTTTGGTGAAGAATATGGCTGCTTTTTGCCCTTGTCTGAAGAGTCTATCTAAGGCTAAGTTATAGAGATTTATATTAATTGCGTTGACAAAGGAAGCCTCAGAAACACCCACTGTAGACTTTGTTCTCTGATTAAATCTTAGAAAGAACATTTTGAACAAGCATAGAAAAGCTTAGAAAGGAAAAATATAAAGGGGAACCAGGAAGTGAAATGGAGCTGAGTCTTGTATCCACAAGTATTAAATTGAATTAAGGGAGTGGTGACCTTGGGGCAAGATCCTACCTAGCTAAATTTAGGTCTAGGCATGGTAGTAAAAGCCTTTTATCTCAGTAGGTGAAGGCCATCAGTTCTCTTAGTTCAAGGCCAGCTTGGGACAAAGCAGGTTCTAGGTGAAGAAAGGCTTAAATTCAGGCATGGTGGTACACATCTTTAATCCCAGGATTACAGGAGACAAAGCCATGCAGACCTCTGAGTTCAAGGTCAATCTACACAGCAATTTCCAAAAAAGTCAAGCTTAGGTAATGAGAAAGTTGGAAAACAGAAAGCTGGTATTAGAATAAGGGGTGCCATGTTCCAGCTTCAGTAAGAAGCAGAGCAAGGCAGCTTTGGCCATGTGGCTCTGGCTTTAAAGTGAAAAATAGATGAAACTACTGGGACAATTGATGCTGCTTAGCTGTAACTAAGAAATTAGCAATTAAGAAGAGACCAGCATCACATATGTGAAATTTTCTGGGAAATGTTTTCTGAGAACACAAAGAACCTGTGAACCAAAGACAGCCAAGATTGTATCTCATGTTGTAGCTGTACTTGGTAATGTGTAAGAGCCACCCAGGTGGTACTTGTTTTGAAGGCATTAAGGGGTCATGAAGATCAGCTGAGGCTTGGCACTGTGAGAGGCCATTGATGATGGTTCAGTCTCAGTTGTAGTTGACAGCCCAGGACTGAAGGGGTCATGTAAAGGAGTTGAAGTTTGGCACTATGAAGAGAACCTATGAGAGGTTATTGGTGAAGCCTGGTTGCTGCAGAATACCCCAACGTATTAGAAATGCTAGTGCCAAGGAATGATCACCACAAACAGCAGTAGCAGTGGAGTGGATCAACCTGAGGTTAGAGTGCTAAAGAGGGCAGAGCTGGAGAAGTGACACCAGCCGTTTGGAGGAGCCCAGAAGAACTTGTATTGATTCTAGACATGAAACAAGAAACTATAACATTGAAGTTGCCTTGGAGACCCCAAGATTTTTGAGATGCCAGGGCCATAGAATATCTCTTGAAGAATGTTTGGAACAGGGAGTGGAATGAGCCCAGGAAAAGAAGTTTGTTGCAGTCAACAAAGATGAAAAGGGAGTTGGAGATCTGAAAAATGCTTTGCCATCAAACATGGAGATGCAGAGTTTGGAATTTGACCAGCTGGTTTCCTGTCTTGATTCAGGGATTACAGTTAAGTGATTGTGTGAATCTCAAAAGAGACTTTTAGCTTTGGACTTTTAGTATTGTTGATACTGCTATAGATTATGGGGACTTTGGAAGTTGAACTAAATGTACATTTTTATTATGCTATGGCTAGATATGGTCCTCATACACTCATATGTTTGAACAAGCCTATGGGGACCAGGGAGTGAAATGTGATGGTATGAATATGCTTGGCCCAAGGAGTGGCACTATTTGTAGGTGTGATCTTGTTGGAGTAGGTGTGTCACTGTGGGTGTGGGCTTTAAAATCTTCATCCTAGCTGCCTGGAGGTCAATCTTCCACTAGCAGCCTTCAGATGAAGATGTAGAGCTCTCAGCTCTGCCTGCATCATGCCTGCCTGGATGCTGTTCTGCTTGATGATCAAGAGTGAACCTATAAGCCAGTCCAATTAAATGTTGTCCTTTATAAGACTTGCTGTGGTCATGGTGTATGTTCACAGAAGTAAAACCCTAACTCAGACAAAGTTCTTTGCTAAATTTTCTAACTTGCTTCCCATGAGTCTTGTTCATTGTTCTGAAAAATTTAGGGAAGAGGTGTCTAGGCAGTCTCTTTGCAATTTGTCTAAAGCAATTCTAGCAACTTATTATTCAGCTACTCTCCTTGAACTAAGATTATGAACATATGCTGGCAGTGATTGTTCTCATAAAATCCTTAGTACTAGGTTTAGACATAATTACACTTTTTAGAACCCAAGTGGCAAATATCCCTCTTCATGTTACCCTGCTAGAATTGGGAGAGAGATGATAAGGACAGTTATTCTTTCCCATATCCTATAAGTGCCTTTCTTTTTATTAAACTACAATTGTGAACTATGTTCCCTTAATATTGGCATTCTTAACTCTTGTGAAGCTAGCTTCACTTATAAATAGCTGTTTCAGTAGGTGTGACTGTGAGGAGATAATTGCCTGAGGATTCTACTCAGCTGCTATCTTACTCTGCCTCCTGAAAAGTTTTTCTGTTGTTTTATGTTTTGTATTAGTACTTAGCAACTTTCTGTGTTAACTTGAAGATCTTAGATTTAAAATTTCTTTGTTTTAATGGAGGGACAGAAATGATTAAATACTACTTCTCCAGAACAATCTTTATTTCTCCTTCATCACACCAGGGCACATTTGTTAGATATGGTATTCATGGTTGTCTTGTAAGTTTTCTGGTAAGAAATATGATGTTTATTTCACTATCTCCTGTGTCACCACTTCTATTGCCAAAATGACACAGAAGGTACTTGTTTTGGTCAGTTATTATCACTGTGACATGTATGTCAAAATCAATAAAAGATTTTTTTTTTTACTTATAGTTTCACTGGCTTCACTGATCCTCATCTGCCTCTACTGCTTTTAGCTCTGTTTTAAAACCAAGTATCAATGTGGGAAGCATATAGTTCTTGGTGGTCTAGAAACAAAGAGACTATAAGAGATGGATCTGGGACAAAGTACATACTTCAAAGGCATGTTCCAAGTGTCCTGATTTCTCTAACCAGACTCACTTCATAAAATTTCCATTATTCAAAACACCTTTAGCTGAAAACAAAGATATTACCAACTCTCTGTTGGAGGTAATTTGAGATACAAACATAACATCCTTAACCTGTCCATCAAGGACTGATGATTTATCTCATAAAGCTAGATCTGGTTACTCTCAATTCTCGGTTGCCCCTACACTGCTGAAAGGAAGGTGCTCAAAGCATCTTTTGAGATTCAAGACAAAGTGTTAGCTATAAGAAAACTAGATACAGTGGTACAGACTAAACAACACCATTTCAAAAACAGGAAATAAGAATATAACAATTAAGCCAAAGCAAGAAAAAATCCAGCAGAGAAAATATTAAATTCTGTATTTTCATACTATTATGGTCAATCAGTGACACAATGTAATCCTCAATATGCTTCACCAACTCCTTTCCTGTGTGTTTGCTGGCTGTAGAGTACATGATTTCTCTATGGGCTAGATTTGTTTTCTGTTTATGACTTCTCTCATTAGACATTCTATATTCCAAGTATCTTGAGTGTTTTGTAGTTTCTATTACAGATATAGCTTGACTTACATGGCTTACTACATTGGCCTTTCAGCTGCTATTTCTAGAGACTCAGTTCATTCCACATTCTGTTGGGCCTTCCAGATTTTCCTTGGAAATTTCCTTGAAAGCCTCTATGATATCATATCTCTTATATCTTTGACAACACATCACATGGGTTCTATATACACATAGCAACAGAACTCTATGCAAGAATACAAGCTTACTCATTGATATGGGTAGTGCTTGCACCCTAGGTGTTAGTGGCCTCTGGGTGTCTAGACAGCAGAATACAATTAAACAAATATTAAGGAAACAACTTCCTAGGACACCCTGTAGAATTAGGACTACCAATATTCTGTTTTCAAATAAAATGTTTATATTTTCCCATCTTTGTGTCAGCTGGAGAAAGAATATTGCTGAATTAGCTTCTCTTAAATGGTGCTAATCTCTTTAAGATCAAATCTTCCATGGATGAAACTTTCACCTTGATTCCTTTATTATTCCATGACAAAGTTGTGAAATATTTCTGCTCTGCTTTCTCAAGAAATTCTCATTGTAACCAGAGTCAAATCAGCCAGCTGTGCTCATGACACAACTTAGGGGCTAGGTTGCTTTAGAATTTCCTAAATCAGACTAATTTGTCTGTCATCTTTAAGATTTCAACTTCCATGGAAATCTCGAGACATGAACATAGCATAACCAAGATGTTTGTCACGTTGTAACATCAATAATCTCTTGTCTAATGTCCAAATGGTTCCTTTTTTCATCTGAATACTCAGGAACATAGTACTTACTGTCCATATTTTCACTCCTATTATGGTCTTCTGGGATCTCATCAAAATTGCCTACTAATCTCTGTTTGTAGCTTTCAAGAACTTCTCTAATCTTGTTGAAAATTTTATGAATTCCTTTCATAAACCAGTTTAAAAATCTTCTGAAACACGTGGTCATGGTTAGTCACAGTGAAGACTCCACGTAGTACCATTTTTCCACGTTTGAGTGTTTGTCACTCCGACAAAATACTAGAAGGAACAAATCTAAAGAAAGCAAAGATTAGTTTAGGCTCATGATTGGGTCTATAATTCGCTTGGCTCCATTGTTATGAGCCTGAACCAAACATGGAGGTATAGAGAGAATGACTGTACAGATCCACTTAAATAGAAACAAGTTCCTAATGGTGTATTCAAGATGAATCATCAAAGAATAGTCCCATTGGCTTAAAACTTTCATTATCATGTCACTTCTGAAACAGTATTACCAGAAGGAAACAAACTGTCAATACATGAGCCATGGACAAATCTTTCTACTTAAACAATAACATTTTTCCCCTAAGAAAATAGTAAGTTATTTAAAAACACCTAGAAGCTCAATTATACATTCCATTTTCTTACTCTTAGTTTGAGTTTCTACAAAACTCAGAGAAAAGTCTAGCAAGTATTGCAATTACAAGTTTTGTAGGTAGTAATACATAAATGATGCTTAGAGAAAGATCTGGGTGGTGGGAGGAATGGGGGTAAGGGGATAAAATCTGAATTGTAAATATAATATCCAATAAAAATAAATTTAAAAAATTCCCTTAGAGAAACTGGCACATTGGCACTCACCTGCAATCACATATCTCCAGAGACTGTGTCAGGAAGGTCAGGAGATTAAAGTCAGCCTGTACTAAAGGAACCTCCATGCAAGCTTAAGTTAAAGAAAAGAAATTGCTTCAAACAAACAAGAAACTCAAAACTTTCTCAAAAGTGTGTTACTGACCTTACAGTAGGCTTTCACACAGTTTCTTAACCATCGTTCCATTTGAACCAAGCTTGAAATCTTTTCTTTTTTTTAAATTTTTATTTTATTTTTTTATTTATATTTTATTTACAATTCAGATGCCATCCCCTTCCCTCATTTCCTCTCCCTAGAGAAAACCCTTATCCCATGCCCCCTTTTCCTTTTTGCTTTTATACAATTTTTTAAAAATGTTAGTCCAAGGCTTTATAAGTTTGGTAATGCTCAATCAGAAGTGTAACCCAATTTCCAACCTAGGTATCTAAGTAACTTCTCAAAGATCTTTCTTTCTTGTTACTTTGTCACATTTTTTCATGTTCTCTACAATGTGAAAAATGGATTTTGTTTGTGTGCTAGGACTGCAGAAGCTTAGCGCTGTGACATTCTAGGAGGTGCTGACATCAGCTACATACCTAGCCACTGTCTTCATACCCACGCCCTTTTTGAGTACATTGTTAGACACTTGTTTCCCTTATTACTGTAATTTTGATATGTACCTCCACTTGGATTCTCTAATTTCTATTTAACACTTCTATATGCACAGTTAGGTTAAAGAAAGAGTTTTAAAGATAGCTTATCTTGCTTCAATTTTGCATATAGTAACACAGAAGTTAAAGTCATGGTTTTCTATTGGGCAAAAATGTGATATGGCTTACATTTTTGCAAACAAGATCAGTAGTAGAAGAACAGCATTTATTTAAACAGATATGAAATTTCAATGGGATTCGGGAGGAACTTCACAGCCAGTAATGAAGACTGAATCCTGGGAACAATATAAATTATCCTGATGACCATCAACCAATACAACTAACAATAAATTGGTATTTTTCTTTGATTTGGGGTCACATGATTTTGCACTAATTTGATATGTACTTACTTAAATTGTCCCAAATTAATTCAATCAAACAACATGGATTCACTATACTTCTCTCTTTTACTTTCTCCTAATTATTTTTTGGGGGGGATGGGGGTAATAGAAAAGATGGTTATTACTCTTGTGAGGGAGGAAGACAAGAGTAACACACATGTAAAGACAGTGCTCATTTCTACTTCTGTAGAGTTCTGTGACTGATAATGATTTTCCTTAGATACTGTTTGACTTGCTTCTACAGAGGCCCTGGGTCAAAGGCCTATGCTGATTTAAAGGTGCAGGACATGATTAGTGCTATAGAAGCATCCAAAAGTAAGAATGCTTTCTCCACATCCCTGAAGAATATTCTTTACTTCAGAGAATTCAGCATTAAGCTATTATGACAAAGTCAGTGGTGCTTAGGCCTGAAAGAAAATCTGAATATCTGTGTCCTTTTCCATTTGGCGAGAGTGCAAATAGATTTGCTGATAATCTTCATGGAATGGGACAAGCTCATCTACAAAATAATTATATCTCTACCTTCCCCAACAGCATCTCTCTAGCTCTAGAAATTATCAGTGGGTGGTTATTGCCCTTCATTTTTATGCTACATTTTCTCTTGTGTAAATTCTAAATTAAAATAAAAATATATAACAGAAAAAGGGCCTCATACCTCAAACAATTTTACCATTTGTGTTTAGAAGAGTCTCTTTGCTCTTGGTAAGGCTCAAGTGTATATAAACACATATTTACTATTTCTCTATGTGGCCTGGCTGTAGAAAGAATAGAAAGATATTCTTCTTTCATAACAATATGACCTTTTCTCACAAGTAAATTTTTTTCTGTGGTATTATAAATCTTATATCTTTTTGATTCCCACAACATATGATCTTTCTTATATTAGCAAACAAGAATATTACAAATCAGCTTAGAAAAACTCGTGTCTCCAGGTGAGGTGCAATGTCCATTTTAAACTATATCTCTGAACTGGAGATAACTATTAGTCATTGTTATATCATACTTAAAATTCCTTCTTGAACAGAGATACTAAACAAGATAGAAAATTTAATATCATGTGGTCAGTTTTTCAAAGATCTCAGTGCTACTAAGGGACAAAATCATCTGCATAAATTAATTCACCTCATAGCTCTATCAAATGTCATAAACAATTCCCCTGCAGAGCCAAACTGGCAAAGTAATGTAAGTTAGCTGTTCACAGAGCAATTTAATCTAAGCTCACTTTCATTACCAACTTGTAAAACAGTCTCCTTTTTTGGTGTTCTAGTATAATTTGCATATATATATATATATATATATATATATATATATATATCCACAAGGACATGATACATGTGTGTGCTGTGAAATTACATGCATAACTAGAACTGTTTTTAGTTGTGCACTCACTATGTACCAAATACTTCACAAATACTGCACAATATAATTTCTTTTAATGCATGCAAAATCTAAGTAAAATATATATACCATATTTCACATTTTACCACAGAAAAACTAAAACTTTAATTTATTTGCCCAAGAAATCTTAGAGTTGAAGAGCAGCATAGATGGAGCTCAAACTCACTATTTGCTGTACATAGAAATTGCATTTTTGTTATATATATTTCACCTAAGATTTGGTACAGAATCTGTGAAATCTGATGTTTCATTGTATTTGGAAAGTCTTTTGTTTTCATTAACTACATTTTCTCTCTGACAATTTTATACATGTATATAATACAGTTACTCTAACTCCTCAGGTTTTCGTTTCACTCCTGGCAACACACCCTGACCTCCCTGCAGACAATCCTTTTCTCCATTTTTTTTTTTTTTTTATAATTAACTGGAATTTTATGTAAGCCTCAGCTGACCTCAGTTCCCATGAGTGCATTTGGAACAAGGACCCAGCTACAAGGGGAGAGACTTTTTTTAATCTTCAATAATTTATTTATTTTTTATTCCTAATTGAAACCTCTCTTTCCTCTTCTCCCATTCTGAGCCATACAAATCTTCACACCAAGTTATTTTTATTAAAAGAATGTTTCTTAAAAGATCATGATTTTCCCCTCGGCCAACTCCTCCAATATCATCTCCATCCATTCAACCATCTCTCCTTAAAAAGCAGAGAAAAGCAAAAACTAATAAACAATTAAGACAACAAAAATATTTTTTAAAAACATAAATTCAGAAACTAAACTATACAAGCAAAAGGCTGATGAGATTTAAAAATGAAAAGTTCAAAGCAATATGACTTATAGTTTCAAAAAGTTTATGAAGTTAACTTTGTGTTTAGCAACTATTTCTGGGCACAGAGACTACCTTTAAGTGTGGTTAACATGCACAAGCAAGCTCCATTGTTCCATTGGAGAAAGCTGTTTTTTTTTTTTTTTTTTTTTTTTTTTTTTTTTTTTTTTTTTTTTTTGCCAGCTAGTATCAGTTGCAGAGAGCTTGGATTAGGGGTGAGAGATTATGTCCACCTCTCCCTCTCAGGGATGGCACCCTGTCTGACTTGAACATGTCAAGGCCCTGTGTATGCTGCCACGGTCTCTGTGAGTTCATGTATTACCAATCCTGCTGAGCCCAGAAGACAGTGTTACTCAGAGTCATCCATTACCTCTTTTTCTTCAGTCTTTCTGTTTCCCCTCTGCGTTGTAGGTGGAGTGGTTTAATGAAAAAAAAAGTCATTTAGGAGTGAGTGTCCCTAAGTCTCTCACTCCCTGTACACTGTCCACTTGTAAGTTTCTCTGTTAATTCTCATTTACTGCAAAAAAGAAGCCTCACTGATGATGGCTGAGAAAGACTTTCTCCTGCGGGTGGAGCACAGTGGTTCTCAACCTTCCTAACGCTGTGACCCTTTAGTATAGTTCCTCACGGTGTGATCCCTGAGCATGAAATTAGTTTCATTGCTTCTTCATAATTGAAATTTTGCTACTGTTATGAATTCTAGTGTAAACATCTGTATGTTACAGTGGTTGTGATCGTTTATATATGCATGGCCCAGGGACTAGCACTATTTGGAGGTGTGACCTTATTGGAGTAGGTGTGTCACTGTGGGTGTGGGCTTTAAGACCCTACTCCTAGCTGCCTAGAAGCCAGTATTCTGCTAGCAGCCTTCGGATGAAGATGTAGAACTCTCAGCTCCTCCTGCACCATGTCTGCCTACATGTATGCTTCCATGTTCCCACCTTGATAATAATGTACTGAACATCTGAACCTGTAAGCCAGCCTCAAATAAATGTTGTCCTTCTATGAGTTGCTTTGGTCATGGTGTCTGTTCCCAGAAGTAAAACTCTAAGACAATGGTCTCAGGTGAACGCTGTGAAAAGTTTCAGCCAAGCAGTTGGGTTGTGACCCACAGGTTGAGATCTACTGGTACAGCAAAACATCATTAGGAGTTATTTTATTGCTGCTCTTTGGAAGAACAATAGTATTTGATTTTTCTCTAGGCTCATGGCCTATGTAGTCCCTGATTTTATGCAACTACTGGCACTGTCAGTATCAGGCATGTGTTCTATCTCATGGAGTGGATGTTAAATCCAATTGAAGATTGGTTACTCCACAAAATTAGTGCCATTATCATACCTACATATCTCACAGGCCAGTCACCATTATAGGTCACAGGTTTTGTAGCTAGGTTGATTATTGTCTTCTTTGGTAGCATGCAGAGTTCTTTTCAGTGTCATGAATCCCTGTCAGTAGGAGTAAAGCCTTTAGTTAGGCAAATACTGAGTTTTCTGTGTTTAATTACATGAAGAAATGTTGTCTTCAACAATAGAGGCCACCATCCTTAATGGCTTTTTATTTTGTTTTATGATCAACTGAGTTTAATCAGGGCTACCTCTGTGATCATGGATTTGGAACAGTCCATTTGAGCCTGAATATCTATGCAATGGGTGAAAAACTGAAGACAATCCCATTCTCTCAACTCTTTAGTAGCCTATAGTTCATTAAGGATTGGTTGGGTTCCATAAGCCCTCTCACATCCATGACTGATGATTGTCAATGTTAGCATTTTGCAAGCTTCAGTGAAGATTCCCATAGCTGCTGTGAGTTTCTACTTCCAAAAAATTCTGTCATTTCATTTCACAGTCTTCTATGCTTCCCAATCTATATTAGTTAGTATTCTCTACACTGATATAATGAATATATATAATCAATTTACTTCAAAATAGTAGCAACATATTAATAACACTTCAAACATGGAGGACATGGTAGTTGTTTGGTTTTTAAGGCTGGGCGCCTCAGCTCTTAGCAGTTGGAGTAGTCCCATAATTGCTGGCTCATAGAAGTTAACAACTCAGCAGTTGTTCAGTGTATAGGACTGGGTTCCACAGCAGTACTGATCTTCTGAAAACCTGGAGAGTTCCTGAGTAGCTTCTGGTTCTCATCAGTGATAGACACTCTATTTCTCATGTGAGCAACCTTAATAGCAGCAGAATAAATTAATCCAGTGCTAAGAGGGAATACCAAAAAAGCAAAAGACAAAAATAAAATAAAATAAAACAAACAAACAAACAAACAAATAAATAAATCAATAAATAAAATCTCCCTTTTTCTATGTTCCTTTTGATCTAGGTTGCTACCAGAAGAAACTGCTCACATTTGGAGTAGGTCTTCTCCATAAAACAATTATGACAATTCCTCAACTGAGGCTCTCTACTCAGGTGATTCTTGTTTGTAGCAAGCTGACATTAAGAGCAACCATCACAATTTTCCCATCTTCAATCTGACACACAAACATGTCATTTTAAAATATATAACCTTTACTTCCTGGATCCCCAATTAATATTTTATTTCATAATATAAGATATTATAAATATTTAAATTATTTAATTAAAATGTAAACTTAACATAAAATTGAAAATATGAAGCCACTTTAAAAGGTGCCCCAAATTCTTAAAAATTCTAAAGCTTTAAAAGTCTTAAGTCTCTTAGTAGTAAGCTCCTATGAATAAAAAATAAATAAATGATGTACTTCCACAATGTTATTATACAAAGTAAGTCAGCATTCTTTTTCTAAAAGAGAAAAACAGACTGCTGCCACAAAGCAAATAAAATCTAACAGAGCAAATGCCCAAAATCTGGAGCATGGAATGTCATATTCTGTGCTCCAAAGAGCTTGAGGAGAAAATGTCACTGAGCAATGCTTACTCTCCTAATGCCCTGTAATGCAAATATGACGACATAGATTTACAACACTTAGCTAACAAAATTATTTCAATTGGTGTCACATTACATGATAAGAAAAACAGGAAAGAACCAGAAATATCTATCTAATCTATGCACAAGTATATTTTTTAAAAATTAGGGCTAAAATATCCATGCCACCTGTAATCATGTCTGTAACTGCTTACGTGGCATTAGCTGGTCTTTATGACTACTTTCCCCTACGGTATATTCTGTATTTCCTACACCTTCAGTGAGCATTTAAGTGGGTCTTGATGTTTTCCTGGAGGGGTGATACACTCTCCCTCTTCCCTGAAAATCTGGGAGCTTATCATTCAGATTGGATTTTACTGTTGTAGTTTTGCCATTTACCTAATCACAGAAAAATGTAACTCCAAGAATTGTCCTAAAGGACCTACTACATTCTAGGCATAGTTTTCCTTACCTTTATTTCGGAAAAGCAGTCTAATTCCCCCCCATCCCCAGTATTCTGTATCATTCATACTTCTTAGCATTCTTACTCATTTGATAGCCAGTCAATTCAAGGGCATCAGGAGCCCAAAGTTGCCAGGAGGATGTCTTAGTTTCTAGTTTTATATTTGATGGGGGCTCATGGCAGAAGTATTTATCCCTCTGGAACCAAACTGCCTAGACCTCTAAAGCACAAGGTCGTGAGAACAGGAAGCAAAAATGTTTCTAGTGGGTCACTAGAGGTGAGAGCAAGTGGCAGTATTCCCATTCCCACCCCTTGATTCCTGAAACAGTGAATCCTGATTATAGGAGAAAGAGTGCTATATATAAGACAATGAATCAAATTTATCTAATCATTATTTTGAACTCTTTGTCTGGAAGTTTTAAGTCACTCTCATTAAGGGTCATTTCCATAATCTCAATATTATTTGGAGGGGACATATTGTCTTGTTTTTTTGTGTGGTACTTTTGTTTCTGCACTGCAACTAGTACATCTGGAATCAGTTTGCTGGCTTAGTTTTTCTTCCATTTCCTTTATTTCTGTCTTTTTAAGTTCAAGTCCCTTTTCTTTTTTCACTTGAGGCATCTGCAATGTTCAAGAGAGGGCTAAGTCACACCAAAGTTGGCATACTGTTTGCCTTTGTGGGGCTGGTATTGAGGACCACAGGCTCTATCATTAGGCTGCTTCTGAACATCAGCTACTGCCTGGGTCCTCATCACCATGGTATCTACTGTGGCTCTCTGTACATGAGCACCCTACCTTGGATCAGAACAGGTTCACTCCTGCTTCAATAGCCCCTTCTGTGTGGATTTTGCACACCAGACAACCTAACCTCATTCAGCTGCAGACTGCTTTCTGCTTCTTTAGCCTCTGCTGTGTGTTGTGGGACCCTGCATATTTGAGCTTTTTTTCCCTCAGGAAGCACTAGCTTCCTCGCTTCTTCTGCAGCATAGCCTGTATGTTGTGGTTCGTTCGATCTATCTATCTATCTATCTATCTATCTATCTATCTATCTATCTATC